>BOPP01000117.1:1208536-1272423 GCA_017312745.1 Gryllus bimaculatus
ACGTTCTAATCCTCGTTTCCGCTCCTCTCCTACAGCCTCGGGGGCGAAAAGTTTCTTGCAACTGCCACTTCCCCCAGCGCAAACCTGGCGTCTTCTTGTGTGTTTCCTGCGCTGCCGCCACAAGCGTTCGGTCCGACTCTCTCATCGCAACGCCGCCGCAACTGCGAACGAATCCCCGCTTAATTTCAGCTCTGTGAAAAACGACGCTGTCGAGTTCAAAACGGTTCTCAAGGTTTTTTTTGGAACGCTTCCGCTGCTTTCGACTTCATAACGTGTCTATTGCTGCATCTCCCTTTTTTCAGATATTAACTGCGTTAAGAGACGCAGGAAGGGTGGAAGGTTATTTCCTAGAACACTGATGAATAAACAAGAATAAATAGTATGTTTATGTTAAAGGAAGGGTATTGCAACCTACCCATTTAATTTTGGTGACCTGACATGTCAGCAAGTACTAAGATGAAAATATAGGTATGTTACATACTTTTGTTTCAGTGGTTAAAATGTCTCGGAAGTTCAAATATTTGCAATCGTGTAGTCAGGTGCCACGACTAATAGGCCTTGTACATTAATAGCTTTTCCTCAAAAGAAGACATCATAACATGACAATGCATTTCTGTACGTGATTTCATCAGGAATGAAAGGAGTCTACTCCTTATCAAGAGAGCTACAATCCATCATTATCATTTTCAGTCACATTCGTCTCTCCTCTCCACCACGGTGCAGTGCAGTTCGCTGCGCTTATCACAGTCGATATCGTTTCGCGCCGGACAGGCTATCTCAGCCTCACCACGGTCGTCTATTAGTGAACACTGTGTTTAGTGTTAGTGCTTGTGTTCAAACACTCTTTAGTATCTGAATACAGTATTTACGGAAAAGTATACGGCTTATGCCATAAATCCATGTACAGGGCAGTCAATATCCAACGCCCTGCGTATCGTCAACGGTGGCACTTCTCCAGCGTCGCCGAATCCAGCAAGCGGCGAGGCCATCCTCAGCCAGAACGCTGAAGGCAGTACGGAAGCCGACTTCAGATCTAGTTCGCTGCACAGCGATCAGTCAGAACTATGTATTCACCATCTGTATAAATAAATGATAAAAGACATATCCAGTAGTCTTGTAATTGCAACCAGGGCATTCTTTATCTTTATCAAATTTCAGATTTGTTCATTTTAAGGCTCAGCCCATTTGCTTCATGAATATCTTGATAAAACTTTCTGTGGTCGATCATATTTTCTCCTTTTTCCTATAACATAAATTTACCAAAAATAAGAACCTAAAACATCAATAAATGATTACAACTATTCAATTACAGTATATTTACCGTACTGAAGATATTACTTATTAATAAATATTAAATAAATAATAATATTAATAAATTTACCAAAACAATGTTAAAAGACATGTCCGATACGTAACAGTAATAAAATAAACAGATCACTTTCAGATATCTTTGAACTAAAATATTAGTATATAGCATTATTTCAGATATTCTAATTCCCCGCCTGGTTTCGTTGCAGCGTGAGTGAGAGATTTCAAATGCCTTCTATGATAGCTATCAAAGAGTTTTAAATTAGAGTTGCAGTTCTCGGGTCGTAAATATTCTGACACTGCATCACACGACTAATATTGATAAGTCGCAATCTATGCGTAACAGTTAGTTACACACAAACTTTATGAACATGTTACGCTAATGATAACAAAAATTCCGTGCCCTTATTTTAGCCACAAACTGTAAACACAATGCGCTTATCTCTTCTGTAGATTTAATTGCATGGTAACAACCTGCATAATTAATCGTGTATACAACAAGGACAGAAGCGCAAGCACGCGAAAGATTGTGTAAGATCTATATGCAGCCTACCTACGATAAAATTCGTTTTTATTCTGTGTATAATCCTCCTAAGGAGAAAAGGAATTTGATCTGGAAGTCTGTTCATTTGTTTTATTGTAGGTGGCATTTTCCAGACGTACGTAACGAAACATTCATCTACTTACTTTTTTCTACCTGTCACATAAGCACATTCTTGAAGAATCAAATTTCATGAGAGAAGGATTATTTTTAAAGAGTAAAGAAAATATCTACACGTGACATGCCATAACTTCATTGTGTTTTGCATAACGATAAGATTATTAATTTTATTTTACACCATAAATGGCATGCGTTTTTTCTTATTACATTGATATGTTTAGGTACTATACATTTTGTTTAAATATTTTTCTGCTCAAAGCTCCGTTCTTATGTAAAAACAAGAAAGACAAATAGTATAAAACAAGAGATTTTTAATATTTACTTCGCAGAATGTTTTCATTCAAATAAAACATTTCAAAGAAGTGTTGCTATACATTTATTCAATTGTATAACAATAATACAAACAGGTAAATCCACTTGTATAATGTAGAGTGAATAATTTATTTACGAACTAGTCCATTTCTCTCGAAAGGCAAGGTAAATTTCCCTTTTATTACGTTGCCACGGTGGTTATTATCATTGCTTTAAGAGCTGTTTTACTGTAACCGAGTGCATGGTTAAGTATATCTTGAAACAAATATTTTTACTTTTATAAATGAAAAAAATAATATTGTCGAATTGATAATGAGAGAAATTACTTCACAAGTTATTAGTTTCTCATCGCAAATTTATCATATTTTTAACTAAGAACATCCCCAAACATTTTAAACGAAACTACAGAGTGGTACAGCACGTGAAAAGGTGGTTGGCCAACAAACTTCTGCCATGTCAGCGCGACCTTTTTCATTACCATCACAATGCTCGAATAAACACATGTAAGTATTTCTATGCCAAACTTCGGCACACAAGTAAACCTCTTAATTTAACCTTTCGAGGAATTGTCAAGTTTACAGTTGAAGACCAGAAGCAAGAGAAGTGCGTACAAACAGTATTAGTCATGGATGCCAATGTGCAGTGTACATTGTTTCAAGGCTGACAGTTCCGAAATAGAAGCGCAAGTTTTCATAGCGTTTCCTGGGAGTTGGTGTAATCATTACGTATGTGATGTCATCTCTCTTCAGGATAAGTCCTTGCGGAAGCTGTGGCATAGTCTGACAGTGTGTCTAGCTACAGAATGATAATATTCTGGCTGCGTGTCTGCATAATTTGCTAGTAGCGGGACGATACTTCGTGCGAGCCAAGTTATTTTTTTCTTTCAAAATAGAGGTTAGCGTTTTTTTAGATATTACTTAATCTTAAAATAAAAATTTGTTATAGTTGTATATCAATGAAGATGGATTTTAGCTTAATTAGAATACATATGCATAAAATACGGTGTAACTCTGTACGACAACAATGTACATTATTTTAAATACAAGAATTTTTCCAACACCAACGCATAGGTAACATAGTGGATCCCCGTATGAAAAAATTATTTAATGAGAAAATATATTCAAAACAATTTCTACTGATGTAATGGATATTGTTGTGATAATGTACTGTGATCGATTTGTTTCAATGAAATTTTGTTATTTCTTAAAAATCTATCCTATTAATATATTAGTAAAATGTAGTAGTCTGATGTAACTAAAGTATAAAAAACTAATTTTTAATTTTTGTTTTCTGAAAAAAGTTTTGTTTATCATTACTATTTAATAAATAACATAAAATGTTACTCTCTACTTTTGCAAAAAAATAAATAAAAATAAAAATACTAATATAGTTAATGTTGTAGTAAACTCATCTTCCGCCTGTTGATAGATATCCCTGTGTAGTTTTTGTTTATATTATGCTCATATATTTTTAAATATTATGTCCTACGTCCCCTTCAGTCATCTGACAAGTTATTAAGTCAATATCTTTATTAGTTTTACAGTACTTTCTAATGTACACAGCTTTACTAATAAATGCTTCTAATAATATTGGTATAGATTGGCTACTATGCCGTCCGAGATTTTTAGTTCCCCTCAATTAATCCACAACGCACGAGTTACTTTTTTAATTACAATGAGTGGGGTTGGAATTTGGCATTGGAATTACTTCGAAACGTTACTTTTAATTTCAAGGTATATTTCCTACCAATTGTGTTGATGGACTTTGTTTCTTTTCACATATTGCAGCTGTTTATCTTTCTTCGTAGCGAATTACCTTTGGACCATTACATGAAATCTGTTAAATCATTGTTTGGTACGAGCGCCTTAGCTCAATAAGGTGGGAGATAAATCCATGGAGGTAGCGTGAGCGCCATTTCAAATTGATTTGACGCAGGAATTTCACAATATCTTTCTCAGTGGTCGAAACACTCTGTCCCTCAGCTGCTAGCCCTTCAGTATAGTAATACTTCGTCGATACTATGCGGCAAACAAAAAAGGGTTATGGCCCTCTGAATCTTAGTATTAATGAACTGTTACTGCTTCTCGAGGTTTCGGTATTGCAACCCAAAACAGAACATGACTACGCATTCAAATTACATCGCTCTTCGTTTACCTGAGGTTTATGTCTACCACAATGTACCCTATTTACCTCGTAAACTTTCCTCTAAGTGTCAGTCAGCAGTTTGGCAAATCGCCCATCTTTACGTCTATAATGAGCACTTATTGGGGAAGTTGCTTGTTACGTTGGTGTTCACGTAAACGCCGCCACGTCGTGGAACTCAGAACTTGCAATAGAAGGCGCACGAGAACAATAGAGATGATATACACGAACAAATAAAAGTAATATGAATTTTCAGAGCAGTGACACAGGTTTGATTCCGTGCGCATCAACAAATGGAGTCTGTAAAAACATAAGTGTGCTTTATTTTTGTATCCCGAGAGAAAGCATTATTCCTTTGTCGTTGGAACGTAAACTTCGGCGCCAATCTAAATCTCGACATCAGGAGTTGGGTCACGGCATCAACTGATGTCACTGCAATTCCTCTGTCTGGGAGCGATATTTCCTTCTGCTACCTTGACCTATACTCACCCCTATACTTACATGCACTACACTACCATACATGCCGGAAGATCATTCAGGAGCTTAAAGCGTATCCCGCTGATAGGTGGCACCTGGTGGGCAGAACACCCCGTTAGTAGACGGGCAGATCAGCTCCGGATCTCACCATCCAAGAAAATCAACGCCCTCTCCAGAGTGGAAACATGACATACTCTTACGTAACTAATGACTTTAGCAGTTGGCGTGACTGAAATCAATCAATAAACATCGGTTTGTAAGGGATCTCTCTATCCAGTAATCTCCACCAGAGGGGCGCCGTCCCAACCGGGAAAAGCTGTAAGCTTATAATATGATGTTAATGAGGTGTGTATATGTTAGTGTAAATGTGTGACTAAGAGGAGAGGAGAAGCCTCAAATGAGGAAGGATAGATCGCGCGCGGTCCGAGGTTCTTTTGCTAGGGGTACTGCTCTAGTGTTCGCCTTGTTTGAATGGAGACACCGTGGCAAAGTACTGATCAGAGGAGCCAACCGCTACAATTCTTCCCCGAGACATACTTGAAATCGAACCACTGTGAGTCAAAAATCCTCCATCATCGATTCTCGGCACCTAGCACCTCTTCGTCAACAATTAGTAAAGAGGTAACTACTCTATGTGATAAAAAGTATTCGGACACGCCCAAAATGGTGTGGTTGTGCTTTTCATGGAGGGGGATTGCACCATTTATTGCTTTCTGTGGCACTAAGAAGGCACAGGCCTTCGTTGATGTTTTATACACCTTCTTGCTTCCCACTGTTGCAGGACAATTTTGGGATGGCAATTGCATCTTTCAACACGATCGAGCCCCTGTTCATACTGTACGGCCTGTGGCGAAGTGGTTACACAATAACGTCACTGTAATCGACAGGCCTGCGGAGATTCCGGACTTGAATCCTATAGAACACCTTTGGGATGTTTTGGAACGCCGACATCGTGCCAGGCCTCTCCGGCCTTCATCTATACCTCTTCTCAGTGCTGCACTCCGTGAAGAATGGACTGCGATTCCCCAAGAAACTTTCCAACACCTGATTGCCTTCGAGAATGCCTCCGAGAATGGAAGCTGTCAAGGCTAAGGATGGGTCAACATCCTATTGAATTCCAGCATTACCAATGGAGGGCACTACGAACTGGTAAGTCATTTTCAGCGACGCGTCCGAATACTTTTGATCACATAGTGCATGTTGTCGCTTATCTGACAAAAAATGGTTTCAGAACAACAATAGCACTTACGTCCTCAAGAGAAAACTGAGGTGCTATGTCGATCCACACAAAAACCATCACAAACGTAGCGCTCTCGTACCCAAGGTCAATCACCCACCATTTTACAACCAGGATGAGATGAGCGAAGGACGCATGGAAGGAAACGAAGAAAAATGGCGTGTGCTCTCGTTTGCGATGAGTGCAGAATGTGCCTGACACCTAATGCATTCTTGGAGATGGGCGAAAACGAACTTTAAAGGGAATCCTTCGAAGGGTGAGTCACATTTTTCGTAGCTCTCTTTCGTAGCACTTGCTTTCTGTTTTCCGATAAATCATTCATTTTCTTGCAAAAGGTATCACAAACTGAGCAATAAGGATGTAATTCGCACAAATGTCATAATTCTGCAGTGTCTTAACTTCCGTATTATTATACTGTCTTATTAATTAGTTTTAGCTAGCAACATCACATTTCTTGCTCTGATTGACAATTCTAAATACACTAATCAGTGATCTCACGTGCGTTTGTTTGTACTTCAAGTATTTAGGATTAGACATTTTCCTATCAATTAAAAGCACGTGCTGTGTCATTCGTCACGTCCCGGTATGTTGATGGGAAGCTAACATTTTTTTCCCTTTTATAACATTATAAGAGAACTGTCAAAGAAAATGTTTCAAAAGATCTGTAAATATATGCTTGTAAAATTAATTTTAAGAATGTATAGGCAATTCGTAATCACGCAAGTCATTTAAACGCGCCGTGTCGTAGCAGTCGTAAGCACGCAAGTCATTTAACTGGCGGTGACAATACAGGTAAGGATTCTCCATCAACGGACGGCAGAGAGGGTGCTAGAGGTTGCTAAGGTGGTCGTCACGAGTGAGCAAACGATAGGCATCGCCCTTATGCTCCCGCCAGCGCCGACATCGTGCTGGCCAGCGAGCCCCCGCTCGGCGTAGTAGAAAGGAGAGGGGTCGCAGTCCAAAAGGCAGAGCGTATTGTGGGGAGGGTGATAGTGTCAAGTTGAGAGTGGAAAGTTGAACAATATAGTGTTGACGAACCGTGCATGGAATGGGTATTTTTTCTGGGACAAAAAAAACTGCAATGCATATTGGACATACACTGTGCGTACGCATGTAGGCTAGTATTTGATATGTTTACTGGATTTACGTAAAATTGGCGAGAAATGTTGATACTTAGGTTTATTTTTATTGTAAATTAGTAATACATATTTTTTCGAATTCCTGGGCATCTAACAAAACCGTACCTACCTTTCGAATGATATCTGAGGCTGCATAGTATTATTTCAATTTCAACGCGCAATTAGCGATATAGATTCTGCCATGAGATAAAATGCACGTTAGTAGATATCAGAGTACAGGACAACATAAGGAGACTGTAAATTGAAGTGGTGAAGATACATGAATTAGTATTACCAATGTTAATTAGTATGCATACGTTAATAATTAATTTTGTGGTAATTAACCAATTACATATTAACTGATGTATGAGCATTCTCACCATGATGCATTTATGTCGCTTGGGGCTAGAATCGATCGGGGTTATCCGCACACTCTGCCCCAAGGTATCCTGACGGAGTGAAGTTCGTGGATTGCCACTGAGAGATAAGCGGCGGATGAATACGCCTGTTAATGATAGCGGATTTTTTATAAACATATTTATTTGTTCTAGACAGAATGCATCGTTCAGTATAATTACTTTAAAGCTGTGTTATGATAGCGGTATCTGTGAGTGTGACGCTAGAGTTATGTGTCCTAAACAGGGCCAGAGCGCACGCTCTTTCTTTTATTGTACGTTCAACCTTCTGGACCAGGACACGGGTGATAAGAGAAACGAGAAATGTTCTTTAGGGGAGAAAAATGGGAAGAACAGAGAAGGGTGGCCTGTAATAAAATTAAAAGTGAGATGCGAGGTATGTAAAGGAGTGTTGGTATTAGGCGGCCAGAGAAGAGTAAGCTTACTTTGGGAAAGGAAGAGGTTGGGAGAACTGAGGGAGGCTATTGTAAGAGCAGGGACGGATATAATTGGAAAGGAGAACATGAAATCGGGAAGTGGGATGGGAGGCTGTGGAATGAAGAGAATGTGTCTGGAATTCGAATTGAGATGAGTGGTGTGCAGAATGAATGGAGTATATTATGGAATGGAATAATTGGCGAAGCGAAAACGACATTATTGGAATTTAAAAGGGAGAAAAGAAATATGGATCGTAATCGGTTAGGAAAAGAGATAATACACATGTCGGAGATGGCAGGTAGCATTAGGACTGGGAAATATATAAGCATGGGAACGGAGCGGGAAAAACGGTCAGGTAAACGAGAACAAGTGTAGAAAAATTCGAAAGGGATATCTGAGATCAGATGAACAAGGAAGTGCTTTCGTCTTGTCTTGACTTAAACAAAACTCAAGAACTTCTATTTTATTTTAATTCTTTTAATTAATGGATATTGACACAATATAGTAAATGTACAGTAACTTTTTGTTACAAACTTATGATTTTGTTTTGCTCACGTCAGAAGAGTTCGTCCTTGCTGTCTGAGATATCTGTAACTAGCAACATTTTATTCGTTTACATGGCAATAAATATCAGTTATTGTTGTAGAGTAAATATTGATAGTAAATCTCCAACGTACTGAAACATCAGTACAAACAATGATTTCAAGAACAGAGAAAGGTGCTGTAAATCATGTCGAAAAGAAAAGACCAAGCTAAGATGCAGAGGAAAGGGAGGAGTGAGGGAGCGGTGAGACGCCATGGCTCGTCCGCGAGTGCCGAAGGTTTCGGATCGCCTTGTGTCAAAAGGCAACCGACAATTGGACGCACACGATTCTGGAAGTGCAGGGCTGGGGCTGCGGTGTGGCGGTTTGAGAGGGGCGCCGCGAGAACGGGGCGGGAGCGGAGCGGGAACGGGGCGGGAGCTGGGCGAGTGCAGTGTGGGGAAGCGGGCAGAGAGCGGCGGGGCGAACGTGGGAAGGAGCGGACGGCTGCCGGGGGCGCGGCCCGATTAGTGGGTGCGGGTAGGGCGGGGAAGGGGGGGGGCGCGGTCGGGGAGTGGCACGGGTAAGTCCGGTACCAGGGGGCGGGGCGGGGAAGAGGCGGGTGGGGAGCAGGGCGAGGGGGGCAGGCGGACATGCAATGCGGGAGTGGGCGAGGCGGGAATGGTCGGGGGTGCCCGGCGTGGCGGTTTTTTCAGGGGCGGCCGCGAGGCGAGACGCGATACGGGGAGCGGGCGGGGGAAGGGAGCGCAGGCATGAAGGGGCGGGACGGCGGAAGAGGCGGGGAAAGGGGCGGGGCACTCGGCTTGCGCGGCCGTCCCCGCACATTATCTCCATCAGCCGGCCGTTAATGTTTGATGCGGGGGCGGCGGCGCCGCGGGGTGCGTGGAACGTGGAGCGGTGTGCGCGGTGGCGCGTGCTGGAGCTGCGGGGGCCGGCTGCATCGTGACTGGCTGCGGCTGCAGAGCTTTTGCGCTGGCCTCCATGCAAGTGTGCGGGAGGTCGTATTGTCTGATCAATAATCATTATGTTATCACATTTTTGCCATACTAGCCCGTTACATCCATATAAGGAAACCAAACAAAGAGATGAAAAAATGCCTTTAATGAACGGGGGCTGTTAAGGATTTAACAGTCACACTTCCGTTAAAAACAATTAAAACGAGTTGTAATTTAAGATTGCGTACAGGTACACGCATTATAAGAAATTGTATTTGCTATCATCCACTTTAAAAATTGTAACTGCGTCTTTTATTAACTCGTTAGTTTGACTTATATTTTCATTTAAAAACTACTACGTTTTAAGGTATATTTATGTGGTCCAGGGTCAAGTAGCTTACCTATATGTTACATAATTCTAAAGTCTGTGAAAAAGTGTATGGTCAGTGTTCATATATTTACTACGCGACTTTCCTTTTTGTAAGACATATCAGTTTAAATGAGCTAGTATTTTTAGTACGTGGTCTTGGCGTCGCCAAGCAACCCGCAATACACGTTTTGCCTCTATTTCTTGACACTTTTCTCACCTTCAATAGCTCAGTCGAACTACTGAGTAGACGGCTCATAACTATGATTCTAGTGTAATTTTCTGGGAGGTCTTAGATTTCGAGTCCCGACGATGTCGGATTTTCGTCGCAAACTATATAGTAGATTCAAATTCAATAACTTCTCATAGCGGCTGTTAGATCTGATCGATATTTTTCCCTGTTTTTTCCGATCTAGTTCAGTGCCAGAGCTGTATCTTTACAAAAGACTAACTAATCATTCGATCTTCTCATCCACAACATGTGTTCTCTTACTTTAATTAAACACATACGCGCACACACACACACACACACGTATATGCAGTACAGGAAATACCTAGAGAAGAGAATATACGAAAGCTGAATAGTATGTGAGCAGTGGGCACACATACTGGGTATCAGATTTGGACGTAGAAGTCAACGAAACCTTTAGTGTGAACGCATTGACGTGCTCGTGGAGACGTCTTCACACATTCAGCAGGAGAACATTGACACATCCAGGGGTGTCATACAATACTCTTACCGATCTAATAAAGTTAGTAGTTGAATTCGCGCCAGAAATCAAAATCCAATCACTCGGGCATAACTCGGAGGCGGCCATCCTAAACCATAAAATTTCTGAGGCCTCTAGAGACTTATGTTCCTTGAGTCATATTTTACCAAACTAGACCCCTCTAAACCTTCTTGTGTATTGGATGTGGGGCTCTTGTAAAACCAACTCTTTTGCGTGGATGGCCAATAATGTGTAAATATATATTACAGGTAATATTATATTCTTTGCCGGCGACATTTTAGATAAATGTCTTTAAAAATAGGGAAATGATTTCTATTGCTGGGTGTCAGATTCGGACTGTAGGAGTCAACGAACCCGTTCATGTGACCCCACTGACGTATTCTTTGAGATGTGAATATCAAGTGATCTGTGAGAAAGCAGTCTGTTCCAGTGGAACGCCGGATACTGAAAACATTAACCAGAACTTTTCTGGTAGTTGGAATCACTTTGAGCCTCTCCAGACGTGGACATGATGAATTCCATTGACGCACGTTTCTTGGTGTTTCTTAGTCTGTAAGAGCCCAAATCTTAGACTCTGCCACACGTTTTTTCACAATACTGAGTTTTTTTATGGAATAAAGCTGCAATGTGCTTAATCATATCCGCGTGCGCAGTTCTGTTTTCCGGGAACAGTTCAAATTGAATGTATTTTTTTGAGAATAAATGTATTTTCTAGATGCAAATCACTTCAATATAACATCTCACAGTAGTGGTATTTAAATGGCTCTTATCATTCCATCTTCCAACTGGATTCATCATGGGCATTAGGATTGTTATATTCATGTGTTGTCGTAATTTGATTGATTCAACTCGTTTTTATCAGGTTTCTATTCTGTGTACGATATTGAACACAAAGAACACATAATTTAATTGCATGTTGGATTGATACAGTGCTTTTACCATTCTTAAATTATCCTAAATTACGCGAAATGTTAACGGCCTCTTTATAATATCTTACGAGGCCTATAAAATACTGCTGGTTGACTTTGTCTCTCGTTAAAGACGATTGCGTCGACGAAGAAAAAAGCGTGCTGCTGAACTTAATTTTGTTCGGTACGATATTCTATGTGGCACTACGAGCATGCCATTGAACGTGTCGGTTGAATATGCAGAAAAAAGGAGGTCAATAAAATTCAATGAAAATATGATTGTTTTTAAATTGTTATCACATAAAAGAACACCGCTAAAATACCTGATATATACCACGCAATTAGACTACTTCGCGTGGTAGCTACTTTTCGCGAGAAAAAGTACTAGTGTCGTGAGATGACTCATAAAATCAAAGCCAACTGTAACAAAAGCAGGTGCGACTTACCGGTGTTATGTCAGTTTTTTTCTAAAATAACTAAATAATGTGTTCAGAATTTTTTTATTTATACGCAATTCTTGTTGTTTTATAAATGACAGCAATTTTTCTTGAGATCATATTTATTTTATTTAAAACGATTTTAGTACTAACTACCCTGCAAACGTTTTAGCCATTCCACTATGAAATTTTGAAATTATCAGTTATTTTTTCCTGTTTTTGACATAAAGTATGTTTATGAACTGGTCGTTAGTGTCAATTAATCCAATCTTCGCTCTTATCATCTTTGGAAGTACAAAATATGTTACTCACTGCACCGAACAGAGAAAGTAGAACTAAGGTAAGCAGCAGCAGATAGTGTTTTATGAATGAATAACATTAAAGTAGACGATTGAACAAGAGCAGTTCCAACAACTACTTTGAAGTTTAAATATGAAATTAACTGCTCCTTTCAGTTCGAGATATTATTATCCAACATCAGTCGCTTGTATATGTACAAGTGAATGTGTAGTATGTAGTTGAATCGTATTGAATTAAAGGAATGTAACTTGTTGTTGATTGTTGCTCATCGACTGGTTAACGAGAGACTTTCCCTGAAGGAGAAATCTAGGGATTGATTGTTCCAATCAGTTGACGCTTTGCATTCAAATAAATGTCCTCGTAGTAGGTCAGTATCTTCGCTGATCTCAGTTGCCTCAACTCAATGCATTCTCATACCGTATGTTGAACTCACAGCCTTAAAAAAATTTTAAGTTACAATGTCTCTCAAACACTAAAACGAGCATTACAAATTAAATTATTATTATTACTATTATTATTATTATTATTACATTATTACATTATTATTATCTTTATTATTTTTGTGGTTGGTTTCCTCTAGTAATTTAAACTTCTCTTCATTCATTAAATGTGTTTAATATCGTGTAATTGTAATAACTATAAAAAGTAGTTTTCTCTCTAAAATTCGAAATTACTTCCGCAGCTTCAAAACAAGTAGGGAATATAATGGAATACTTTTTGTCACATTTCCGGCCACTACTGCACAAAATGTTAAGCGCTTACAATATCACGCATTTAGCGTTAAGTGACGTAGCTTTCACGGAGTGTGCATTTTTAAACCTCACTGACAAATGGAGCCCGTTTCGCGGGGACGGCGGAAGACACGCGTTCCGCTGATGGATTAAATACGTAAAGAGCCAGCCCTCGCGTGCTGCCGGGTGCGCCAGCGCGTGTTTGGCGTCCGAGTCGCAGGTAGCGTGCTGTGCCTGAATCAGAGTGGAAGCGACACCGTTGCCGCCGCCCTCGCTTCCTCCCTCTAGCCACCGCACCCCCTCCCTCCCGTTCATCTCCTCCAACCCCCTCTTCCCCCTCCCTACCTCCCGACACTCTTCCCCTCCCATCCCCTCATCACCCTCCCGACACTCGTATCCCTCTAACTACTGCATCACCCTTCCCGCCTTTGCTTCCCCCTCCCACCCACGTATCCACTACCCACCCCTTTCAATCCCCTCTTCCTCTTGCCGTACTCGCTCACCACAGGCGGGGCTTCCGTCCTGCCACCTCCCACTCCCCACAACTCCCGCCACCCCAAACACCTCTGCCACCCCGACTCCCGACCTTCGCTCTACGCCTCAGGGAACTGAGGAATCCAGAGAATTCCCCGTCGAGACCGAGATGAGAAAAGTCGGGTTCCTTTACATGCATAGTTGAAGAACACTGAGTTAGGAAGTTTGTGGTTAATGAAATTTATTCGAAAGACTCCTAGACATGAGAAACGAAACTTTTAGAGCGACCGGTTAAAAATTTGGAGGTGTTGTTTGCTCTATTTTCTTTTTTATACTGTACCTACCTGAAGATGAATTACACATCGAGTTTCAAGTTACAAAACAGGCGAATCCAGAGAAGGGACAATGACAATGTCTCCCGAAATGCAACATATGTTCACTTTTACTACATGTTTTAACACCAACCACCACTTGTTGGATCTCCTGATATATACTCGTAACAGTGTTACCTTTAAGCTGAAACAAAATATATTCTACGATGAAAACCATATTCTATGAAAACGTAATTTTTCTTGAAAAAAATGCGTGCTCAGGTCTGTTTTTAACAGTTTTTGCGAAATCCTCCGAGTCCGCCTCTGCATTTTAACGATCATTGTGATACAGAAGAAACTCAATATACCAAGGCGGAGGTACTTAAGTAATTTCTAATAATTAATTCAATAAATAATAATAGAAGTTGCAAAAAAAGTACATAGACATAAGAGAAAATATCACTACCATATTATTTCGCTAAACCTGAGCGAGGGTAATGCTTCTTAGGGGATAATATTGACTTCGAATAAAATAGCATCGATATATGGGATCCATTCTGTACGAGTATAAATAACAGAATAATTTCTTTTCTGTTTTTATCATCGAATAATGTATCAAACTCTCAACATTTCTGATCCATAGTCCTCAAGTGTTTTACCAGTGCTCTATTTACTAGAAAACATAAATTTGACGTGAGTTTTTACTCAGAAATACTGCTGAAATTAACTCATTTCATTCAATTAGTTTGCCTCCGACCAGAAAAGCCTGAAGTGCTGTGTACACAACAGGAGACTTCAACCGCTTAATTGAAGGATTCATTCTGAAATGGACGCCCAATGAGATCCAACCTATCATATGAAACAGAATGCAATATTTATTTCCAACATTAGCAAAGAGTTCTAGTGCGGCAAAGCCGGTTCGTATCCCGGAGGGATCAAGATTTTCGACACTAGCAACATAGCTAGGTCGAATTCAGCCGGGAGGAGAATTCTAGAGGTCGGCTGTTCTGCTCGGTAGCTTTCCGTGTTTTTTCTAATTAACACCAGGTGAATTCCGGACTAGTACCTTTACAAAATGGACCACGGACCGCGCGCCATCTTTCCTTCCTCTTCCTTGTCCTATCCTTACCCCTTACATACGCACTTACACAAACACATACTACACAAGCACAAATGCCGGAAGACCGCTGGGGAGCTTAGAGCTTGTCCCCGCTGGGGTGGTGCCCCACTGGTGGGAGATATCAGGCAGGGGAAAACTCCGCAAGTCAAGGTATAGGTCGGTGCCGAATCTCGCCATCCATCAGGGGATGATAATCACCAACACACGCATAAACATATCCTACTCTTACAGGACTTTTGACATCAGTAGTTTACGCGCTTGAGGTCAATCAATCAATCAATGGACGGCAAATAAGATCCAATCTATAGTATGAAACAGTGCAATGCGTTACGAACATTGCAAGGGTTTGTAAGTGCGGCAGAGCCGGTGTGTTCCGCATCCCGGAGGGGGTGCTTTTATCCCACTGAAGAATGCCGGGCGCGCGCAGTGCCCCTTTAAAACATTCAGCGGAGGTCGAGCTCTGCTGCTCGTTGCCCAGCGGCCTCTACGTGTTTTTCAGAGAACTAAATTCACTCTAGACTCGCAGTGCAGTTCAGAGATGTAACGTTTTCAAACAGTGACCACAATCTGTGTTTTGTCAGGATTGACATAGTATTGCACTTAATGGGACATGGCGATGTCTGTATGCAGAGTGATTCGCATTTCTGTGCAGATATTGTTTGGTCTTTATGGGAGGCTGGGTTCTTTATTCGTAAATGTAGGGGATACCAAATGAAATCTAATTTTCCAAAATAACAGTTGTGAAATATATGCTTTCACATGAATCTTGACTAGAAAAACTTTAAAATTATGTTTTTAAACGAAAACCATGTGTGGCAATACCTCCAATTTATACTTTCAAATTGATTTACGCATTTTCTTTAATTAAATAGTTCGTTAATATTATGTTTCAGGAATCAAGAGTCGACAAACATCGGACTAAATTGCATGAATAAATAAAATGAAATAATTGTAAAAATCCAATAGGCGATTAAATAAAAGGCTTGCTTGGATGTGAAAATGTAAATATATTATAAGGCTTGGTCTTGTACGCACTTGACAATTATTGCTTCACATATTGCATTACGTTACGCTTATAATGTTCGTTTAAAGTTTAATCCCACTTAATAATGTACCACTCACGAGGAACACTTTCAAGTGATAGTGATTGATTCACATAAAACTAAACATGCTTAAAGGTCTCCCTGGTTATGAAAAATCCATCTCAAGCTAGATGCGAAGTCTTGCATATTATCATCATTATCTCCGGCTTCTTGGTCCTGTTTACACAGGATTCTCTGATGGCGCTGCTTGTAGTGATGTGAACTGACTGAAAAAATATAATTCGAGCACTTTTGGATCAGATGAGATGGCTCAGAGCATCAACTGTTGTATTTGCAGTGCCTCTGATTGGCGGATGGGGGGGGGAGTAGTCCTCGAGTACTAGTGCAGGTAGTGGCTATCTAATGGAAGTATTCTAGAAGGAGTATTCTATCAGCTAACTTCTCCGATCGATAGTTTTCTGTGATTCCTCCGATAAATACCTGGCGAATGCTGAAGAAATACCCTAAGAGCTAAGGATCGCGCGCTATCTTTCCTTCGTCTTCCTTATGTATCCTCTTCCCTTACACACACACACACACACACGGACATGTACTACACTACCACACGTCAGAAGACTAGGCGGGAACTTAGAGCTGGTTCCGGTTGGAGAGGGTGATTGGCTGTTGGTAGATGGGGTAATCTCTGAAATGCCAACGAGTAGTTAGGTTCTCGATCTCGCCGTTCGTCAGGGAAGAACATAGCTATCTCCTGAGATAAAACATTCACTTCACTTATTAGACTAATTATCACAGAAGCTGATGCGCCCAGAATCACGAAAAAGTAAGTCAATGAATAGAGCTCTTTTTGATATTTAGGTAATATTTTATGACTCAAATCGTCACCCATCTCTTCCTCTCACCCTTATCCATCATCATCTCCTAAAATTCACAAGTACACTATATAACAGCTGAAGGCGCATCCACAATATCGATACATTGTCTAATATGTTTAGAGTTTTATTAATTCTCTTCTGCAATTTATTTTTGCACGTTCTGCCGCCATTACTCATAAATCGGTGTTTAGTGACGGGATTTGTAATCATGCGAAATCATCGGAGTATCTAACATAAAACGAATAGACTCTACATTAGCAAATAATACATTAGTATACCACGTTACGAGTTGGTCTGTCATTATTATCTTGTGCCTAAATCGCTTCGTCTACCACAAGCTATGCAAGGAATATACATATTTTTATAACACATTTACAAATGGTGACATATACCAGTAATATTAAAAAATGATAGTAAAGTGTTAATAAATATGTCACGCACAAATATACGACATTATTGAATCGCAAATGATATATATTTTAGCCTAATTTTTGTGCAGCAATGCCATTGTATATTTTTTTAAATACGTATAGGAATCACCTCAACAATACAATCTCAATTTTTTGTACGCAAAGCCTGTATTTAAAGTTTGTTTGGATAACACAGCTCGTACATCATGATTAAGGTCTACTAATGTTTTTCCGAAGATTGTTAAGATCCCATATAACTCTGTCAGATTAGAAGCTTTTGTACTGAAGCTTGGTAATTACGTCAGGAGTAAGATCGAGTTGTTTCCTTACGAAATTCATTTAAGTTGTTTAAACATTTGATGACACTTTTCAAAAAGCCCATGTAACGTATTCAACATTTTCTGGAAAAGTCTGCTATTTGTATCTTTTTTGCTGAAATAGAATAAAGTGTATTTACAAATATGGTATAGGTCCAATTTTCATTAAAACGTATGAAATTTGGAAAATTGCAAAAATAAGATTTGTGGAACTATTATATATTATACATTAAAGCCAGATGTTTCTTTCTCGGTGCGATTTATTGCGAATCATTAGATTTTCAAGCGACCCTAATGCACCTTTCTTTAGAATGTTAGTGGTTAGTATGTTAGTGGTTGTTGAGTAATACTAGTGACACAGGAGGAAAGGTTTTATAATTCTGCGCAATCTCACTGATTAAGATTGAATTTAAATCCAAAAGAATTTTTGCACCAGCAATTTGAGAAAAATGTGATTCTCCGTTCTTATCATATTTTCAAAATTTCATTTTGTGGCCTTTATTAAATCCATTTTCTAATAAGATTTTACGAGAGGCAAATTGTGGATTCGTGCGCCCGCCGAGGCGACCGTAGCGCTCAACTGTACCGCCACCCCCGCCACCTCCCGGTGCGACGGTTGTGCCCGCTGTTTCGACATCCCGCCACAGCGCCGCGCGCGCGTCTCGAGCATGCGCACACCGACTCTGTTCGTGGCAGTTTCCGCCGCTAGAGTCGCTAGCGGGCCTTGATTTGCTCATGGCGCGGGGAGTTTGGTCGTAGAAAAATACTCGCATGATTCTGGTAGGACAATAATATTTTAAGTGATCCATATTTCCAGTGAGGCTGCAAAATATTCGATTCGTTACTAAATAAAGTCCTCGAGGAAAATAAAAAAATCGTGTGTTACATCTCAGTGTAATGTACTTTTCGTATCTAATAATTAACCTGCTTAGCAAAATCAATTATATTATTCAATTATTTATTAATGGAATAACAATTCAATATTTTATGTTAACTAATGGAGAAAGATGGCACAGTTATTTTAACAGTGCGATACTTTCTTCTTAGACGTGTTCTCACTCCCGCAATTATGGTCCTGTGATTGACTCATTAGGCGTTCCCGTACAGCCCATTGTACATGAACGTTCAAGATTTCGACAGTATTGCAAGTACATGACTGTTAGTCAAGGCGCAAACTGCACTGTTGCGCAATCGTAAAAGAGTAAAGAATTGTTTTATTAGAGATTTTAATGTGCCGCGCTATATACGAGTTTTCGCTGCTATATGGAACTAGCATATTGCCTGAACATTTCCGTTAGTGATAAAATGTCAATAACGTGTGATACCTTAACATGTTGTCAGATATAGTATATTTCCTCGTTTTAAGTAACATACTAATAAGTGGAATATGGTCATTCAACAGAAACATCAAAGAATATACTTACGTACGTGTAAAACGGAATACACGATCAGTCTGTCTACAGCGATCATTCCTACTGTAGGGTCGCGGGAGACCTGATGTAAAATGTATCTTGTCTATTCATGTTCAAGTTTGATCCTCAGGCGGAACCTCCACCGTACCTTTCGGATCATTCATGCTTAGTTGTCCCAGTGGCTACACCTGTAATTGTTCTGGCAGAATCGCAGTTGAAAAATCATATAAGAACACGCGTGCAACTGGTGTCGTGTATGTTACGGCTAAGGTCCGAATCCGGCTAATTCACATTTTAGCCAAGTTAATCTAGAATTATTTAAAAGTCATTATCTAAAACGGGTGAATTAAGTTGGAGATAGGAACAGCATGGAAGCATAAATTTCAAAAATTGAATCTCCCGTTTAGTATCGTATCCTTTCTACCAACACACCACGTGCCAAGAAATTTTAATCGGACTGCACTGCGGACTTGAGCTGGATGAAGTTCAGTTAATCAACATGATACCCTGACAAATAATACCAGAAATTGTGTGATAAACAGGAATAATATTGTTGATGGAAAGTTTCTAAAGCTATAGAGGAACAAAGAGTGTAGTTTCAAGTCGTAATTGTATACTTACACGATACCACCTGACATCACCCAACACGACAGTTGATAATTCAGTGCCCATTTCTTAGTTCGGGGTCAAGACACGCCGGTCTTCAGCTTTCGCGATTTATATATCACAATCTCGAATCTGTGCAATGTATTGGCAAATGGCAATATCAACTGGATAATGTCAGAAATGATCTACTCATCGCCATTCATATAGTGTGCAAACGATTTTTCCAAACCGTTTGCACAAGATGGCTCCACAAATTCGGTATTCAGCGAGTAGTGGCCGAGAGAACGCAGAATCTCGAGTAGGTGGGTGAGTTGCTTGCTATTTACCGAGCGTTTTAACAAATTGTTCGTGATCATATACGATTCCAAGCTATTTTTTGGTATTCTTCGCATTTCCATCACAAATTATTAAAAGCATAGAAAAGTTTATTATTTTTGGATTCATATATTTCTAAAAAATACATATATATTAATAGCTTTTAGAATTCGTTTTATCAAATGCATATTCTGCAGTACAATGTCGGTTAGAAATGGTTACAATAATCTTTTCCACATCCGGCGAATTTACTCCTGCGTAGATGTTTTCATTTATTCTTATTGCGTTCTGCTTATTGCAGGTACTTCCCCGCTTCCATCTCGAAACGCTTGTTATTCCCCTTGACATTGCTCACCTTCCGCGTTTTCTGTCCTAGCTCTTCTGTCTCCATTTTTTATTTCCATGATTTCCTCGTGATGTAGCAACGAGATTTAGCAGCATTGTTTTATGATAAGCACACTCGTATCAACAGGTGAACTGGTTGAATTCAAGATTTTTTGTTCCCATATGCTTCGTTTACGTTCATTAATTCAGTAACTAACAAATCATTTAATATTCGTATCTAATATTTCTGACATTGTAGTAATGAAATATGTTTTTATAATGATGAAATTTCCAGCCATGAAAATGGAAGATAAATTTCCCATTTTTGAAATAAATGATAGGGTCTTGTAGTTTCTAAAGGTGTACAGACCTTTAGAATCAGATAATGTATGGTAAAAGAGGACAAATTCTCGAAATAACCGACCGAGAGAAAATCAACAAAGAGACCGACTGACAAAATTGAGCGAATAAAAAACTTTTGAACAAACTTCCCATTTTCTCAAACTCCACAAAAACAGAATGAAGCTTCAAAATCCCGAACTAGATATTTACAATTCAAAATTTTGAAGCTTTCCTGAAACATGCTGGAACTCCATTTACAACATCCTGTAACTATGAATCAGAATAATATTCAAACTTTTTTTTTCATTTTCTTAAATATTGTATTACGGTCATTTGCATTATCTGAATGAACTTGTTTTATATGAAAATAAATTGAATAACCGAATAGATTTGATATTGATATGTGTGTATATTTGAACACTGAACATTTTGAAATGAATGCCTAAAGAAAATAATAAATTAATATTTAATTTAGAAGCGTTGGAAGATACGAAACATTTTGTTTAGTATGTGAATAATTTTAGGTAGTCATTGATGGTAGAATGCTAATAAAAGTCAAGGTTTGTGAAATCTTTCTGTAACACAAAATACTGGGCGTTTTGAAATCTATCTTTCTTACAAACCTAATTTATATTTGGAAAGCGGAGATTGAATTATGCTTGCCGAATAGTGAATTTGAAAAATATATTTCTCTACAGTAATAAAATTGACATTATTTTCAGAGATGAGTCCAAAATAAATCTAAATGAAAATGAAAGTCAAGTCGGGTTTGCTGCTTAGAATTCTAGGGATAATTTTATATTTTTCTACAACGTTTTAGACTCCTATTTCTATTTTTATTGCGAAATGTAAAGCAATTATTAAGCCAGTAGAACGTATAATTCATGTAGGTTATGGAAAGTATGTTATTTTGTTCTGATTTATATTTCAAGATGGTTTTGATCCCTATTTTATATGCTTTAAGGGAAACTTTTATATGCTAAGTAGTTTTTCTTAAACGTATTGTCAATTTGATAATTAAAATGAAATGTAATATATAAGTTGTTGAAATAAATTTAAGAATTTTTATGAGTATTTATTACCTGTGAACTATTTTATTGTTAGTATAATAAAGTTAGTTTAAAATTTTGATAGTATTTCGTTTTTTAAATACGTTTTTGTGTTTTTAAGTAAATGTAGTTTTATTGATTTGACGTATTGTTCATTATTCCCAAAATTGTATCTTAGCATATACCTGAGGTTAAAGCCAATTAAAATTATTATTATTATTATTATTATTATTATTATTATTATTATTATTATTATTATTATTATTTAGAACTAGATAAAATTATACTTGATAAAATTGCATTACTGTCAACACATCGTGTGAACGTTACATCGATACTATACCTTCATCATTTCGTGGGAGATTGAATTTGATAAATCTTTTCGAGATCTAAACGTATGGCCACGCTTTGAACTCTACTTACTTTCAACAAATCCTTGACAATCGGATAGTTCACTCGCCCCGGATGCGGAAACTGAGTTTTTTGTTCTCTCCGTAGAACATTATCGCAGCGGACTGTGACGAACCAGATTGAATGGAAGTTATGTCACTAGCCAACTTAATGCCCCGAAAAAAAATTGTCAGTTTTTGTGCAAATCAATTGCTGCAGGAGAGACAAAATATTTCAAGCAACCTTATATCTATCTCTATATATCTATCTCTACAGTATCTATCTACGTCTATTTATCTATCTAACTCTATATCTATCTGTCTAATCTATTTGGTAGGTATTTCCCTTTCACGATCATTCTTTCAACATGTGTGATTCTCGTGATTGTAATGTATTTTTATACATTTGAAATGACTAATGAAGTAATAGTAATTATGATCACTTTTCATAATAATTATTTCAAGAAAAAAATCTTAATAGAAAATGTGTTTTATATTTCTGTATCCATCACCTTGAGAGTCACCTGCACCCTAAAGTTCTCAAGAACCTGGCCAAGAGATTTTCATCTGTGAAATATGTATAAATAATACTTTTTATATCTCTATTTATTTATCAAAATAAAAAAGGTATCTACTTCACCAACAATCCAATTAATTTTTATATTTCGTTTCGAAAATAATTGCTTATAAATTAGTTATTATTTCATGACATCGGTTGCTTCTCAAGGCCAAAACGATAATGACAAACATCATTTATTCGCTTAGCAGGAAAGTTGAGCAGTGTATATCAGCGGTCCTTGCCCCAGAGTGAGCGAGCACGACGCCCCCTAGTGCTTGTAATCGTATCGCAACTCCCTTCACATACAGTCTCGTGGTGCTTCTATATCTTACGTTCGTACACCAATAGCCTAGTTGTAATTATTTTTGATAGTGTTTGAGAAGTGGATTGTGTTCCTGGAAGTGTTCAATTATTTTTCCTTTCAACTTGACAGTTTTGTGGTGGCTGCGTCTGCTTCTTGGAATCTCGAATACGTCCCGTGGCAAAAATGCAATCAGAAAAGTTTCGGTAACGGATGTGTTCTGATTTTCAAAAAATTAATTGATTGTATTTATCCTTTGAGTTTCAAGGCAGTTTAATTTATTCGTCACGATTCCCTTAAAACACTTCCAGGTTTTTCCACCAAAGTGACAAGTCGTTCTTGTTTCCTCTCATTTGTCCGCTACCGCCGGATTTAACTCGCCATAAGCTTTTTCATCTGCAAATATGATTCTGCTTCGAGATTTCCTTTCCCAATCCTTCGTAGTGACAGAGCCTTCGATACAGAGATCGTTTCACCTTTAATAATTGTGTATATTAACCTACGAAACACAAGCTTCTTCGTTTTACACATTTATGCACGTGTTAACACACATGAGTCTAAAACTTTTTGTAATAATTTACATCTGTGTACATGTTTTCTGAAGTGTTATTAAGCAGTGTAAGAATAACAACGGCAATCCTAAAAACAAAACAAAACAAACCATGAATTAGAATCTTCTTCATCGATACGAATTGAAAATATTCTAGTATATTAGTTCTTTCACAAGCACTACGTTTATTTGAAATTCATTGAAGAATTAAGATCTTTTACGTTCACATTCAATGCAAATGAAGTTCGCAACGGCTCCTTCAGCTTAGCTCTTAGCTTAGCGCTTAGCTTAGCTCCGGCAGCTTCAGCTCTTAGATAGGCGGAGGAAATTCTGAGACAGATATTGCTGTATTCTCCTGAGCTTGTTTGAACTTCTCATACAGACCCCGTACTGTCATTTTCTCACATTTCATTAAATTTCGTCGGCGTCCAACTCATTGCGTGTGTCCAATATAGAGTCGGCCCGTGTTCCCACCCACTTTGACGTGCCCTTTCCCGCTCCGCCTCGGCCCTGCCTCGCTCAGCCCGACCCCACCCCGCTCCATCCCCTCCGTCCCATCCGGGTCCCTCCCTGCGAGAGCTTCCCGCACCGTCCCATTCAGTCCCACCCCGCTCCGCTTCGCCCCTCCCTGTCCTTCCCGCTCCGCCACCCCTGTTCTTCCCCGCCCCCCACCCCCAAGCTTCTCCTGGTCAGAGCCTCCTGCGACGGCCTCCGTGAGGCCTGACCCGCAATCCCCGACTTTGCTCCGGGTCGCCCGCGCCTTTATTGCTTTACAAGCAGCCGCCAAAGAAGGATTTCTTTTGGAATCCTTCTGGATTTATTCGCGATCGTAAAACGCACGTTGGATAGCTAAAGACATTTGCCGTCCTCTTTCTTCAAAAAGCAGGAAAATTGAAGTGATAACGAACTACTGTTGTGTTTGCTTTTTGAATACATTTATGCAATGTACAAAAGGAAATGAATTTGGGGAAGAAGGAATAAACATATGAGGATAATTAATAAGTATTGGGTAGCTTCGCAGTTCTAGTTCGTATGTTTCAAAATTTATCAAACATTATATTTATTAGGTAGCATTTATTATTATGTTCTCGACCAATATTTTACATGTGTTTCTTAAAATATATCATTGAAACTAACGCGATAAAAATTATTTCCCTAATTTGCATGATCACACACTACTTTAATTATCATCGTTATAATTCTCAGAACTGTTATTAATTAACAGACCTCGAGTAAATATTGAAGTGAATTATAACGCTTCATGAAGTTACTTTGACCTTGGTTTTTCATGAGAAATTTTCTCAGGACTTTCTTGGCAGTTCTCACTCAACAATTATAAGTAATGTGAGATTCAGAAAATTTATTACGAAACGAATACGTATTATCACTTTCACTATTGACATGTTAACGAGAGAGTGTTGCATTAAGAAGCATGTGCCCGGAGGTGAAGAATAACAAAGGCAATTTTAAAAACAAAACAAACCAAACCATGAATTAGAATCTTCTTCATCGATACGAATTGAAAATATTCTATTATATTTGTTCTTTCACAGGCACTACGTTTATTTGAAATTCATTGAAGATTTAAGATATTTTATGTTTACATTCAATACAAATGAAGTTCTCAACGGCTGCTTCAACTTTAAAATACTTTAATTTTCAAATAATAATTGCATACATTGTTTTGAGATTAAATGCCAAAATCAAACTCATATGATGAAATGAAATGATATACATTCGTCTTGGAGCTTGGCCAGTATCACATTGACCTTGCTGTTGCACAGCAATCTCTTCAGAGAGGTCTATACAGTGTTTGAAAAATGGAAAAATTATAAGTTCATCCTTCCAAAGAAATGTGCGCGTTTTATTGATTTCTGATAACTTTTGAAGTAGGCACCTCATGCATTTTTGAACGTAGATAAATTCTTAAATCCTCAACTACTTGATTTAAACACTTCACAGACTCACCAGGCATCACGTCGCCTCACATCCGTGTCCGACCACCCTAGCAGGAAACCACAGGAAGACGGCGACTGGATCGCGTATATTTCTGAATATGTCCACGACATTTTTGCCTTATCGCGCAGCGCGCACACGAGAAGCACGAAGTTTTCCAAGTGCTAGAACACATCTGATGAAATCTCGACGCCGGTTTCGCAAAGTGGATTTTATGAGTGCATAAAGGCCGCTCCGCGAGGGGGAAGCTTCTGCAGGGCGGCCGTGACTCCCGGAACTCCGAAGACGTCACTTTGTCTGAGAGGAGCGTGGGACGCCTGGGAGATACCCACAGGGCGCGCAAACTAAATCACCGCCTCGAAGACTCCGAGCCACCCAGCGCCGCGCTACGTCACGCCACGCCGCGCCACGCCGCGCCGCGCCGCGCCGCGCCACGCCGCCCGGCCACCGCACAGTGCTCCAAAAGCGAAGAGTGGATTACCAAAGTGATATAGAATGAGAGATGGCGCATGAACGGATGGCACTACAGTGCCTCTGACTGGTATGTCCTAGGTTTAAGTCTCGAAGTTAGCAGGATTTTCGACTCTAGCTAGAGAGCTAGGTCGAGTTCAGCCGCCGTCAGGAGGAGGATTCTTGTGACCGGGTCAAGAGGAGAATTCCCGACGTGTCAATAACTTTCGTCGTGAGTCGTGTGAGTGTAGTGCATGTTGTATCCTAGAAAGTGGTGGTGTTCCTCCTGAACTGGAAGGTGACATTCGGTGCCGAAGGAGACCTTCTCCAGGTATCATCACCAACAGGGCCCTGCCCCAGCCGGCACAAGCTTTGAGCTCATATTCGTATGTATAGAGTATGAGAGTCGAGGGGAAAAGGATGACAAAGTAAAGATCGCGCGTGGTCCGTAACCCATTGGTTAGGGTACTGCTCTGTCAACATCCTGGTATTTATAGAAGAAACCACGGAAAACTATCAATCATAGCAGACGTCTGTATCAATTATAGCGATTCATTTGCGCATTTATTAACGAGATCTTTTAACTAGTTTCTTCCTTTCGGACACTTCGTGTTTGTATTGCTAAATATTTTATGTGAACCATTATTTATACGACTGAAGGTGTGGAGGCCAATTCATGTAAGATAACTTTAGAAGTTTCGTAACAGCTGGAAGGAATGTCTGCTAGGCACATTAGAATCGGTACTCCAAGGTAGGTTACATGTTTGCTGATTTACGAGTAATCATTTTGATTTACGCATTTACCTTGCTTTTTACACTTCTTTTTACTTTTCCATGTACATACGCATATACGGAGTTATATAAGTAGTATAGGGAAAGTTATGTAGTGCTGCGGAAAATAGATTTCGAGATTTCAACGGAAATGCACGTTTTGGTGTCCCGTGATACCAAAAAAGTGATTTTTTCAAAGTGTCCGTCCGTCCGTCCGTCCATCCGTCCGTCCATCCGTCCGTCCATCCGTCCGTCCATCCGTCCGTCCGTCTGGTGAATGTGAACAACACTAGCACCTAAAACATGCGTAGGCTTTTTTCCATATTAAAGAAACCCTGCCTGAGTCAAAGCTCTGCGTTTTTGAAAATCAATCATTAGTTTTTGGAGTACACTACATGAAGCGCTTGGGGCATTTCCCACATTTTCTCAAAAACAGCTCCAAACTTTTGTCTTTAAATTTCTTGTAAGAATAGAATAATATATACGTATAAAAGTGGCATAGATCCGATTTTCACAGTTAACTCTAAATATTCGAAAATTTCAAAAGTTAGAATTTGTCGTTCTCTTTTCACAAAATTAAAGATGGGGATTTTTCCTTCATATTAAACTTTTTGTTCATAATTTGTTATTTCATTAAGATCATGCACATTTTATTGAAAACTTTAGTAGTTTTTGCACAATATTACGTGTAATTTGTGCAATTTTAAAAAATTATAAAAACAAGATTTTCTCAAAAACATCTCATTTTTTCAAGAAACTTTTGGTGGAGATTGTGTTAAATGCACTCTATGAAATGGCATAAATTCCATATTGCTATATTCTTTTGTTTTAGTATATTTGTATGAGTACATGTTGTACGAGTACATTTGCATTAACTAATGTCATATGAAGTGTCTCGAAAACTCAACCGTTTGCTGTCAAAACTACCTCAAAATTTCGCAATTTCAGAAACGCTCAAACGCCATTTTCTCAAAAACGGCTCCAATTTTTCTCTTCACACTTTTGCAAAGAATAGTTCTAATTGCATTCTTTAGTATGACGCTAAGTTCATTTCGTTTTTTGTTGTTTTTTATCAAAAATTACACAAATATAATCCCACACGCCATTAATATGCACATTAGTAAGTAGCACTTAGTAAACACTATTTTATTTGTAAATTGAAGTACGTAAATAACTTTAAATGAGGTTTTTCAAAAACTCAAAAATTTTCTGTAAAAAAGAGCTTCGAATTTACAATAGCGCTTAAACGCCACTTACATAAAAACGGCTCCAAATTTTTCAAACAAAATTGCCATTTAGGACGAGGTGACTGTTCATTAATATTCTTAAAATAATATTTCCGTTCTACTTTTGAGAAACAAAAAAATTAAGAAAATTTCAAAATCATGTACTTTGGGCGGCGATAGATGCAACTAGCAAGAGTATATGACATGTTCGAATATGTAACCCAGACCATAGGAAATAGAAAATTAATACGGAAAAGTCTTCAGCACCACAGTTTACATTACCGCGTTGCAAATGTTTGCAGTTGTAATTTTCAATATGAGTATCACCTAAAATTAGCATCTCTTAAAATACTCATTATTTTTCTTTCCAAATCTATCTACAGCTATGTACTTTCCTGGGACAAACTTATTTTTATTTCAATTTTTGCTATATTAGTATTTTGTCTCCGTTCGAATCCACGAGCGCCTCCTTACATTTGGAATACCTGCCTCTGCACTGCACCGTGTCAGCAAAACAGGCTTTGTATGTTAAAAACCCGGTGGGAGACCGTCAGCAAGTTGAAGGGCGGGGAAATCCAGGATGCGCACGCAGCTGTGTGACATAACGAGGCTTCTTCCGTCTCTCTCTCTCACTACACGTTGTTCTCCGTTCGATCAGCTGCATAAATGCTCCTTCAAGTACCGCCAGTGAATTCGTCGTGGAATATTTCGATAGCGGGACCTCTAACGCGTAGATATTTAACCGATTACCCGCGCGCAACAACATGTTTGCTGCGGGAACAACCTACTAGAGATCGGACTTGCGATAAAATAAAGAACCGGTGAGATCGACAGAAAATTTCAAGCGGCGTAAAAATTTTCCAGAGGAACTCCAGCATTGTGGGAATGTTATATTTGAAGACGTCAGTTCAACGTAAGTGTACGAAAGGTGTTCAAGCTCTTCGTTGCCATGAGCCAAAGTGATTCGTACACATTCTTCGCCCAAAACCATTTTAGTTCCGCTGCGTCTCACAAATATGTCCTGTTCGATCTTTTCGATAGTACGTGGAGGTGCGGCTGTCCAATTAAAAATCCCTACGCCAAAGTGGGATAACAACCATTTTCATAGTTCCCTTTTAATGAATTTAACAAATAAAAGAAATTCAAAGAACTTACTTCAAACTCTGGATAAAACCCTCGTTTTGATGTTTAATTTCTTGTGTTATTCTATTTGCGATGAAATAAATAGTGTTCCTGGAAAAATCCTGAATAAAGTTGCCAAGAATCCACTTTATTGATCACGCTTAAATTGTGCTAGATAAAATCGCCTTCATTTACATTGAAGATTCGTAATTTTGGGTTTCCGGCGCTCCATTCTGGCACAGACGCCATACGTCTGTCCACCTACCTGTGAACAACAGTAGCACTTAATCTTGTTCAAAGGCTTTTCCCAAAAATGAATATTACCCGACTTATCCGAACTCAAGATCCTTTGAATTGAAAACTATCTTTTAACTTGTGTGGATATTCGTTCCGTACATAATGCCCATGAAATTTCATTTTAAAGTTTGAGATTTTTACTTAGGATTGAAATCTTTACAATAATCAATACAATCTAGAATTTTCGATCATTACTTCCATTAAAAGTTAGCTTGGGATGTAACTTTAATCACACGTCACGATTAAGTTTAATTAGTGCTGTTCCCAAGATGGTTAAGATTGGAGTAGATAGCGGGAAGAAATATGAACTATTGTACAACAAAATCGGGATATACTTAAGTATGTAAGGAAGGATACATGTCACACTTATAAATCAGTCAGATTAGAAACTATTGGGCTCAAACTATTTTTTAAAATGTATTTGTGTTTGGAATCTGGTTCACCAGAACAAAAGGCAAATATCTTGACAAAATTTAAAATAACAGTGAAGAAACTGTGCATTCACAGTACTTCATGGACTTTTTATTGACATATAATTATAAATAGCAAACACTATAAAAATAACATGTTTAGCAATTACACAAAACAAAACAAAATTAATTACAATAATATTAACACAAGGCTCACACAGCATTACACAACTTTTTAACCAATATAAATACATTTACATTTGAAAGTATTAATAACAGTACGAGTTAAAAAAATTTCATAGAAGGTTGATATAATATTTGTTTTTAAAGGCCAAAATCTATTTAATATAACCAGGAGATGAAATCTACGTATTCTTCTTAACCCTTGGTTATAATCGAATAAATATAATGTTAAGTGTTTTGAGTGATTTTCTATGCGTTTATGATATTTTTGGGAACTAGATTGAAATTCTGGGAATATTGTGGGTAGGTGCAAGTCATTGTACAATGTTTTATTCAAAACAAACTATGGGTTATTGGTAAGCAATTTTAAAGTTTTTGTTTCAAATTGTTATAGCATTTCTCAAAATGAAATGGCTACAATGCTCCAGAGTTGTATTACGTATGTCCAGAGAAGTTGTTAGTCAAAACAGATACGACTTCTTGTTTGGAAGGCAATAAAACTGTTTGATTTTGAGAACTATTATTTTATCTTTGATATGTATCATTCTCGTCAGTTTTTGGTCAAGATGTAGACAAAGGAATTAACGCTTTATGTCTGTGGTATTTTTTGTGGTAAATTTTATCTGGAGGACATGTTTAGACTGAGTACGAAAGTCACGTGCACTGATTTGCTTTCGTATTCTTTTATACGTCATTCTGTGAACCATTCCTCCTCAAGAATGAAGTATTATTGCATTTTTCAGATTTTGTGAAGACATCCTCGTGTGAGGTCAAGAACGCTCTCAGTAAACATGGCTGTTGTAATGTTCACAGAAACAGGTAGGTCGGCCGTGTATAGTAAGTACAGTAGTGGTCCGAGCAAACTTTGTTACGGTACTCCGGCAACGACAGGACAGAATGATGTTGTTCCTTAAGTTCATCTTGGCTCATAGGAAAGAAGTGGCACAAACAATGGGTGTGGTAATAGGGTTTTGATTTTGAAGAAGAATTCTGAATGCCTTTCTTTGTCGAAGGCTTGGACGACATCCAAATTACGCCAGAACAATAAAATTTCTTCTTTGGAGCTTTGTTAATAACATTTACTATTCTGTTCATTTGATTGTTCATTTGTTCATTTTGTTGGTGAATTATTCATTATAAATTCAAAATAGCCTGAGATAATATGTTTTCTGCTATGATTGAAGGTATTCGCCTCAGGAGAAGTGTTTAGAAAACGTTTTCCAATGTCTGCAAAACATTTATGAGCCGGTACGAATCTGTTTCTACGATAGACTTACTCGGTTTCAGAAGGTCAATAATTGGAAGGCATTCCTTAGAGGGAGAAAAATTTTTCCAAATCTAATTGAAAATTGATGTTATTAACTATTTTTAAGTTGCGGGTTCTTTTAGAACAACGTCAATGATGAAGTCGTAAGTTATAGAAGCGAATCTGATTTATTACATGTTGTAGGAAACTTTTGTGTCTTGAAGTGCTTTTATTAGTAAAAACATTTGATAGAGTGCATTAATGAACTGACAAAAATGTATTTCTTGTTTTCTCTATTACATGAGAAAGTTTGAAATACTTTTACAAAATGTTACGCACATTTTCGATGTTGCTTTTTGCCTTTTCGATGTTGGGTCTAGCCCACTTTCCACATTAATCATGAATAGGCGGAACTGGTTTGATTGGTCTTTAATGAGTTTTGTCACTTTCCAAAAGGAATGGTCAGTATCTTTGTTTGGTGACACCCTTCAAGATGTTAATTACTTTCACTAACATACAGATCTTGAAGGAACGTCTTAAGACTTCCCCTACTCTGTTGAAATTTCATTTGTCATTTAGATCATGTGTAGTTTGCCAAACTTTCTTAAGTCTCCTCTTTTTTCGTTTCATCTTGTCAATTACTTTTGAATACTTACGAGTGAGGGTTTCGTAATGTTGCTTGCTGAATATTTGTAGTTAAAAAATTAAATACATTTATAATTAAAAATCTATATCGAATTCAGTTTTCAGAGGAATATTTGCACAGATATGATAGGTCGATACGATAGGTCTTCATAATTCATATGTGTTAGAACTTCGCCCCTACTCGTTTTCTTATTAGAAATGCAACTTTTACATTATATTCTGTTATATGGGTCTGGTAGTTAGGTGAATGGAGAGCGATCAAGGAACAATTCTAAATAATTTTTATTTATGTAAAGCTCTGATCTGTCGTGATTAACCAATCAAATAAATCATTTGTTACGGTTGGTTGGTTAGTACGTTGGTTTTCCTGTTGAATACGGTTCTGCATTCAATTATGTTGCTACGTTGGGCAGTTTTTTGTCTCGTACCCCCGTCAACCCTTGTCCCCACTGCGTATGTTGTGCATTGTAGTTTCCTCCGCAGATGAACCTCGCGCTCAACATATCAAAATATTGTCTGTACTTTCTTACGTTCTTATGTTATTTTATGTCTATGTGAACTACAGATAACTGACACCGTCAAATGTCTGAAACAAGGCTTGCCAATAATCATTTTTAAAGCACGATTTTAGCTAATGTCCTATGTTTCTTCTTCTTATTATTATTGCTGCTCGTCCATGGGCTTTGCCATCTGGCTGTTTACTATCAAATATTTTGTAGTTATATACTTTAAACTAGCTCTTCTCTGTGGAGTGGGTTTATGAGGTGAGAAATATATATATTTTTTTATCTTGTTTATAATTGATAATTTCTCCATAATGTATAGCTTGCCCGTTAGCATTTGAGCTAGCAATACGATAGGTCTTCATAATTTGCTTATCACTGTTTTCATGTGACTAATGAGGTTGGATATTTGTTCACTTTGCTTGTAAAGAATTGATTTGAATTTTTGAAAAGCTTCTCGCACTGTTGGTATTGGTAGAGTAATTTTAATATTGTTATTTTCATTCAGGTTTTGATACGGTAGAAGTTCTTGACTTCGTAGACGTAAGTAGGACGTTGACTTTCTTAAATTACATTACTTGAATGTTCGTTACTTGGGAGGTTTGAAAGCGTTGCGTTTGATTAGCGTACTTTTTGAGGATATTTACTGCTCCAACATCAGCACGACCCCCGCGCGAATAGTAATTTTAAAAATTTGTACTAAACGATTTTGAAAAGTCATGTGTTAAAAAATTATGTTTAAAAACATCTATAATGTTGGGCGATGAATTATTAACATTATTGTTTTAATTTTCAACACCGATGTTTTGAAACATGAGGCGACGTATCTCTAGTGGGTTGTCCTGTCGCTGTTGTGCACCTGCGGGGTAGCGTTTGTGCAAGGAATCTGTTCACACGACTGACGTCACGGAAAAGAGAGACGACTAAATGCCGTTCCAAAAATATTGACTTTTTAACCTTTCGGCAGACAGCTCCGGCACAAAAAATTACATTCACATTTCGTATAGGAAAAAAACATTGTAACAAACGAATAACGCTGCCATAATCAAGTTTTATTTATTACTTATTGACAATTTCGAATTTATTGATTCACATCGTTATTGTTTGCGTACGTTATTATTATGTGTGCGATTACAATACATAGCTTGCATTAGGGTAGCCGATGCTTCTCATGAATTTGAATGGAGCATTTAAATAATTATTTGTAAGTGTTTAAAGAGAAGTGTTGAATTGTAACTCCAGAAAATATGTTTAATATAAAAAATTAGTATCTCGTATGACTCTTTATTTTCATAGTTGGCAATTCTAATATAAGTTACAGTTACAGTACAATAAGTTACAGTGGGAATTTTATATTTTCTACGTTGTGTTACATACGAATTTGGAACATCGAAAAGTAATTATCGTCAAATAATTTATAATTGTATGATACAAAATTTTAAGTTAGCTCAGTTTTCGATGACACCCAAAGAATACAGCATTGACAAAGGATTGATTTGATTGATTGATTTGTGATTTCGAGGGCGTCAACTGGTAAGGTCGTTATTTCCGTAAGTGTAGCACATGTTTTCATCGCGGGAACGCGGGAGTGGAGGTGGTCTTCTCACGCCGGCTGGCGAGCTCCGGTGCCGACTTATCCTGGCGTAATTCGTCGCCTTACGGGGATTTTCCCAATCAGGTATCTGCCACCAGAGGGGCACCGCCCCAACCGTGAGAAACTCTAAACTGCTGAATAGTCTCCCGACAAGTGTGACAGAATGTTCTTGCAAGTGTACGTAAGGGATGAGGAAAGGATAAAAAAGATGAAGTAAATACCACGCGCGGTCCGTGGGCCATTTGTTAGGGTACTGCTCCGGACTTTTCCTGGTATGATCGGAGATACCGATTAGAGCAGCCGGCCGCGAGAATTCTCCTCCCGAGAGCGGCTGAACGCGCAGTATTATTTGCATATTGGCCGAGCGCCAGCACTTCCCGTTGCAATGAAATCCGCAACAGTTTTTTTGTCAATTACTTCTCAGAATATCAGTTGAGGTATGTTACATTTAATATCGTCTGACTCCTCAAAACATTTTCTAACCATTCAATGAAAGAAAAATGTTCTTTATCAATGTACCTTCTTTAATATCTAAAAAAACGTAAGCCCGCAAAAGTTTCTCCATAAGACACTGAACTGATTTAAACTTATTTTATTCGGAAATTAGGTCGGTAAGGACTACTCTTTTTGTTACCATCTTAAAGAACAGCTTTACTTTCATTTAAAGTTTCTTTTTGATGGAAGGGGGGTTGAAGCATAGCAGCTGAGGTGCTGCAGGTCATCAACTGATATCACTTCAGTACCTTTGACCGGGAGGTTCTACGGTTCGAGTCCCGACATTGGCACTAGATCAAATTCAGACGCTGACTAGAGAATAATTTTAGCGGCCGGCTTCTCTGGTCAGTAGTTTTCCGTGTTTCCTCAGATCAGTACCTCTAATTCTAGATCGGTACCCTATACAAATGTGATACGGACCGGGCGCAATCTTTTCCCTCTTTTCCATGTCCTTTTAGCACCCATAACTTACACACATTTACACTTACATGCGACTCTACACTTACAGACTCCGACACACATGTCCGAAGACCAGTTGGAGGCTTAGCGCTTGTCGCGGCTGGATCAATACCCCTGTGGTGAGAGATATCTTATTGCACTAAAACCCGCAAGCAAAAGTCTAGGTCGGCGCCAGATCTCACCATCTAATCGGGGAACGCCGCCAACTACATGATAAAACATGTACTACATTTAAGGGAGTGATTACCTTAGCATTTGACGAACTCGAGAAATCTCGAATTAATCAATCAATTAATGGAACGTACGAACTTACTATCTTACACGACAGTACAGATATGTCCTCTCCATCACTCCCCGAGTGAGGGCCGAGGCAGTAGGGATGCAATTTCGATGTCGAGGTTTTCAAAACAACGATGCTTTTGTAGAAATATCGACGCTTTAAACATCTATGTATTAACACCTATGTTTTTAAACATCGATGATTTGTGATCGATGTTTTTTCTTTTCTGATGTTTTGTTTCTGAATAAAAAGCCCCCATGATCACTATACTGTTAAAGTTAAAATATGAAATAATAAGTGATAGTAACAAAGTTATTCATGTATTGAAACCCAAGAATCCTGATTGCAATACCTTCATCGCCCAAACTCTCGACCGAGATGACCTCCATGCCCTTGTACTTTCTCTTTCTTCATATTCACTTCGCATATTGAGATATGGTCAACAAAAGCGCTGTTGGCATACGCTCTGCCCCTTTTCGTACCCTTATTCGGCGGAATGATAAACACGAACACTGTCAAATTAAATTTGTGTGCATACGAGTTTAATGTTAGAGGTTATTAATCTAGTCTAAAATCATCGATGTTGGAAAACATCGATATTTTCTAATCAATATATTTTGACTAACGATGTTTTAATTTTGAACGTCGATGTTTGCTAACATGGATGTTTTGAAATCACTGTCGCATCACTGCGCTGCAGTTGAACGGTCGCGTGCGTGGCGGCTGTGACGCCGCCGGCCGCCTGTGAATCCCTCGGCGGCTGCACGCCGCGCGCCGCCGCAGCGCCGGAAGAGGCTGACGCGGGTTATTTCGAGTCGTGAGCTTCCGGCAACGGCCATGACGTCATGCGTTATCTGCCGGGAGGCCAGCCCGCGCGGCGCGGCGTGACGCCGCGCTCGACGTAGCATGGAGACGTCACTCTTGTCCCGGCCCGGCCTTCGCCCTTCTCCTGCTCGTCCTCAGCCGCCGCCTGCAGGTGTTCTTGGCTTCGTGTTCTCCTTTATCCTTCGCCTTCTTGCTCATTTAACGAAATATTTTCCCAGCCTTTTTTCTTCCCTTCTATTCCTTCCCGCCTTCTCTTCCCCCTTCTTTTTCCCCTCTTGAGTTTTTCCTTCCACTTCTTCTCCCTTTTTTTGTCTTTGTCAGATAAAATTGCGTTTTCTTGTAACGTCGATATTTTGATTAATTTGTGATTCCGGCTTCGTCAACTCCTAAGGCCATTAGTCCCGTAAGTATAATGCGTATTTTTTTCCTCGGGAGGTGGTGGTGATATTCTGTGTACATTGTGTGATAGTGAAGTACATGTCAGTGAGGGTAGAACAAGGAATGGGAAAGAAATATTGCGTGCGGTCTGTGGCCCGTTTTTAGAGTTCTATTCCGATATTCGTCTGGTGGTGATCGAAGAAACCATAGAAAACTACCGGTCGGAGCATCCAGGCGTTAGAATGCGTCCCCAGACAGCGTCTGAATTCGACCTAGCTATGTACCTAATGTCGAAAATCCTGCCAACGCCGGGGCTCAAACCGCAAGACCTCTCGGTCAGGGGCATCGCAGTGACATCAGTTGATGCCCTCTCACCTCTCCCGGTCGGATATTTTGAAACCGCGTCATGAATTTTCCTAACATGTATCTAGGAATTAATTAGAACAGACAGCCCTGTTGCAGCCTTCACACGGCTCGAGGTGCGCGCCATCGTCTCGAAGAGCAAGAGCAATCCACAGCGAAGTATAATCCCCCACGTCGTCCGAATGACGCCAGCGGTTCAGCACCCTGCCCCTGATGTCTTTCTGAAGGTCTATCTGCCACCGCTTGTTCGCTCGTGGACATATAGAATCGATGAAAACCCTTGCCATTTTGTAATTTTCGTTTTCCATTAAAACTTGGTAGAACGAGATTAATTATCCGGAGAGAGGAAAGATCTGAAAGCGCGCGCGAAAGTCTCTTTCGATAGAATCTTCACATTGTTCGCACTTTTCGTGGTTTATTGGGAGACGAGCAGTATAATTATTACACCTTTATAATTCTTTCTGAAATCACAATAGTTTCATAATCTTATAAAATCCCTATTTGAAGTGAATAGAGAGAAAATTTAATTTTAAAAGCATTTTGCAAAGAATTGTATTGTTTCAATCGACCTGTCAACTGCTGATTTACATAAAATATAGTACATTTTAATTATATTATGCGTCTTCAAATAAATTCTAAAAATTTAAGTATAAATAACAAATTACATTTCTCTTGACATATTTGAAGCAAAGAAATCCACATTTTCTGTCGTGACTTTTCTTGAACTTGAACTAAATACATTTATTGCGTGAATAAGAAATCTTTAAGATTATACAAATGTAGAATATCAAAACATAATGGTTAAATATTTTATTTTTTACTGATACGTTATTTCTTGCCTTCAATACGGAGCTCGATATATATATACTACATAACTTACCTGCAGCGATAGGACCGTGGTTACCTTGGAAACATGAAAGCCATTGAATAGTGCTACATGTTCTTTTTCAGAGGGAATTAAGGGAAGAAAATATGAAAAGAGAAACTGAGTCAAGTTAACAACTTGTTAATTAGTAAGTAAGTAAATCTATATCAATCTAATTAATTTATCTAATTAAAACTAGGTAAAATATATCCTGTATGTGCTACAGGCGTCGTGAGGGTTCTAATGATATGTCGTAATGATCCGGCGACGACAAAAAATACCCTGGGTCCAAAGGCCCTTAGTGCGTAAATAACTATAAAATAGCAAAAGAAGATATGAAATATTCCTTTCCCAGGAATAAATTTGTATTCTTCTCTTACTTGGCTCTAAGTGAAGCGAATGTCTTTGGAATACAGTTCATTGAACTCCATTCCCGCCGGAGGAATGCGTCTTGGGTCTAGGAAATCCCGAGTTCCGGTCAAGTGCTTCAGCACTTTTTTGAAGTCTTCCTTTGTTTCCTTCTCCGTCTCACTTCTACCATTAACTAACGAAATTCGTTCATTTTCATGTGCATATTTGTGGAAGTCTTAGGACCAAACAATCGACATTTTATTTATATAATTACAGGTTTTTAAACTATTTCATAACATTTGTGAAGTGTTGTACCACATACTAACAAACTAGAAGTTCATTACATTGTTCCTTTTTGTACAAACACAGATGGCCTTGTTTCAGACATGCAAAGTCAAAAACACACCATTCGTAACTCTTTGTATCAAATAAATTAGTAATGTAGTATATGTTAATCCTCTCAGTTTGTGTGCGTCTATATTATTTTTGTAAATCCCTAAATGCATTAATTTCATGTGATTTTAGGTTGAAGTTTTGATATTGGGAACAATTAAAATTGTTATTCTTGCAAATCATCTTCACACAGGCTCATCAAGTTTAATATTTTACATTAATGCAAAACATTATGCATTTGCTCCATGATAACATCCCAAACCTCTGTATTTCGTTTACTCTAGCATTTTTGTTTATTCATCGTTACGTTATAAGTCGCTAAATGGTGAGCAAGTATTTTTCTTACCTCCAACAGCAACTAACAAATTGTCAACAAAGAGCGCATGTCTTGTGTTAACACTAAGCTCCGGGTCGTCTCATGCCCCAAAACTTTCTCTGCGAAGTTGGAGCCCCTGTTTTTGGCGACCGCTATCTGCAAAGGGTGCAAACGTATTTGCTACTTTATTTATCTGTTCTTTCTGTTCAAATTAGCTTGTCCACGAAATAATTTAAGCGTTGTCATAGTTGCATTATCCTGTTTCAATACACTTTGATTTAATACCGAGTTGAAGTTGGTTATTGTTTAACTAATAAGCCGAAATTATGAAATAAATACATAAATTTCACACAAAAGTGTCTACAACGGTTTGAAAAACTAAAAATTCGAGAAAGAACAAAGTGATCTCCAACGCAACATTTTTGTGTCTGATAGTTTTTATGTATTTTTGATTTTAATATGTATGTTAACTCCAAATTTTTACACAACTCTTGACCTTCTCATCTATTCCAGTGTTTTTCAGCAGAAGATGAGATCACGAAACGTCAGTTTTTATGTGACAAGTGAATCAAGTTTCCTTTTATGGATTCTCTTAAAAACGGAGGATACTTGTCATCAAATATACTTGTCAACAAATATACACAATCCTGAAAGTGATCATTATTCAAAAAAATTAACTGAAAACATTATACATTAATGGCTCTTTTATGTTTGCCAACGTGTTTAGAAAAACCGTTTCTGTTAAATAGTGATTATTAGAACGTCTTGAAGAAGTCAGTCTACGGCATGTAGGAATAACTTCCCTTGGATGAATCCTCCTGCAGCTGACCGATCGAGCTGACCGACCGAGCTGACCGACTGATGCTGCACCGCTGCTCCTTTGTGGCACCTAAAACAATGCCAGCCGCAAACGCCGTCGCTCTGGTGCTCCGTGCTTGCTCAACCGAGGGTGGTTTTTAGGGAAAGTTGCAGTTCGGTGTGTCTGGCCGCGCACGTGTCATTGGATCAAGCGCCTTTACGTGCTCTCTAGAGAGAAGAGGTTCCCAACTCGTGGGAAATGATGTTCTGAAGCTCTCCTTGATAAGGCATAATATTTCGTATGTTTTGTTTAATTCGTTAGAAAAGCTACTTCCCATTTCAGATGTTTGAATTCGTTCTTGAACTTATTCTTTTGAAGTAACAAACAATAAAAATCCTGAGACGTTTTTGTAATGTTTCAGACGATTACAGGTCATTGCGTTTACTCACTAACTTTGGAATTTAGAAACAGTCGATCTTTGTTCATGAAACACTCGCTATGTCGCCGTTCGACAACTATAACCTCATGATACAAGAATACCCTAAAATTTAATTGTAATTTTATTGAAGTTTGTCTTGAATATGACGGAACGAACAATTAACTGTAAATAAGCATTAATTCTATTAATTTTTATATATTATTCAAATTGAGTAATTTAAGTATAAAACCAGTTGATATGAGCAAGTGATAACACATCCAGGACCCCCTGGCTTTCATTTGAAAAAAAAGGTAAGAAATATGGTTGAGCAGAAAGCTCAAATTTCTTTCTAAACGAAAACCCTTATTGTTTTAAATAGATTATATCTCTTGATGACTGAACAACAAAGAATCAGTTTGATCCTTGCGGTACCTGAAAACGGTGAGTCGATTATATTTCTTTTGAAAGTTAATAGGGATTGAAACGAAAACTCAATAAAGATTACGAAGCCACAGAGAGAGAGACAGAGAGAGACACAGAGAGAGACACAGAGAGAGACAGAGAGAGACAGACAGGCTGACTGTCTGAGAGAGAAGAAAAAAACATTCATAGCCGGTGGAGAGAAATCATAGAGTATACACAGAAAGAGAAAGTGAAGTGATACACGTGAATTACGAGATAATACAGAAAGAACATGGCAAATTAATGGATAATTGAATAGAGGTCGACATTTGCAATGTGCAGAATAGGTTGAGCAGTTGAAAACGCATGAAGATAACCACAAAGAGAGCCGGAGATGCAGGGCTGGTATGGGCGAAGCGGCGGAGAAGAGCGAAGGAATGAAAGTGGCAGTGCAACAGTCGCGGGCGCTACGAGGACGCGCAGCGCCTCTGCACTCGTCAGTAGGTTTCTGGGTTAGCCAGCGTCGCGCCGGGCACTTTCGCGCCGCCCCGCCAGCAAACACGCTCGCCGCGGCCCGTCGCGTCGCGTCGCGTCGCGGCGGCCCGATAGCATTGCGGCGGCGCCACCCGGCCGCAGTGGAAACGTAGCTGCGCTGGCGAGTCGTTCACACTCACTCACTCACCAGCTCGCTCACGCACACGCACTTGCTCACTCGTTCTTGCGCTTCTTCAGACTTCCGCTCAGTCACTTGCCGCAGCGCTACTTAGGTCTTCCGCTCAGTCACTCGCTTACTCGTCCCCGTCCTCGTCCAGTCACTCGCTTACTCGCCCCAGCACTAATTAAGACACTCGTCTAGTATTTCGTTCAGGGACTCGTTTAGTCTCTCGCTCAGCCACTCGCTCACATACTCGTACAGTCGCTCGCTTACTTCTAAGCTCATTTGATTGACCAACCACTATTTTACTCTCTCATTTATTCGCCCACACACTCACTCACTCGATCACTTAGTTACTCGCCCACATACTCCTTTACTCGCTTTCGTACTCATTCAGTCTCTTGCTCATGCACAAAGCTAACACACTCGCTAAGACGCTTGCTCAGTTATTCGCTCACTCATTCGTAATAACTCGCTCGCACACCTCTTAGTCCACTGCCGGCTCCACCACTCGCTTCCTCACAATACAGGTTGACTTACTCATTCAGATCACACATTAAGAATGAAGGGAATTGTAACGATACGTAATTAGTAGAGTACACCACAGAAACAATCAGAGGCGAGTAAATACATTCTAATTAGTTTTATTGATATAATAAGAAATAATGAATTGTGGACAATTATTATTCACCGCCAACTCAACATACGTAAACAAATGTTTTACAGGTTGATTTGTGCCTACCCATTGCAATCAGTTGTCTTATCAATTACGACAACGATCTCACTAAAATGCCACAAAATGTTTGCAGCTGGGTTCCAACCTTGTGGAGGTCTTTATTGCCTTTCAGTATTATTTCAATAATATTTCAAAGACTGCCTTAACTTTGTTCAGTTTATCCTTTTGATGATATTTACGTAGTTAAGATTACATTTCATTCTACCTATGTTTGTTGACTAAACTATACACAAATTAAACTTTCAACTTTGTTTACGGTTGAGGAAACCAAATGGTCAACACTAATTAGATTCCATTCTAATTAGAATCCATCAACTGTGTTTTCACAGGGAATTAGATAATGATGTCGCTCACTTCTACGTGATGTAAGGCATCGGAGATGCATTTATTTTTATTTACTTGGTGTATGTGTTAACTCCAGAACAACTAGCGTAATTTTCTTCGTCACCTTCTTCATTAGACTTGTCTTCTGAAAATTGTATTTAGTGTGCGGTCTCCTCTATAAGCTTCTAAGGGTCTTACTTATAGTCAATATTTCGAAAAACTGTTGGAAATTCCCGTTAAAGACTTGTAATTGCTTCATTTAAGTCAGAACAGGTTTTAACTACTTGTTAACAAATAGCGTCCGTGAAATCAACGTTCCTTAGTAGATTTGTATAATTCTACTCAATGCTAATTTAAAAAAATGGTGTTGTGAAAATTAGTTTTCACTACATTAGTTCGTTAGTACCATTCGGATTTTTACTATACATTTGCACAAACATGTTTCGTCTAAGAATAATCCAATTACGCACCTTTAGTCGTATGACGTTTGCCGGTAAGGCTCGCCTTAAACGTACAGAAAATTCCACTTTTCTTAATTATCATAGTCATGCAGGAAATGTTTCAAAATACTGGAAGTATGGCGAATCAGAAAGAAGCGTATGGCTTTCCTTCGCGTTAGGACTACAATATAGCATCGCAGCTGAAGTGAAAGTAGTTGTATCTTTTAGATATAGACGGCCGAGAAACGAAAATTTAGAGCTGCTTCTTTTACTGAGACGTTTCTGAGAAGGAGAGAAAGTGATTGCGCATGATGGTGACGTAAGAAGTGATCTCTAAGAGGCTGACGTAGGTGCATCCACGTTTTCCGGTCCCAAAGCCCCTATCAAAGATTGCTTTACAAGAAACAAAGAAATGAATGTAAAAGGAAGAAATTATTTATTCTCTTGACATCAGAGACACGAAAATAACGATTACAAACTCCAAAATTATACCACGTTCAAATGTAGTTATTATCATTTCTCTAAACACCACGTATCCTGAATTCTCACACACGTTTATGTGATGACATAATAAATAGTTTCTAATTCAATGTTATAATCAAATTTATTATAATTTAATCAATTCAATTCCATGAACGAGCGTATGCACGGAAAATTAAAAGGTAGGGCTTGATTTCATATATGTACTTGTGTGTATTTGCGTGTGTGTGCGTGCGCGTGTGCTCGTGTGTGTATTAGCGAATTGTTGTGTGCCTTTTCAATAACGTGTCATTTTAAACTATATTTTGAAAAATAAATTGTAAATGTTATTGCATCCTTTTTCGTCGTTTCAGAATGTAAAAATTAATTGTAATTATTACAAAATTATTCCAAATAACAAATAATACTCCTTCATTTTTTGAAAACAGAGAACTACATTTACTAAAATTGCACTTTATTAACAATTGAAAATTACTCTTGCATGCGCATGTATGAATTTACGTAGTATTTTAATTACAAAACTATTTTAGTACAAAATTCTGATTCCCTTATACAAATCGAAATATTCCGCAGATTTTAAAATTGTATTTTATTATTATATTTGTATTATAAAATTAAAGAGAGAAATATTTATGTAAATTATATATAGCAATAATATACTTAGCAAAATTAAATAATATAAAAAATTAAATGAAAAACAATTTGTTGCAAGTGGAAGTGCTAAGTTTCCATTTGTTAACTGCTCCCTCCTTAGATGAATCATTACCACATAGAGGTAAAACCGAGTTCTTTAGACCGCTTTCAGTGCCTCTACTTTACTTTCCCCCACTCCCGTGACGTCATGCACAAGGGATATGATCGTCTATATAAACGAGAAGACACTAGACATTCTGATAACTTCTTTTGCTATGTGCTAGGAGAAACGGAAAATTCTTACTTAGGTATCTACACATTACTTACGATTTAGAATGGACGCCAACAATTCTCAAGAAATCAACAATTCTTACCTTCCAAGGAATCGCCAGACCAGCTTGGTAAGATACAGGCCAAATTTGTCGTTTTCAATGCCTTTTACATTTTTTATATCACACTCTGTACTCTTTGTTAAATAGGCTGTGTTTTTGGAATTTCTATTACTGATGGATTGGTAATTGACATGACTGGAATTATTCAGTCGAAAAAATCATTTGATGTAATTATATTTGATTAATAGTAATTGTGATTTCAGTGTTCACAATTTCATTTACCGTATAAATATTGTTCGATAAAATATCATTTCATTTTCACTTAATTTAAATAATATTTGTATTAGAGACGTGTAGGAAAGTGGATTCACAATTTTTAAACATTTTCTCTTTGTAAATGTAAGAGAACAATCATCTGCCATTAGTTTCATTTGATTTGTACTCGGTGTCAGGCGAGGTGCTCAAATATATTCGTAAGTTAAATACATACATTATGTAATATAATCATGTGCTTAAAATTTTCTTTCTCCTACGTCATAAATGTTTCTTTAAATTTGTTTGTAATTACAGATGTTCTTATAACTTCGACCGAAAATTTTCAAATAGAATTTTAAAAATGTAAACTACCTGTTTTCAGAGAAAAAATCACACACATTGAGTAGTATAGTTTAAATTCAAAAATAAGTGTTGAATACATTTACAGAGAACGATGTCTGGTAATCATTTCTGATAAATATATCGTTAATTTTGTACATTTTTTCTGAGAATGTGAAAAAATTTAACGACTTTCAACTGTCGTCTTTTACGGAACTTTGTTACTTCCGCATTAGAATTTGTGTATTCAAATACGTACTACAGGAATTCTGGAATGGATATTAACATAGAAAAAACGGGATACTTTTATCCAGGAACATCTAATATTGACGGATAAAGTTGAAATATATTTTTCTATCATGACTAGAACAAATTAAAGAAAAATAAACAATTTTTCAATAAAAAGAATCTTCAAATATGCCTACCTATTTTACAAAAGGGTAATAATATCTTTCTTAAATTATTTTTCTGCTATGTAAAGTTTTTTTTCATTCTCGCATACAATTTTCGTTGGTAGCATTGTAATGTTGGACAAAAAACCGCGATTGTTTGTCAGATAAAAACTTGTGTTGGGCCCTGATACCCAAAAAAGTGGATTCGTCATATTTTTATATGTAGTTCTCGTAAATTACTTCCTCTGACTTGTTATTTACTTTGAATTCACTTTTTGTGTGTGTTCTTGATACTGAAAAGTTGTCTGACGGAAAAACGTATGTCTGTCAGCTACGCTACCGTGTGAACAGCTCAGACGATTTTCTCAAATCTGATGTTCCCCCATCGAAATAGCCTAACCCGAGGACTTCCAAATTAGAACGGAATATTTTGCTTTTTGTCATGGACAGATAATTACATTAATTTTCAAAACTTTCTCAAAAATAGGGTCAACATTTTTGTTCCAATTTTTTCCTCGGATACAGTAAATTATGTCTAAAAATGGCACAGATCACATTTCCGTGAACTCTGAATTTTCAAAAATTGTACGTTTTTAGGCGTCTTCCTTGAATTATCTTCATAATTATTATTATAAGAAATAAATCTATAAATATAAGAGAATTCACAATTTTTAACGACTCGTTTTTGCGTAATTTTGCTTGAAGTAAAAGCAATTTTAAAAACATATATTTTCACATAAGTGGCTCAACTTTTAAAAAATGTTTCCTCGAATAGAGGAAAATACACGAAATAACGGTAGGGCTCATTTTTGGTGAACTCTCTGTATTTTCAAAAATTGCAAAAATTAACATTGCAAAATTACAATTTTCTTTATATAAAATTGTTACGTAATGAAATATGTTTTTGAACTAGATCTTTAAATAAGGTTACGAGCAAATTTTTGAAAATATAAGTACATTCGCGAAAATTTTGGCGTCTTGAAAATTGCAAATTCACATTTCCCGCGCTTGTTCTGCGGAAGAGAGTTCGCCAGGAGATACCAGGTCGCAATACGACAGTGGCGTTACTGCTACACAGAAGTTTGAAATACTTAGAATTTTAAAAAATATGTTAAACTAAAAATAGTTTTAATGAATAGTAAATTTAATTTCAATAGACATTTGCTTTCGCATATATTTCATTTAGCTAAGTTAGTAAGAAAATATACACACTTTGAGAGTAAGAAATGTAAAAATAAACGCTGTGCTTTCTAGTAAAAAAGTCGAATTTATTCCCAACTTTTACTGTCTGAATCAAACGAAATGAATTAAAGAATATTTTAGCAATATGACCCGATTTTAAAAATTTAGATGAAATTTCATGCTATCTCCTTTGTTTTCAAAATTAATTATTTTATATATTGCATCTAAAACTTGATTAATGAATAAATAGAAGTGTTAGAACAATTTTCCGGGCTTCATTCCTAGCAATGAGTCAACTCATGCATGTTAATTTTCTTTAAGCTCTTGGGAATATCGTCGTTCTCGAGCAACACATGGCCAAGTCGAGGAAACAGTGTCAGTCACGATGTTGCAGTGCAAGTTCATGTTGTGGAGGTGAGGAAACATGCCGGAAGGATTTAGTTGCAACATACCTCAAAAAGGACACAAGAGATATACTATAAAACAATAATACTAGAACCGCGAATGTAGATCGAGTGTTCGTTAGTACAATGTAGGATGTAGTTCGTTTACAAAATATTCCCAATCGACGAAGATTGACCGAATGATGATTCCGCGCGCATCAACTACCGAGGTCATTAGTCCCGTAAACGTAGTGCGTGTTTTCTTCTCGAGAAATGGCGTTAATCTTCATTTACTGGCTGGCGAGACCCGGTGACGACCTACACTGGGCTAGAAGGGTTTCTCCAACCAGGTATCTCCCACCAGAGGGACACCGCCCCAGCTGGGACAAGCTCTAAGCTTCCGAATAGTCTCCCGACAAGTATGATGTTGTAGTGCATGTAAGTGTACGTGCATGTGTGTGTATGTGAGTGAAGGATGAGGATTAGTCAAAGAGATGGTAGGAAAGATTTCGCGCGGTCCGCGTCCCTTTTGTTAGGGTATTGCTCCGGCATTCGCCTGGTGTTGATCGGATAACCAAGGCAAACTACCAGTCAGAGCAGCCGTCTGCTAGAATTCTCATCAGACTGCGCCTGACTTCCACCGAGCTATGTAGCTAGTGTCGAAAATCCTGCCACCATGAACTCGAACCCTAGGACCTCCCAGCCAGAGTAATCGACGAAGATAATACGCATGAAATAGATAATAGATTATGAAACTGCCAATTGATTTTAAGGTTGCTGAGGAAGTTGTATTGAGTATAAGTTCTTGAATTATAAAAAATGTACATTTTCTTACGACGTCTTGTGAGATTTTTTCTATCGATTATTCATTTTTGTTTCCTTCTTATTTCTGACCGGTTTCCTATCTCTATCCAAATCTAGTTTGAAGTCAGTGGCATTATATAATCTTCAAAGCGTCTGTAAATCATAAAATTATGTTTCAAAATTAATCATTTTATTAAGTATTCCGGACATAAAGCGCATGTTTGTAATTTCGAGTTCAAAGTCAGGGACATGAATCAAATTTGTTTATGAATACATTAAAAGTCTATGTTAATTTTTGTAAGCTCCGTTTTCTGAGAGAATAATATAAAATTATTGTGTAACGATACTTAAAAGCATCGGTTATGATAACCGAATAGAGAAAATAATGCCATACTCGTGTAAAAATATACTAATTAAAAAATATTAGCAAACAGTTACGGTTTGTAGGCATGCATTTGTACTTATTCAGGAAGTTACCAGCATATATTAAGTGACATACCCTTTCATACCTTTGCAACACATTTCTTAATTTGATGTAGCATTGTTCTTCATTTAGTGCTCCTCTCATTGACTTTTTAAAGGTATTTACGTTAGAAAATAACATTTACAGTGAAATTTAGAACAATATCTGCATAATTATATATTATTAACAATTTATGTTTCTTTCCTCAGCGGACGCTTAACAAATATTTTCCTCCTCTCTCTCTCTCCTCTTCTCTCTCTCTTTTCTCTCTCTCTCTCTCTCTCTCTCGTCTCTCTCTTACGATTATATTTTGCATATCAAAAGTATTAAGTCCATAGTTTTATCATGAAATGTTTGTCTTTTGTTTTGACATTTACTAGAATAGCGCCCACAGACTCAAATTGATTTGCGAGTTTACCATAACTCAGCAATAGATATTGTGTCGCAATTTTATCTGTACAAGGATACTTGCTGTCATTCCGTTGTAGATAGAAATGTTTCATTTAAAACTTGCAACTTTCAATTAAAGCTAAAACCTTCATGTATATATTAAATGTTGTGGAATATTATTTCTGGTTCTATCCATAGTGAAATATCGGGAGTTACGTTTCCTAATGTAATATCAGCATTAGCATGTACATAGATCTAACAAGCATCGAAACAAATCAAAGCCCGTTATTTGTGAACGCCTTTAGATCACATTGAAAATAAATTTAATCTTGCGTTTAAAAGGAATAACGATTAAATCAAAAGCCAGCGTAATGCTGAAAAGAAACTTTCGATCTTGCCGAAATTAATTACAGTTTTCTGTCTGATAGTTTTGTAATGCGAAATTCGTGAAAACTAATAATTTTGTTTTCGCACTATAAATATATTCAATAGTCAATTTTCAGTCAATTTTTACTTTCAATTTTATAACACCTAAACCAATTCACTAGCAAGCTCATTAAAATTAAAATAATTCGATGACCTCTGAGTAATGTACAAGCAATATTACCCCTTTATTTCATTCTGTCCTTTTTCCAAAGTCTTAAAATTATACATCTAATCAACGATCATTATTACTATCTTTCAACTTTCCACGCTGGATGATCCTGATTTAGTTAAAGCACGATCAGGGCCATTAGAATTCGTGGTCAGGTACGATCAACTTTGCACACGGCGTGAGTTTTCATCCACCCTCCAAGCTCAAAGTGTGTTAGCCAACGTATTAATTTCTTTATTACGATGTTGCAGGACCGGACTGGATATCTGGTGATTTGAACAAATGCCAGAGAGGTTCACGTCCTCTTTAGAAAGTCTTTCGTTGTGATTTGTTTTTCATCCGGAACATTTAAAGTGTTTGGAAACCTACATTGAGGATCCAAAAAAAAGAGCAAAATCAAAAATTATTCATTATATCAGCACAAGAAAAGTGACACTTCTAAGAAATCATCACATTTTACTTAAACGAAGGTCGTTTAATGCTTCATGGTAAGCCACTAAAGGCCTGTTCCAATTGAGAGATCATCCTGCCATCTTCTTCTTGGGCGTCCTACATCCCGATAAATTTTGAAAAACATTTAGAAAGCAGTATATTTTTACTAATAAACATTTCTTAAAGGTAGTTCACAAAACAGCCGAATGTAGACTAAAACTCTTTGTGTTTGGGAAGCAAACTTCTCCACTCACACAATATTTTGTTATTTTTCTAAATGAGAATTTTTTTGAGAAGTTTCACTTTTCGTGCGCACCAACACTGAATATGACGATTTGGAAATCCGATGGGGCTAAGATCGTATGACAACTCAAAAGGGTACAAGTGCTGTGGCGCCTTCGGCATGGATGTTTGTAGCTTGACGTTCGTTCTAGTTGGGCTAGTGAGGACTTACTTGTGCACTGGTGACCTCGAATACGAGGAATCCGCAAGCGTGTTCGCATCTAGAGAATGGTTGATGTTAGGCCTCATTCAGGTATTGAGATCGTTACTGACTTCAATTGAAAAACTAACATTTTTTTATTTATTTTATAACAATGCTGTAATTCACAGTCAATTATTTAAAATTTGGGCAATGTCGTCAAAACTTCATGTCTCGAAAATAAATTCTCGCATCAATAATGATGAAAAAGTTTAGTATTTACAAAATATAGTGTGAGCTATTTTTCTTTAATTTAAAGGTTTCCTTTATCATAAATTTTGCCTATCAAAATGAGCTGTAGAACTTCCTCATAAATAAATACTTTACAAAGTTGATATGCTAAGTGAAGTTGGTCATGAACATTCTGTTAAAAACACACACCCTAGTCCACCTTCCGTCAGACAAATCAAGAGAGCTGCCAATCTAAATACATTTAGTGAACCCTACCCGATAAGACTGTATTTTGCAAATATACCCCAATACCTAAATCCACTTCAATCACCTGTTTCCTACACAGACTATAAGTACCATAAAGCGCCGCAAAAACTAGGGGATTGTTTCGCCAAATGTTGTTTCAACAGCTCTAAATCCTAACGTTATTTTATATACATTCGGTTGATTAATTTTTTATTGCTGATAAAGACGTCCTATTCGAAAAATCTTGCTTCACAGCATATCCTTAAACCATAATTGAGGCCTATTCCGGAAGAAGGTGGCGTAAGCCTTGGTGCTACGTAGGCTTAGGTGCCCTTCTTCTGAAATAGGTCTCAATTAATAATAAGGAAAAATAGTTTCTATCTTGTTTCAGTTGACCAAACTTTACGATACAATTGCGGGGATGTAGGATATTTTGTTATAGATGTTTAAATACAACTAATTTTTGTTTATTGGTTGAAGATTTTTAGTATGTACAGATTTTCATTTAAGGCATTGCATGTGCCATTTTTGGAACTTTCAATTCATTACAGGGGGCATTATTATAACATAGAGACAATATTAGAGACTGAATTTTAGAACAGGACTAAATATTTATCCTAATTCATTTTTGCAATATTGTAGCTTTCCCTAATGCACCTGAGGCTAAAAATATTTCTTCATCATCCTCTATTCTTATTTTTAATAGTTAACAAATTTAATACGTGTTTACTATAAAAGAAATATATCGGCAACCCAAATCTACTTTATTTCGCCATCATCTTCGAAGGAACAGGCGATCTTATAAATTCCATTTTCAATTTGGATGCGACGTCGCACGGTAGGCGCATGCGACTCGCAGCAGATCGCGCGGTCGTGGGGCGTCGCGCGTACGGTACCCAGGCTATTTTCGCCCGTCGCTCCCGGAAATGGCGCATGACCTGCCCAATAAACATGGCGTTTAACGCAGGCTCGCCAACACCCCTGTCGTGCAACCGCAACCCGAGCGCATGCTTCCAAGACCCACGTCATCGAACCACCACCATGTGATGCGCCAACGATGCAGTGATTTACGTGGGAATTTGTGACAGGGGTGTGGTAAGAAAATTTTAGAGAATAGAGGAATTTTTAGATCATCATCTACCTTAAAAAGAACAGATTAGATAATTTGGGCATGTACTGATGGGTCCTCAATAACTGTTTTTAAAAAATATATTAATTCACAAACATTCAAAAAATATTAATTTTATGAAGAATTAATATAGTTTATTTTATTATCAATTTTTATTACATTTCTTCAATATTACGAGAGGCCCTGCAATAATTGAAAGAAGCCCTGTAATTATTTCACTCTCTGGGTAACCAACTATATTAATCTGGCCCTTTATCTAATCATTGCCTCATTCTTATCTCATTTTACATTGATAACTGTAATTAAACATTAAAAGAGCTAGAATGTTTGTGATGTAATTGAATCAAAACAAATAAATATAGTATCTTTGGTTTCTGGAATGTGACACATTAATGAAACATTCAATAAATTATTTGCTTAAATTCTTCTTAATATTTTTATTCTTTTCTTCATTTCTTTAAGTCCTTAATTGATATTGTGAATCTACAGACTGCTTGACAACATTAGTGCAAGTCGTTTACGTCTTGAGCCTTAATTTTCCAATTCTTGATTTTCATCTTGCAGAGGTATTTCACATCATCTTTCCGGTTTTTATTTGATATTTCTTTGCACCTTGTTGATACTAGTTTTCATTCTGTTGTAAAATAACATAAAATAACTGTCTGGGTGCATTCTTTCTAGTTGTCCAATCGGTCTTCCCATATTTAATTTAAATCTATTATAAATGGTTTCTATAATAAATATTATTGAATAAACATTATATAATTATCTAATTATATTAACATTGTAGAAGATTTCTTTCTGCTCAAATTCATAATAACAACTAATCTTTACTTGTCCAAAAGCGAATAAATAACTTAAACTGTGAGATCCCTCCTTTAAAAAAATTCTGACAAAAAAATGTTCCATTGAAAAATGTTCCTTAAAATTGCGTTTTTCTATTTGTTATTATAGTTTTTCGAATTATTCGATCAGTGACAGTTTCCCGTCCCTCAATAGCTCCTTTGGCACTGACATTAAGCATTTCTCAGTCTCTCAACTGACGAGCTGACTGTGATGCCGAGCACTGAACGATAACGTTATCGAAAGAATTCATCAGTCGATGGCTGAATGGTGTAATTAACAAATGCGCTCCATACCAGATGAACGAACATCTTTTCCTCCAGCGAGAAATGAACAGTAATTTAAAAGTGATAAGCGCTTTATCTTTAGGTCCCGGATTCATAGCGTTGGAGAACATACATTCAGAATCTTCAATTCAAGACCCACGTTTTATACATTTTGTTCATAGTTTCAAATATCGTTCATATTTTTCAAAGTTTGCATCCCAGAGATCGTCCCCTGAAGATATGACTACGATCAGATCATGAAAACCATCGAATTTGTAAGTACAGAAGTAGAAAATAAGTAATGAAAAATATAGTTTTGTAATAAATTTTACTCATGTTAGTTGTATTTTCATTACGTCACGTTCATTACTCGTATTCCATACGAGTCATTATTAGACAATCGTATAGTGCTGAATTATTAAGTCCAAGCACTAATCTTTTCGGTCTGGCATGCACAATAATTCGTAGCAGAGGCATGACAATGTAGTATCATTAGCTAAGAAAATCATCTTCGGTAAGTTTGGGGTATTAATACGCGCTTATCGTCAAGATAGTTGTAAACATAAGCGTTATCAAACAATTTTCTAATCTAGTGCGTAATTATGTTTGATTTTCCACCGGCTAAGTATTATTTCAAAAGGGTAGCAGGAAAGAACAAATTCTAACAGCAGGATACTCTAGTCTAAAATATTTTTCTCTATTTATTCATTTCCGTGATAATTCCTGCGTGTTCATGCATGCAGTATTTCACCTTGTTCCATAATGTGGCCAGTCCTTGTATCAGAGCACATAATAAGCTACTATATGGAAACTTTGCATTTGATATATTTATTAATTACATACTACCACAACAATGATAAATAGCTGATCATTTGTTATTATTCTCTACCAACTGGCAAATTTTGGTCGATTCCTGATAAAACCACCGTTTTTGCTACATTGACATTTTTATTCAGAGATTTGATTTACAATATTTAAATTACGTAAGAAATATAACTATTACCAATTTTACCTTATTTCAAACAAAATAATCTAATCTGTGTATTTTTATTTTTTTTTTGCATACTACTTACTTAGTCTAGAGAACGTATTGTAAAGTTGTAGAGGAAATGCTGATTTTTCGACATACTCGTATAGTGTGTTCCCGATGACGAAAGAGTGAACATTTTCCCTACTATATGTAGTTCACAACGTCTTTTAATACGCTGTTTAGTTATAAACCACATTTCACTTTTTGTAGACCCTTGAAACCGAAAAATTGTTCATGGAAAAACGTATGTGCGTCTGAGTGTGACCACCGGCGGCTAAAGGTTTGGCAGGATTCTCAAATTTGACATTTCTCTTTCGATCAGACTGGTCTGAATTGAAATTGATCTCTTGAATTAGAAACGTATATTTTGATTTTTGAGGGTACTATATATGAAGACCCAACGACTTTTTCTCGAAAATCCAAAAGGTGTATTTTTCCTTCGCATAGAGCAAAGTACACTTATAAATATGACACAGATCAATTATCACTGAATTCTCTGAATTTTCGAAAATTTCAAAATTTCAAACTGTTTACAGAGACTGCTTAAGCAATTTTTTTAAAATAATTCCAAATTTTTTCTTTAAAATTTTTTCTCAGTATGAGCAAAGGAAGATTGAAAATATGAAGCAGTACTTATTATCGGTGAACTTTCTGTATTCGGAAATAGCAAAAGTTAAAATAATGAGAGAAAATAAGTGCTGGTAGAGCGTCACTAGTGTCTTGTCATTGTTCTTAATATTTTACTTGTGTAGATTTGAGAAAGAAAGTAATACTCCAATGTACAGATAAAGACAGTTGTACATTAAATTTGTTAATTTTCAACGAATAAAATACAAATGAAATTTTCCAGGCCAAACGATGACTGAAAGCATAGAGAATTGTACTTGCAAGTGCGTTGTCCTTGAATTACAAAACGATGTTTGCATTTTACATCACCAACAAAGAAATAAAAGGTTTCTGACAGTTGCAGTACCACGTCAAACTGACTGAGATGAATGTATTTTCGAAGACTAATCCACAGACTCTACATGACACCTGTCATCCTGTCATGCTCAATTATTGACTGATCAAATTGTAGCGGATGCTTAGTTTTCAGTTCTGAGAGGCTCATAACAAATTAATATATTTGAAAATAAACCCTCCCAAGCAGATGTGTGAATTCGTAAATGTTCATGATTTTTCAGAAAGAATGTGAGATCATACGAGTACAGTGATAAAATCGAAGGGAATAATTTTTCTCTATAAATTATCAGTTTTGAGTAAGCTGCGGATTTTTGTCTATTTGTTTCCTTCAATGGAATACGCTGTCTTATGTTATTATATACTTATATATTATATTAGTATACGGTTATTTATTTATTTAGATGCATTGAGAGTATTATTTTCGAATTTTGTAGTGCACATAAATGTCTATTTCACTATTTTGCGTTTAAATATCTAAATGTTTCCTATTATCGTATTTATTGACTAAAATTCAATTATCGTTAATACAAAATTGTACTTTTTTCGTTTTTATTCTGCAGAGGTCACAAAAATGGAGCAACAATTGATGAACTTTTGTTCCATTTTACTGCTACCACTGTGAGGGTATTTCGAATTATTAAACACGTACAATATCAATGCGGGTAGGAGTAGTCCAGTTATTTTTTACTTCCAAGTTTAAACATAGTTTTCTCAAAAAAGGCTCCAATTTTTTCTTAAAATATTCTCGATGCCGGTCCCATTTTGGGTAACTCTCTGTACTCTGTACAAAATTGGAAAAACTGAATATTGCAAAAGTACAATATTGATTACAGAGAGTTTTTTCCTAAATGTTTAAAAAACAAATCTTTAAAAATGTCACGTACAATTTTAATAACAAATGGTTTTTGCGTCATTTTTGTTTGAAATTAATGGAAATTATTTCAAAAATATCTGAAAACCCGCTACAAATTTTTGTTCTATTTTTTTCCATGGATATAACAAGGGGTGTTTATAAGAATTGTGCAGGTATCATTTTCGTTGAACTCTCTGATTGATTTAATTGCAAGTTTTGAAATAATGTGAAAAAATAATGCAAGAAGGTGTTTTTTGGTTTGTGTAGCCCATAAGTAACATAATTTGTTTTATGCACGGCGATTAAAACAAATTATTCAATATTTTCAATAATGTTTAAATTAAATTTAAGAAAAAAATCGTACTGTGCAACATTAAAGTATCAACGCTCATATAATGAAAAGCAAAAGGGTAGGTATTGCGATTCAGCCTTTTTTGTCCGAATTGCCCAACAAGGATAGTAAATATTTTTAAGAGAATTAGTCAGAACAATGATGAATACAAACATTCCATCAAAATTTATATTATATTTACTTCAGACATTTTCTACACAAGACCGTAATTAAGGATAAGAAAATAGTGACATTTTAAAATGTCTATTTTACATATTAATTACTATTTCCTGTGCCTGCCTATTTCTACTGTTTTTCGTTTCCTACAAAATCCGGAGCTTACTCATGAGTCATGTGATATGAATATCTGTTTTTAAAAAAATCACGTTTTTTGTTCAAAGATATGCAACCGATTGTTTCCATATTCTCAGCGGTGAGATGTTTTCGTCTTACAGAGATTGTGGCGGAAAGCACCAAGGCATGAGATATCGTTCCCCTTTGTAACTAAATATTCGTCCACAGATAAATTTTCCACAGATATAAAGAAATATCCTAAATATTCATTATTTAGGCGCCAACGTCTCACAGACGTATCCCTAGAGAAAGAAGAAAGATTCGAGGTCTAGTCGTAATGTTGTAATTCTCTGAATAGTAGCCATTCATTTAATGCGCCTAATATTTGTCGTTCACGGCAGTATTTAAAGGTTTAGCGTAAAAAAGATACGTCGTGTCCCATGGTTTCAAAGATGTTTCAAACTAAAAATTAATAACGAGTTTGGTCGCCCAACAAATGAACAGCCCGACGAAATGCTAAATAATCGAGTTAAAACCAATCGTCTGAGTGAGAATTATCGCAGCCGACTTTACTGATTATAGTTTTTCGTGGTTTCACCGATCATCACATGTCGAATACCGGAGTAGTACCCTACCAAACGGGTCAGGGTCCGCGCGCGATCTTTCATTCCTCATGCTGACCCATCCTCACTCCTTACTTACACACACACACACACTACACGTGTCAGGAGACCAATCGAGAGCTTAGAGCTGCGACGACGGTGCCCCGGGGGGAGATCCTTGGAGGGGTGGGGAATCGCCCCTCGGTGGGGAAAAGGCTCGTTTGTAGTTCAGCGCCGGATTTGACCACCCAGCAGAGGAATACCGCTACCGCCCGTGATAAAACTGCACTACACTTACGACACTAATGCCAGCAGTTGATCCACCAGTAAACATGAAATAATCAATTAATCAATCAATGAAGTTAAACTGTACATCGCTTCCATCGATCAATTATCTTAAGTTTCCACTTCGTTGTTTTGTTGCAGTGATCTGTGATCTCGAGATCGGATTGCCTCTGATCTCGAGAGGACAGTCTCGGGTGCGGTGTGGCGAGGCGATCACGTCTCACCGAGAAAAGAGAGAGAGAGAGAGATAGGAGGAGGGGAAACAAGCAGAAGTGGAGAGGAGGAAGGGAGCCGGTCGCGACCTGTCGCACACACAAACACACACAAACCATGCTGCGGTAGTACAAGAGCCCACAACGAGTAGCTGATTTCTGTATCAACTGGGATGAAGTTAACCAAATCAACGACTTTTAAAACATTCAATTTAAAATATCTAAGTTTCAAAAATCGATTTGAAAACGAATAATCTTAGCAATCTTTAAATCACATCTATCCAACAAGCTGAATTTAGGATATACCTGCCCCCAAAATGGCCCCCTAATATCTCCCAACATCTACCTTCACTCATCACATACACTTTTTCCCCTGCGAGCAGCACGCTACACCGTTCTGAAATAGCTCTCTTGCGAATAACGGTTTTTATCGAGAAAAATCTGAATGGTGTTGTACTAAAACTCTTGCAAACGAACCTGGAAGAAGTGATAAACACTGCGTTGACTAGAAACAATATTTATCTCGCGTATATTATCAAGAAATTAGTAATACGAAAACAAAACAAGTATTCTATGCCTGAAAGACGGAGAGAATAGTTCGAGGCAACCGCATCACGTTGAACTGACGGTGACGGCATCTCTCTCTAAACCTCTTCACATAACAGATCTATCCGGTGTATTAAGATCAGAATTGTCACTTTCTCTTCAGTGACTTTGACTGAGAGGTTCGAGTCCCGACAGTGTCAGGAAGTTTAGGGCTAGCAACATAGCTAGGTCGAATTCTGTTACTGCTGGAGGAGAATTCTAGGGTCCGTTAGCTCTTACCAATATTTTCCCATGGTTTCTCCGGTCAATATCAGGCGAATTCCGATTCAGGCGAATGCATACCCTAACAAATGGACTATCTGCAAATCGTTTCTGTTATAAGAAGAAAAAAGTAATGTTATTTTTCTTTGGAAATTGTACTCATTTAGTAGTACCAGCCTTACCTCACCTTTTAACTATAAAAAATGCCTGTTCAAATCTACAAGAACAATGTAGAATACCAATATACCAAGAAGTTTGGGGAAACATAATAGTCACACCTGCATTATAATTGAATTATTGTAATATATGAAAATCAAGGATTGATAAGTTTCATTTTTAACAACATTCACAGCTTCTCCTCTCGGGATAAAAACAAACATTAATGACATTTGCGGTTGACGCGCCCGGAATCACTAATCAATTATTCACCCTAAATATTCCTCCGCCGACAGCTACAAGAGCATTCAACTGTTTAGCCACTCCTCGCTACTCTCCTAGGTAATCTTCCCATCCTGTCTTTAATGACTCCGTTAGAAGACAAGGAACATGAACAACTTTGACAGTCCTCTATTCATTAAGAACAATTCAAACAAACGAGTTACACCTAAAGATGACGTATGTGTACTCTACTCAAGAAAATATATGTCGTCTTTATATGTTTTAATCGTGCAAGAGTTACGAAAAGTATTGAACCACATACGCCTGATAACAAAATAACAACCTAATGACGTCAATAGATTTAAGTGTGGTATGGGGTTCGCTAATGACTAGCTTCTGGGGATGAATAAGAGAGCAAGTTACACACCTCGTCATCCTTGAGCATCCTTGCACATCGTCGATGGCCTTGCCAAGAGCGCTAAGTATCGTTAACCAACGCCAGGCATTTTATTGGAAGACAATTGCCTTCCAGAAACCCATCTACGGGTATTCCTTCTTCGGCCAGACTGTTCCTTCGTGCGTGCATCCGCCTATCAGCTTGCGTTAGAACAGTTAGTTGGCAAACAATTTGAATTGACGACACGCTTAGTGAGAGGGAGTACGGTCGCAGCTTCGCCACACATTTTTGCTTCGCCACACATTGTGCTTCTAACGATCATTATCATCACTCAATATTCCACAAGTGATGATAATGATCTAACTTGAAAAACTCAACTTTTCTGACGTTCTACATTGCTGTGACTGTGATAACTAAATATAGATCATTCTGTAACATTTGTTGGTTTTACATACACGTCAAAAATTTAAAAAGAAATGCATGTTACAGTTTTTTCAGCCATAGGAGAAATTTGGTTAAATTTATTCTGAACTGAACGATATCCATACACCAAGTAATTTACTTATGCACATCTTAACTGACACTAATTGCGTGTTTTACCCAATCCTGACATATCGCTCCATTTGCGTACTGCCTCAGCCGTGGCAAACAGCTCACAGCTCCGACTGGACTCCCTATGCATGGAATAGTGTAGGGCATGTGAGTTTGTGTGTAAACAGGGGGTGAGGATAGGAAAAGGAAGAGAAAGGAAAGATCACGCGCGGTCCGTCGCCCGTTTGTTAGGTTACTTATCTAGCATTCGTCTGGTATTGATCGGAAAGTCGACGGAAAACAACCGATCAGAGCAGTCAAAGGCTGGAATTCTCCTCTCGACAGCGGCTGAATTCGATCTATCTAACTAGTCTCGAAAATCCTGCCACCGACGGAGCTCGAAATCAAGGACCTGCCATTCACAGGTACTGCATCGTGTCACATCGCAGTGAATTTGGGGGAGGTAGGGTTATTAACCAAGGGAGTGTATTTGGTGCTACGTCTTGGCTAGGGTGGTGACTGCCTTAAACCCAAAAAGGCACGAAAATAGGGTTTACATCCATTGCCACATTTGTCGCCACAAAAATACTTAAATTACTTAACTAGCCCAACAATTTGGCTTGGCTTGGGGCTTGGCGAAGAACATAAAACAATGTTATAAAATTCACTCGCTATTACAAGGTATATTGGATATTGCTCACTTTCACATCCTACATTTTTGTTTAAATTTTTAGGTCACATCCGCAGACCTGCATTCTCAAGGTCACGGTTCACCAACGCAAAAATTGTACGATTTAATCCTTTTCTTTCATTAAGAATTGCAGACATGATATTGATTTTCGAAAGAGTGCTATTTTTTCTAACTTACTGCCTTTTCAATCAGTTTCCTCGAATCTTACTCGAAGCTAATCAAGAATACTTAAAAAAACTGTTTTTGTCAGAAAGTTTTTATCAGACTAATTACCATCAACCATTACAATTTGCTGGATATCTATGTATATTTTATTTATTGATGATTATTCAGTCATATTTGCATTCTTATTTACATAACACAGAGTGATAAATCGTCAAAACCATCTGAAATAAATGATCCAAACTATGCTGAAATAACATTAATATCCACTCTGTAGTTTTTATTTTTTTGTCGGACAAAGAAACAAAGAGAAACTTTGTACAAATATTAGTACAGATGTGTGCAAGTACTTTCAATTAGAAGTACCTACGTTCTTAAACTGACACTAAAAAGTCAGACATGTAATTAGTGTCTCCTTTGAATTCACAGAGAAGACACTCAGTGGTGTACCTCAACTATCCGACGCAGTATGATCCTGGTTTTAGCATTAATGTTCCAGTTGTATTGTTTGCGTTGAGGTCCGAGGAAAAAACTGAACGATGTTAATTGTATTTCTGTTACTTTTGCTTTTTACCTGGTTCTTTTTTGGGGGTTATAAAAGAAAATTTATTTATTTAAAACAAACTGATACTCTATTTGAAACCAATATGATTTATTTAGAAAATACTGATATCAAAAACTATTGTTGAAAACTACACTGCGTCCAGTACACATTACCAAAAGTGTTATCTTCTATTTCTAGACATACATGACCATCACTTAGTCTCTTACTCCAAGTCAACCTGAAAAAAACTGTTTATCGCCATTTCAGCCCTTTTAAAAAATGATGTAAATAGTTATCATGTGGTTCCTAACCCTTGTACAGCAGGGCTGTCCAATTCTCGGCTCGCGGTGCCATTTGTTGTGACTCGCGAGAGGTTTCTAGACAAACGTGAAAGTCCCTTGCTTCAATGTCGAGCAAGAATATGGCGCCTAGCGCACGACTATCGGGATTAAAACCCCTTTGTTTAACAAAAATATGCTAAGTTTAGATTTAAAGATTTTTTTCTAGTGAATTCAGAAGTTCAAATTCATCCTAATGTGTGTCACTGTGTTACGCATGGTAGAAACAGGTTCCATCACCTCCCCAATCGCCCGTTTCAGCGCATCCGAGATCAAAAATACGAGGTCACATGTGAATCGCTCGAATAATGAATACAAGGCCCGCAACCATATTAAAGGTTTTAGTTGTGGCGCTTGAGGCCTTGCAAGTTGGACCCCCTCCCCTGTCATACAGGGATCTTTCGCTGAGCGTAATGTTGCAGTTGTGTGAAGTTCAATGACTGTCCTTGCCATAGCCGCTTTGGTCTTTCCTGTCGAACGAGAAAGGAAAACACTTCCTGCCGTCTGATCGGCGTGTACACTTCAAGCATTTAATTACTATACCTTACCATCCCCCCAGTATTGAAATAAGACATTATTTGTTGCTGGCAAATTGTAGAAAATTCCCAGCTACGAGCAACATAAAATTCTATGACAATAAACATGCTTTGTTTATGTACTTCTTTATTACTATTTCTATCTCTACGACTACAGTGTAGAAAAAAACCTGTCACATTTTCTTAAAAGTAAATAACAAATATAGCCTTGAACTGACCACTTTGATGTAACAGAATATGAGAGTGCGTGTTCATTCGCCACCGCATGTAGCAGAGTAGCAGCACTAGCAACAGGAGTGGACGTTTTCCTTGACCTTCGCTACTAAGGAAAGTGAGTCTCAAGGGCTCATCAAAATCTTCCCGGAATAGACTGAGGGTCTCGTACTGAGGAAGCTCAATAGAGAGGAGATAGCGAGATTTATTTAAATTTCTCGGAAATCATGCTCCCAATCGTGAGTCGTGTACTGCGAAACGAGAAACCTGTTTGAACCTCCATGAGTGAGGTGAAGTGTTCAACACGGGCGGTTCGAGGAATCAAAGTGATACTAGGGTTAAAAAAATAAGAATAATAACGATTGCCAGTCATACGATCGGAGCATTTATCTTGCGGTTATCAGTGATTATAACTCAATGAAAATGTATCTAAAAACAATATCTACCAAAAAATTAACAAATATTAATAAAATGTCCATATCTTTATAATAAACTGTAAATTGTTTTTCGTTTTCGTCGTTTCATGACGAACAGTGACGTGCCAAAACTTCAGAGTCTCGTACACATACATCGTAAACGATAGTGGAAACAGTCGTACGAACTCATACTCTATTACGCCTACCTTGTGATTCATTAACATAATTCACGTAATTGACTTTCATTCCTATGTCTCATTACCACGATTCTGATCGGAAGTACCAAAGGGAAGGAGACAAGGGAGGACGATTAGCGATTTCTTGCGTAATTTGCATATATTGTAAATCATATCTTGTAATATACAAATATTCAAATAACATTATGTTATACATATAATAAATAAGATATTTCATTATATATGTTATTAGGAAATGATTATAAATGTTTTCAAGCTCCAAGGGAGATACAAGTCTCTGACCTCTCCCCCTCACGCACACACACACACTCCTTTGATCCACCCCTAACTCTAATCTCATTGTCAACCAAGTGTAAGCAAAATGTATTGTCCTTGACTTTAACGCGAAGTCTTATTGCAATAAAACTCGAATTCATTTGATCTCTGTTGCGAAAGATAACGCTTTGGTCGTGTATTTCAAAAATTATGATTCTGTTGTGGAATCGCGGTGTTTGTTCAGACCTCACTTCAGCGTAGGTGGAAAATCCTGGCCATCTATAGTCGAAAAATCAACTTGAGCTGTATGGAATCGCAACTCAAAGAGAAATGAAGGAACGATAGAAGGAAACGATTGAAAGAGCTTTGTACTATCGTCACTCAAGGTCTGGAGAAATCAAGACAACCTGTGAGGATGTAAATGTTAATTTGAATAATTGCACATAATTATAATTATTTACGCTGAATTTTAAATAAACTTGGGTCTCACAATGTTTATTAAATTAGCAGACATATATTTTTTCGGGGCATCCTAAGGACACTGAGGAATTTTTGTCAAAGCAAATAAGGCATTTGCCTTATGTCTCTAACCATCTGATAAAACGGTACAGATTAACGACCTAGGCCACGGTAAATAATTGTAAATATATCTTTATTAAGATACTAGTGCCCAAACCTTATGACTACACCCGAAATGTGTTTTAATTTGATGGATATGTGGTTATCAATATATGATAAGGATGATCATGGAACAAGGGAATGATTATGGAACAACAATCATTCATGAAATTCCATGGAATAAGAGAAAGGGAAAACGGGAGAACCCAGAAAAAACCTACCATGAACCAATTTTGTCACCATAAATTCCACGTGAATCGGCCAAGATTTTAACCCTAATGCTAGCAGTGGAAAGGGGTCTGGCAACTACACCACTTGTCGCCCACTTTTTCTGAACTGAATAGGAAATAGTTACCACACTTATTTCAACCAATGTTAATAAATTAACCACTATTAATAGAGCTGTTAAATGTATAGTTAACAACTTAATGAGCTTAAATATTACATTTTTAGTATTGAAAATCTGAGATATATTAACGAGCTTTGTTTTAAAAAATGCAAAATTTCCAATGTAAACATGAATCGTTTAATTTAAAATGATATTACGCTAGTTGTTTCACTTCCACTTGCAGGGTGTATAAATACATTTTAAAATGTATACTCTTATATTATGTAATGAAACTCGCTTCACCCTTTAACGTAAAGAAGCGCAAATTACTGCTTATAATTCTGGAATACCGGCATCGGCGGAGGAGCTTGGCGGATCGTCCAAGTACGCCGAGCCCAAGGCTGCAGGTTCGAGTCCTGTGTAATGTACGTCACTCGGTGGCTATGGCAAGGTTAACGTCTCTTATTACTCATATTTCAACTTCACGTTGTCCCTTATTTCTTCCTAATTTCCCAATAACGATCACACTACTATCAAGTGGCCGTTGCAGTATATTTAGTGAGGAAGGGAGCAATTTCAGTTCAGATTCCCCCTCCCCCCCCAAAAAAAATTGGAAATAAAAATGTTTTTTGTTAGCATGAAGTAAAAAAGTAAGAGAATGTTCGTTATGGAAATACTGCGTTGCATGTAATGAGATCAACATATGGTAATTACTTTTTTTATAAATTGAGTAATATTACAAAAAATGTTTGATG
>BOPP01000117.1:1272448-1286943 GCA_017312745.1 Gryllus bimaculatus
CCGAGAAAGAGATTTTGGAAAAGGTCATTTCGAAGAATGGATAATGTCTTCAGTAACAAACTTTAAACATATCATTTGTAAAAAGCAAGGAAGAGTCTTGATTATCTGGTGGCTATTTTTTTAAATTGAAAATGTTTTTGTTTATTTCTTGTTTTTTTTTCCTTTCGTCAGTTTCATTAAAATAATATGTCGCGAAATTTTTCCGATTCGAGTTCTCTTAATTGTTCTCCAACTGATAAAACACATTCTAACAAATAAGATTAGTGAGAGTGCTGGATTTGAAGAAATGCGTTTTCGTCGTTTTTAGAAAGTAAGTTAATGAAGTGTGCGAGTGTTGATGTGACGGAACGCGGCGCGTGGACCACAGGCAGTGTAAAACTGGAACTTTCCTTCGGGATAAAGATAGCGGCCAATTTGCTCCGACAGGGTTTAGGCAGCTGTGAAAGAATTGTGCTTGTAGACAAAGAGAAACATTCTCGAAGATGGTTTTGATTATTTTGAAACAGCAATTCTTGTGAGAATGTGGAATAAGCAATTTGCATTTAACAAAGTATACGTACAGTTTATAAAAGGTAGAATGGATGTGCGCGCGATTATGTAATGCACAAAAAACGGATCTCATTTCATGCACCAGTTTTTTCTTGGTTTATTTGATCAGTGCATATATATGATTACAGGAAGAGAAACTCATGTTACTAATTAAATGCAGAAAAAGCAGTGCAATGTCTTTATTTAAACTGGCAAAAGGAAGAATTAGCTTAACTTTCAATCATTTTTTTCTATAGGGATTATTTTAAAGTTTATCCTTAATCGATAAATCATTTTTAATCTAAGCCCTTACTTTTTGGTCAAATTTCTTTCACAAACGAGATGTTCTCATCATATTCAATTTCTTGTTTATATGCGCATGATGTATATTAGTAGTGAAAGGAGTGTTTTGACAGGTCATCTGTTGTTTCTTGTTATTTTCTTCATTTTCTCTAAATCATCTTACACAGCTAGAACTCACGTTTCGAATAAACAATTTCCTAGTTTTCCAGGTATTAATACATGAAGCAATTTTAAAGCTTCAAATATTTTCGCACTGATCCAGTCCATTTTCGCGCTAGAGAGAATTATTCACAACACTATCCACCAAAGGTAATAGGGTGCATCTTGGACAAAGTGTTGTTTCCAAAGAAGCTTCCTTAACATTAAATACGGTCCACAAAATGACGGTTCCGTAGTCATATACCCGTGAATTATATTTGCTTGTAATCAATAGAAGTCTATGAGCTAGTCACGTTTTGCAGTATTGCGGGTTAAATACAAGGAAGGCTTTCGACTTCACAGCAGGACTAATGTGAATAGGATAATTTTCCTTCGTTGACACCGCGGTGAAAACTGTGTGGAGAGCCTGAAAGCGCGCGATGTGTCGAAACGACCTCAGAGAGCCGGCCGCTCGACAACACACGTTGGTCACACGCGCGCTGAGCGGGCGCGGCGGGGGGGGGTGTGAGGCCGCAAGGGAAGAGGAAGAGGGGGGGGGGTGGGCGAGCACGTGTCCTTACCTGAAGGTGGAGGCGGAGGCTCGGTTGTGGTGCGTGCCGCGTACGGGCCGGGGCCCCCGCCGGCGCTGCGGGGCGGGTGCTGCGCGGAGGTGGTTGCGTTGGGGATGGCGCCTGGCAGCGGCCCGAACGCCGCACAGCAGCAGCAGCATCAACGCAACAGCCGCACTAGGTGACGTCGGCGGGGGTCGCCAGCCAGCGGGCGGCTGCAGCAGCCGAGGCGTCGGGTGGCGAAGCGCGCTCGCGCTGTGATTTCGCCGCGCGCCGGGCGGGCAGGTGGCAAAAGACCTTTTGGCCGGCGGGTGCTGACGTCAGCGGCGCGAGAGGCTTAACCTGCGGGTCGGCGCTGCGGCGCGGCGCGTCGCGGACGACCATGGGTAATGCGGTGGCGGCGGTGACGGCGGGGCGGCGGCGGAGCGGCCGGGCCCGTCGGGCGGCGGTTTTGGACGTGTGCAGACTGCCCGCTCGGCGCGGCGGCGCGAGCGGCCGTCCGCCGCACGCGACCGGAGAGTAGAAGGGGGGGGCCGCCGACCCGCCGCCACGCCGCCCCGCCCGCGCCCGCCGCCCGCCCCGCCCCGCCCGCCACCGCCCCGCCCGCCCCGCCCGCCGCTACGAGTCAAGTCGGCGCGCGGCCCGCTCCGTGCCGTCGAGAACGTCGGTGAAAAACGGGAGAAGCAGCGATATCACTCTGGTCGTGTGGCAAGATGACAGGAGTGGTTCGGAAGGACGGCGGCGAGGGGAGTTGCGGCGGATCCGGTCGCACAAACGCCTCTTCGGGTTCATAGGCACAGGGGTATCTTTTCAGTCGTCTTCGCTTCGTCGTCAGGAGAGATATTTATTCTGGTCGTACATTGGTGTGTATATATATAAGAGAGAGAGATAGATAGAGAGCACATGGAGTGTAACGAACGTAAAGCCACAGTAGTCATACATTAGCTAGGCCGTGCGAGCCGCCTTCATTGTCATGCTCGCGGTGAGTCTTGAACTTAGAGAGTGGTGGCTTTCGCCTTATTGCATAGTTATCACGTATATTATACGTCACAAATGTGTGGAACTGCTGGTTGGAGTGTGTTTGTGTTTCTAGGAAAGACTAGAAGTTAGTAGTGAGATGAGATGAGATAGAAACGGACAGGTTGATTTGATTAGTGGGAATGGAATACAGTAGTAGCGTGAAATAGTTGATGAACAATGCTACTGCAAATATAGAATGTGCTTACAGTTCACAAAGGTCACCATGTGAAACGGTAAAGGATCTGAAAAACTCAACGTGATGTAAGAGTAAAAGCTTTGTATCGTTCATTTCTGGGTGGAAGATAATAGGAGTAAGTCTGGTCGCGAGGTGAAGGTTTATTAAAGCAGGAGTAGAGAGATATATATATGAGAGATATATAGAATTAGGTGATGTTGCGGTCGCAGAAATTAGACGACGTGCTCTGTCGGGTCTCTGGTTGATAACTGAGGCATTTTTTGTTGTGAAGCCGCGCTAACAACCTTCCAATTGTCTGTCATTGTTACATGCATGTTTTCTTCTAATAATCTGTGACTTCAGGTTGGCTTTGATGGCCAAGAAGAGCTAGGGAGCAAACATTTTTAAGATAGACAATCAGAAGAACTCAGATATCAATCTTGTGTCTTGGCACTCAGTCTTATTTTCTTGGGAATGGTTAATATATGAAATATTTATAAAGTGCTGGTGGGGACGATATCAATCCGATCAGTACAGTAATTTTTCTGAGTGTAGGAGCAGAGACGGAGGTTTCACCTTTATGCTCTCCCTCTTTCCTGAAGAGGTAGTTATAGTAGATGGCTTGCGTTTGCCTTCCTCTGTATGAAAGATTGGTAATAGTGTTGGGTCAAAAGAGGGGGAGGGGATGAACCTCTCTCTCTCCTACACTCAGAAAAATACTGTACTGATCGGATGATATCGTCTCCCACAGCACTTTATAAAATATTCATATATTACATTCCCAAGTAAAATAAGACTTATGCAAGGTCAGGATTGATTTTGTTTCGTGATTTGTCTTAAAAATGTTGCTCCTTTCTTGCCAAAGCAACTGAATCACAGATGTATTAAAGAAACATGATGTAACAATGACAGACAATTGGAGGTTGGTGCGGCTTCACAACAAAAAATGCTCAGTTTCACAGAGACTGCAAGACGGTAATTCTGCATTCCGCAATCTACCTAATCCGAGAGACCTTCAAACACCTCTCGACTCTTAAATTACTGAAGTTATCTATTATCTTTCACAGAAATGAAGATACAAGCTTTTTTTCGTCACCGTATTTTGGTTTTCAGATCTTTACCGTTTCACATGGACTTTGTGAACTGTAATGCACATGAGTATTGAGTGTATTGTTCAGTCATTTATTCCGCTTACTCTCTGATGTCATTCCCATTCAATCACTTCTTTTTCTACCATCATTTTATCTTTTATTGTCAGAGTACAATTTTGTTGCTTATACGATCAAAGTGCAACCACCACGCCAAGTGCAATCACCACGCAACAATGAAGCGCTCCAGGATAGCTAATGTATGACACTGTTGGCGTCTGCACATGACCCAAATAAACATAAAACGCGCTTGGGGGAGGCGAACGGAAAAATACCCCGTTCCCGCTGCAAACCGGGCGTTTGTGCGACCGGGTCGCCGCAGCTCCCCTCCCGCGTCCTTCCAACTCTCGCTGTCATTCCCGGCCGCCGTTTCGCGTCTTCCGTCGTTTTCCCGCGTTCTCGAGCGGCACGGAGCGGCGCGCGGCGCGGAGCGGTGAGGTAGGCGGCGGGGCGGGGTTTAGCGCCAACGTCTCACAGACGTATCCCTTAGAAAAAAGAAAAGAATTCGAGTCTAGTCCGTATGTGTGTAATTCTCTGAAAGTAGCCCCATCATTTAAGCGCTAATATTGTCGTTCACAGCAGTATTTAAAAGGACATTTAGGGCTAAAAAAGATACTCGTGTCCCATGGTTCAAAGAGTTTCAAACCTAAAAAATAAATAAACTGATTTGGTCGCCCCAACAAAAACAGCCCGACGAACAAACAATCACTAAAAACAAATCGTCGTCTTGAGTGAAAACTATCGCAGTCCGACTTCACTGATTATAGTTTTTCGTTTCACCGATCTAATGTCGAAATACCGAAGTAGTACCTACCAACGGTCAGGGGCTCCGCCGCGCGATCTTTCATTCCTCATTGCTGCACCCATCCTCACTCCTTACTTAACACCACACACAACACTACACGTTCAGAGACCAAATCGAGAGTTAGAGCTGCGACGACGGCGGTGGCCCCGGGGGAGATGCCTTGGAGGTGGAATCGCCCCTCGTGGGGGAAAGGCTCGTTTGTAAGTTCACGCCGCATTTGACCACCCCACAGAGGAATACCCTACCGCCCGTGATAAAACTGCACTACACTTACTTACACTAATGCCAGCAGTGATCCACACAGTACAACATTGAAATAATCAATTAATCAATAAATGAAGTTAAAAAAATGTACATCCGCCCTCCATCGCATCAATTACTCTTAAGTTTCCACTTCGTTGTTTTGTTGCAGTATCTTGATCTCGAGATCGGATTTGGTTGGGGGGGGGCCCTTTTCTGAATCCTTCGGAGAGGACATCTCGGCGCGTGTGGCGAGGCGATCACGTCTCACCGGAAGAGAGAAGAGAGAGAGAGAGAGAGAGAGAGAAGAGAGAGAGCAGAGGAGGAAACAAGCAGAAGTGGAGAGGAGAAGGAGCCGTCGCGACCTGCGCACACACAAACCACCCACAAACCATGCATGCGGTTATAGTACAGAGCCAAAACGAAGTAGCTGATTTTCTGTATTCTACTGGATGAAGTTAACCAAATCACGACTTTCCAAAAACATTCAATTTAAAATATCTAAGTTTCAAAAGTCGATTGAAAACGAATAATCTAACAATCTTTAATCACATCTATCCAACAAGCTAATTTAGGAATACCTGCCCCCAAAAATGGCCCTCGATATTGCTAATATCTCCCATCATCTACCTTCCACTCATCACATACACTTTTTTCCCCTGCGAGCAGCCACGCTACACCGTTCTGAAATAGCTCTCTGCGGGAATAACGGCTTTTTATCTCCAGAAAATCTGAATGGTGTCTGTACTAAAACTCTTGCAAAACGAACCTGAACGAAAGTGTTAAACCATCTGTGCAACTAGAAACAATATTTAACTCGCTCTTATATAGATCAAAAATTCAGTAACGAAACAAAACAACGTATTCTATGCCTGAAAACGCGAGAAATAGTTCGAGGCACCGCATCACGTTGAACTGACGTGACGCATCTCTCTCTTAAACCTCCTTCTCACATACAGATCTAATCCCGCGCTGTATAAAGATCAGAATTGTCACTTTCTCTTCAGTGACTTGACTGAGAGTTCGCTAGTCCCGACAGTCAGGAGTTAAGCTAGCAACATCGTAGTCGAATTCGGTTACTGCTGGAGGAGAAATTCTAGGGTCCGTAAGCTCTTACCGAAATATTTTTCCCATGGTTTCTCCGGTCATATCAGGCGAAATTCCGATCAGGCGAATGGCATAACACCTAACAAATGGACTATCTGCAAAATCGTTCTGTTTATAAGAAGAAAAAAGTAAGTATTTTTCTTTGAAATTGTACTCATTTAGTAGTTACCAGCCTTAACGCTCACCTTTTAACTATAAAGAAAATGCCTGCTTCAAATCTACCAAGAACAATGTTAGAATACCAATATACCAAAAGTTTGGGGAACATAAAGCACACCTGCATTATAATTGAATTATTGTAATATATGAAAAATCAAGATTGATAAGTTTCACTTTAAACAACATTCACAGACGTGCGTGCGCGTCTCGGGATAAAAAACAAACATTATGACCTTTGCCGTGTTGACGCGCCCGAATCACTAATTCAATATTCACCCCAAATATTCCTCCGCCAACAGCTACAGAGCATTCAACTGTTTAGCCACTCCTCCGCTACCTCCTAGGTAATCTTCCCATCCTGTCTTTAATGACTCCCGGTAGAGACCAAGGAATATGAACAACTTTACAGTCCTCTATTCATTAAGGAACAGCATTCAAACAAACGAGTTACACCTAAAGATGATTATGTGTACTTTACTCAAGAAAAAATATGTCGTTTTATATGTTTTAATCGTGCAAGATACGAAAGTATTGAACTATATACGCCTGCAGAAACAAATAACAACCTAATGACGTCAAATAGATTAAGTGGTATGGGAAGTTCGCTAATGACTAGCTTCTGGGATGAATAGAGAGGCAAGTTACACAACCTCGTCATCCTTGAAACATCCTTGCACATCGCGTCATGCCTTGCCAAGAGCGCTTAAGTATCTTAACCAAACGCCATCATTTTATGGAAGCAATTGCCTTCCAGAAACCCATCTACGGGTATTCCTTCTCGCGCAGACTTTCCTTCGTGCGTGCATCCGCCTATCAGCTTGCGTTAGAACAGTTAGTTGGCAAACAATTTTAATTGAACGACACGCTTAGTGGAGCGAGTACGTCGGCGCAGCTTCGCCAACACATTTTTCATTGTGCTTCTTACGATCATTATCATCACTCAATATTCCACGAGTGATGATAATGACTAACTTGAAAAAACTCAACTTTCTACCTTCTACATTGCGTGTTGACTGTGATAAAAACTAAATTTATAATCATTCTGTACATTGTTGTTTACATACCGTCAAAACATTTACCAAAGAAATGCATGTTACTATGTTTTCAGCCATAGGAGAGAAATTGGTTAAATTTATTCCTGAACTTGAACGATATCCATACACAAGTAATTACTATGCACATCTTAAACTGACACCTAATTGCGTGTTTTACCAATCCTGACATATCGCTCCATTTGCCGTACTCCTCAGCCGTGGCAAACAAGCTACAGCTCCGACTGACTTTCCCTATGCATTGAATAGTGTAGTCTATATGTGTGTAAACAGGGTATATAGAAAAGGAAGAGAAAGAAAGATCACGCGCGGTCCGTCTCGCCCGTTTGTTAGGTTACTTATCTAGCATTCGTCTGCGTATTGATCGAAAGTGTCGACGGAAAACAAACCGTCAGAGCAGTCAAAGGGCTGAATTCTCCTCTCGACAGCCGGCCTGAATTCGATCTATCTAACTAGTCTCGAAATCCTGCCACCGACGGAGCTCGAAATCAAGACTGCCATTCACAGGTACTGCATCTGTCACATCGCAGGTGAATTTGGGGGAGTAGGGTTATTAACCAAGATGTATTGTGCTACGCTGGGCTAGGTGAGACTTCCTTAAACCCAAAAAAGCACGGAAAAAATAGCGTTACATCCATTTGCCACATTTGTCGCACAAAAAATACTTAAATTAACCTTAACTAGCCCAACAATTTGGCTTGCGCTTGGCTTGGCGAAAGAACATAAAACAATGTTAATAAAATTCACTCGCTATTACAAGATATATTGGATATTGCTCACTGTCACACCTACATTTTTGTTTAAATTTTTTAGTTCACATCGCAGACCTGGCATTCTCAAGTCACGCGTCACCAACGCAAAATAAACGATTTAAATCCTTTCTTTCATTAAGAATGCCAGACATGATATTTGATTATTCGAAAGGGTGCTATTTTCTCTAACTACTGCCTTGGTCAATCAGTTTCCTCGCAATCTTACTCGAAGCTAATTGAAGAATACTTAAAAGAAAAAAACTGTTTTTTCAGAAATTTTTATCAGGACGAATTACCATCAACCATTACAATTTACTGAGATATTCTATGTATATTTTATTTTTGATCGATTATTCAGTCATATTGCATTCTATATTTACAAACACAGAGTGATAAATCGTCACACCGTCTGAAATAAAGTTCACAAACAATGCGGAAAATAACATTAATAATCCACTCTGTAGTTTTCATTTTTTGTTTCGGACAAAGAAACAAAGAGAAACACATTGTACAAAAATATTTAGTAACAGCATGTGTGCAAGTACTTTCAATTAGAGTACCTACGTTCTTAAACTGACACTAAAAAGTCAGAACAATGTAATAGTGTCTCCTTTAATTCACAAGAGAAGACACTCAGTGGGTTGCTACCTCAACTATCCGACGCAAGTATGATCCGGTTTTCAGCATTAAGTTCCAGTTGTATTGTTGCGTGAGGCCGAGGAAAAAACTGAACGCAGTTTAATTGTATTTCTGTACTTTTGCTTTTTACCTTGGTTCTTTTTTGGGGTTATAAAGAAAAATTTATGTTATTTTAAAACAAACTGATACTCTATTTGAAAACCAATATAATTTATTTAGAAAAAATACTGATATCAAAAACTATTGTTGGTGGGAAAACTACACTGCGTCCATACACATTACCAAAAGTGTTATTTCTATTCTAGACATACATGACCACCACTTAGTCTCTTACTCCAAGTCAACCTGAAAAAACTGTTTATCGCCATTTCAGCCCTTTTAAAAAATGATTGTAAATATTACATGTGGTTCCTACCCTTGATTACAGCAGGGCTGTCCAATTCTCGTCTCGCAGGCGCCATTTGTTTGTGACTCGCGAGACGTTCTAGACAAACGGAAAGTCCCGTGCTTCAATGTCGAGCAAGAATATGGCGCCTAGCGCACGCACTATCGGATTTTTAAAACCCCTTTGTTTAACAAAAATATGCTAGTTTAGATTTAAAGATTTTTTTTCTAGTAATTCATAAATTCAAATTCATCCTAATGTGTGTCGACTGTGTTACGCATGGTAGAAACAGTTCCATTACCTCCCCCAATCGCCCGTTTCAGCGCCATCCGAGATCCAAGAAATACGAGGTCACATGTGGATCGCTTCGAATAAATGAATACAAGCGCCCGCAACCATTAAAGGTTTAGTTGTGGCGCCTTTGGGCCTTGCAATGTTGACCACCGCTCCCCTGTTCATAGCAGGATCTTTCGCTGAGCGTAATGTTCAGTTGTGTGAAGTTCAAATAGAGACTTCCTTGCCATAAGCCGCCTGTCTTTCTGGGTTTCGGAAAAACGAAAGGAAAAAAGGAAAAACACTTCCTCCGTCTGATCGGCGTTACACTCAAGCATTTTAATTACTATACCTTACCATCCCCCCCCAGTATTGAAATAAACTTATTTGTTCTGCAAATTGTAGAAAAATTCCAGCTACGAGCAACATTAAATTCTATGACAAATAAACATGCTTTGCTTTATGCTACTTCTTTATTAACTTATTTCTATCTCTTACGACTTACAGTGCTAGAAAAAAAAACCTGTTCACATTTTCTTAAAAGTAAATAACAAATATAGCCCTTGAACTGACCACTTTGATGTAACAGAATATGAGAGTGCGTGTTTCATCGCCAACCGCATGTGCAGAAGTTAGTAGCTAGCCTAGCAACAGGAAGTGGACGTTTTCCTTGACCTTCGCTACTAAGGAAAATGAAGTCTCAAGGCTCATCAAAATCTTCCCGAATAGACGAGGGTCTCCCTACTGAGGAAGCCTCTAATAGCAGAGGAGATAGGAGAATTATTAAATTCTCGGCAATCATGCTCCACAATCGTGAGTCGTTGTACTGCCGCAAACGAGAAAACCTGTTTGAAACCTCCATGGTGAGGTGAAAGTGTTCAACACGCGCGCGCTTCGAGATCAACAGTTGATACTAGGCCGTTAAAAAAATAAGAATAATAACATTGCCAGTCATACGATCCGGAGCATTATCTTGCGGTTATCAGTGAATTATAAAACTCAATAAAATGTAAGTGAGAAAACAATATCTACCAAAAAATTAACAAATGATTAATAAAATGTCCATATCTTTATAATAAACTGTAAATTTTTTTCGTTTCTCGTTTGCATGACGGAACATTGACTTGTGCCAAAACTTCAGAGTCTCGCTACACATACATCGTAAACGATAGTGGAAACAGTCGTACGAAACTCATACTCTATTACTCCTACCTTTGTGATTCATTAACATAATTCACGTAATGACTTTTCATTCCTATGTCCTCATACCACGGATTCTGATCGCGAAGTACCAAAGCGGAAGAGGAACAAGGAGACGATTAGCGATTCTCTTTGCGTAATTTGCATATATGTAAATCATAGCTTGTAAATACAAATATGCAAATAACATTATTTTATACATATAATAAATAAGATAATTTCATTATTTATTGTTATTAGAAATGATTATAAATGTTTTCAAAGCTCCAAGGAAGATACAAGTCTCTGACCTCTCCCCCTCACGCACCACACAACACACTCCTTAATCCACCCCTAACTCTAATCTCAATGTCAACCAATGTAAGCAAAATGTATTGTCCTTGACTTTAACGCGAATCTTATTGCAATAAAAAACTCGAATTCATTTATGAATCTCTGTTGCGAAAGATAACGCTTTGGTCGTGTATTCTTCAAAAATTTAGATCTGTGGGAATCGCGCGTTCGATTTGTTCGAGCCTCCACTTCAGCGTAGGTGTAAAATTCCTGGCCATCTATAGTCGAAAAAATCACTGAGCTGTATGGAATCGCAAACTCCAAAGAGAAATAAGGAAAACCGATAGAAGGACAGAAAGAGCTTTTTGTACTATCGCACTCAAGTCTTGAGAAATCAAGACAACCTTGTGCAGGATGTAAATGGTAATTTGAATAATTGCACATATATAATTATTTACGCTGAACTTTTAAATAAAACTTGGGTCTCACAATGTATAAATTAGCAGACATATATTTTTTCGGCGGCATCCTAAGGACACTGAGGAATTTTGTCAAAGCAAATAAGCATGTTGCCTTATGTCTTCTAACCATCTGAGTAAAACGGGTACAGATTAACGACATAGCCACGGTAAATAATTTAATTAGTATCTTATTAAGATACTAGTCCAAAACCTTATGACTAACCCAAAATGTGTTTTATTTGATGGATATGTGGTTATCAATATATGATTAAAGGATGATCATGGAACAAGGAATGATTATGGAACAACAATCATTTCATGAAATTCCATTGGAATAAGAGAAAGGGAAAAACGGAAGAGAACCCAGAAAAAACCTACCTGAACCAATTTTGTCACCCATTAAATTCCACGTGAATCGGCCAAGATTTTAACCCTAATGCTATCAGTGGAAAGTGCGCTTTTTTGCAACTACAACCACTTGTCGCCCACTTTTCTGAACTCGAATAGGAAATAGTACCACACTTATTCAACCAATGTTAATAAATAACCACTATTAATAGACTGTTAAATGTATAGTTAACAACTTAAATGAAGCTTTAAATATTACATTTTAGTTATTGAAAATCTGAAATATTAAACGAGCTTTGTTTTTAAAAAATGCAAAATTTCAAATTGCCTAAACATGAATCGTTTAATTTAAAATGAGATTACGCTAGTGTTTCACTTCCACTTGCAGGTGTATTATAAATTACATTTTAAAGTATACTCTTTATATTTATTGTAATGAAACTCGCTTCACCCTTTAACGTAAAGAAGCGCAAAAATTACTGCTTATAATTTCTGTAAACACCGCATCCGGCGGAGAAGAGCTTTGGCAAGGATCCTCTCTCTATAGCTACGCGCCGAAGTCCCCAAGGCGCACCGTTCGAGTCCTGTGTAATGTACGTCACTCGGGGCGCTATGCCAAGGTTAACGTCTTCTTGATTACTCATATGTCAACTTCACGTTGTCCCTTATTCTTTCCTACCCCAAAAACGTTCACCCACTACTATCCAAGGTGGCCGTTGCAATTATACTCTAGTTGTAGGAAGGAGCAATTTCCAGTTCAATTCCCCCTTCCCCCCCCCAAAAAAAATTGGAAAATAAAAATGTTTTTTGTTAGCATGAGAGGAAAAAAGTAAAGAATGTTCGTTATGAAACACTGCGTTGCAGTAAATGAGATCAAAACATTATGGGTAATACTTTTTTTATAAATGCAGTAATATTTACAAAAAATGTTTGATGGAGGTTCATCCCCCCCCCTCTTTTGACCCAAACACTATTACCAATCTTTCATACAGAGGAAGCAAACGCAAACCCATCTACTATAACTACCTCTTCAGGAAAGAGGGAGAGCATAAAGGTGAAACCTCCGTCTCTGCTCCTACACTCAGAAAAATTACTGTACTGATCGGATTGATATCGTCCCCACCAGCACTTTATAAATATTTCATATATTAACCATTCCCAAGAAAATAAGACTGAGTGCCAAGACACAAGATTGATATCTGAGTTCTTCTGATTGTCTATCTTAAAAATGTTTGCTCCCTAGCTCTTCTTGGCCATCAAAGCCAACCTGAAGTCACAGATTATTAGAAGAAAACATGCATGTAACAATGACAGACAATTGGAAGGTTGTTAGCGCGGCTTCACAACAAAAAATGCCTCAGTTATCAACCAGAGACCCGACAGAGCACGTCGTCTAATTTCTGCGACCGCAACATCACCTAATTCTATATATCTCTCATATATATATCTCTCTACTCCTGCTTTAATAAACCTTCACCTCGCGACCAGACTTACTCCTATTATCTTCCACCCAGAAATGAACGATACAAAGCTTTTACTCTTACATCACGTTGAGTTTTTCAGATCCTTTACCGTTTCACATGGTGACCTTTGTGAACTGTAAGCACATTCTATATTTGCAGTAGCATTGTTCATCAACTATTTCACGCTACTACTGTATTCCATTCCCACTAATCAAATCAACCTGTCCGTTTCTATCTCATCTCATCTCACTACTAACTTCTAGTCTTTCCTAGAAACACAAACACACTCCAACCAGCAGTTCCACACATTTGTGACGTATAATATACGTGATAACTATGCAATAAGGCGAAAGCCACCACTCTCTAAGTTCAAGACTCACCGCGAGCATGACAATGAAGGCGGCTCGCACGGCCTAGCTAATGTATGACTACTGTGGCTTTACGTTCGTTACACTCCATGTGCTCTCTATCTATCTCTCTCTCTTATATATATACACACCAATGTACGACCAGAATAAATATCTCTCCTGACGACGAAGCGAAGACGACTGAAAAGATACCCCTGTGCCTATGAACCCGAAGAGGCGTTTGTGCGACCGGATCCGCCGCAACTCCCCTCGCCGCCGTCCTTCCGAACCACTCCTGTCATCTTGCCACACGACCAGAGTGATATCGCTGCTTCTCCCGTTTTTCACCGACGTTCTCGACGGCACGGAGCGGGCCGCGCGCCGACTTGACTCGTAGCGGCGGGCGGGGCGGGCGGGGCGGTGGCGGGCGGGGCGGGGCGGGCGGCGGGCGCGGGCGGGGCGGCGTGGCGGCGGGTCGGCGGCCCCCCCCTTCTACTCTCCGGTCGCGTGCGGCGGACGGCCGCTCGCGCCGCCGCGCCGAGCGGGCAGTCTGCACACGTCCAAAACCGCCGCCCGACGGGCCCGGCCGCTCCGCCGCCGCCCCGCCGTCACCGCCGCCACCGCATTACCCATGGTCGTCCGCGACGCGCCGCGCCGCAGCGCCGACCCGCAGGTTAAGCCTCTCGCGCCGCTGACGTCAGCACCCGCCGGCCAAAAGGTCTTTTGCCACCTGCCCGCCCGGCGCGCGGCGAAATCACAGCGCGAGCGCGCTTCGCCACCCGACGCCTCGGCTGCTGCAGCCGCCCGCTGGCTGGCGACCCCCGCCGACGTCACCTAGTGCGGCTGTTGCGTTGATGCTGCTGCTGCTGTGCGGCGTTCGGGCCGCTGCCAGGCGCCATCCCCAACGCAACCACCTCCGCGCAGCACCCGCCCCGCAGCGCCGGCGGGGGCCCCGGCCCGTACGCGGCACGCACCACAACCGAGCCTCCGCCTCCACCTTCAGGTAAGGACACGTGCTCGCCCACCCCCCCCCCTCTTCCTCTTCCCTTGCGGCCTCACACCCCCCCCCGCCGCGCCCGCTCAGCGCGCGTGTGACCAACGTGTGTTGTC
>BOPP01000117.1:1286968-1312852 GCA_017312745.1 Gryllus bimaculatus
TGTGTGTGAGCGGCCGGGCTCTGAGGTGGTTTCGACATCGCGCGGCTTTCGGCTGTCCACACAGTTTCACCGCGGGTGTCAACGAAGAAATATCCTATTCCGTTAGTCCTGCTGTGAAGTGAAGCCTTCCTTGTTTACTCGCAATACTGCAAACGTGACTAGCTCATAGACTTCTAGTTGATGCAAGCATATAATTCACGGTATATGGACTACGGAACCGTCATGTGGACGTATTATCTAAGGAAGCTTCTTTGGAACAACACTTGTCAAGATGCACCCGTATTACCTTTGGTGGATAGTGTTGTGAATAATGCTTCTCTAGCGAAAATGGGAACTGGATCATTTGGAAAATATTTTGAATGCTTTAAAATTGCTTCATGTATTAATACTGGAAACTAGGAATTGTTTATCGAAACGTGATGTTTCTAGCGTGGTGTAAGATGATTTAGAGAAAATGAAGAATAACAAGAACAACAGATGACCTGTCAAAACACTCCTTTCACTACTAATTACATCATGCGCATAAACAGAAATGAATAGTGATGAGGAACTATCTCGTTTGTGAAAGAATTTGACAGTAAGGGCTTAGATTTAAATGATTTTATCGATTAAGGATAACGTTAAAATAGTCCCTATAGAAAAATGATTGAAAGTTAAGTAATTCTTCCTTTTGCAGTTTAAACTAAAGAATTGCGCTTTTTTCTCATTTAATTAGTACCATGAGTTTCTCTTCCTGTAATCATATATGCACTGATCAAATAAACCAAGAAAACTGCATGAAATGAGATCGTGTTTTTGTGCATGTACATATCGGCGCACATCATTCTACTTTATAAACTGTACGTAGTATTTGTTAAATGCAAATTCTTTTCACATTCTCAAAGAATTTGTGTTCAAAATATCAAAACCATCTTCGAGAAAGTTTCTCTTTGGTCTACAAGCACAATTCTTTCACAGCTGCTAACCCTGTCGGAGCAAATGTGGCGGCTATTTATCCCGAAGGAAAGTGTCCAGTGTTTACACTGCTGTGGTCATCGGCGCGTTCGTACTGATACACTCGCACACTTCATTTAACTTATCTTCTAACGACGAAACGCTTTCCTTCAAGATCAGCTACTTCTCACTGAAGTCGTTATTTGTTAGAATGGTGTTTTATCAGTTGGAGAACAATTAGAGAACTCGAATGGAAAAATTTCGGACATATTTAATTTTAATGAACTGACGAAAGGAAAAAAATACAAGAAATAAACAAAACATTTTCATAAAAATAGCACAGATATCAACTTCTTCCTTGCTTTTACAAATGATATGTTAATGGTTTGTTACTGAAGACATTATCATTTCTTCGGAATGACCTTCAAATGTCTGTTGGCAATGTATTAACTCCCGTTGCAAAAGAACGGACAGAATTATCTCCTGACCAATGTCTTGGAAACTCGCCCAACTACGACTCCACTTTCGACGAAGCAGTTTAGCGAGAATGTGTAATATTTCTTTGATTATGTTTTACTTAATTTACATTATCTATCTGAAGGTTTCTAGCATTAATATCTGAGAGTATCTCAAACACTTTCTCATTTACACAGGGTCTATCTGATTAAAATTCAGCTTGTGCAATTCAATTGGAAAGTAATGTTTCTTTTAACAGTAATTATTGTTGATTAATTAGTTAGAGGAATGCTGTTTTACAATGCTAAATAGAAGTTGCAAAACTGGAACCTCTTCAAAATAATACAAAGTTTCCGAAATTAGGTAAATATTTCCCTAAATTGAAATTAATTAATTAATTAATAAATTAACAATATATCTTATTACAACACTAACGCTAAACTACCTAGTTCTTTTAACGTGAGTTGAATAATTTTTGAATTATTCAAATATTGATTTTTAGACACAGTAAAAGCGGTTCTTTTAAGGCACGCCTAGAGTGCTTAGAGAGTCGATGCTGAAGTGTTCAGATAAAGCTGTGAAATTAACAAAGAAAACAAAATAATTTCGTCTGACCGCATCAGCTACTACTAACCTTGATAGACCATTTAATGATATGTATATTGGAATAAAAACAAAATGAAAGTTAATAAAGACTTCTAAAAAAAGTGTTTGCCCCACCTAGTAAAAGTGATTATTAATTTATTCATAGGATTGCACCTATCAGCCTCGGTTCGCGACCTTTCCTGCCCTGAAAATAAAAGATCACTTTTACCATTCGCATCATAAATAACTTTATTGTATTATTGACATTATGTGCTTTTTTACATTCGGCAATTACACCAAAATGTTGAAACTGTTTCTCCCTTTGTCATTCAGGTGGTCGGACTTCGCACGCAGGACCGGCCTCGCCTGCGCCGACGCAACGGAACCCGCCCAGAAACCAAAGCTCGGCCGGGCACGGTGAGTCCCTTCTCGGAATTAGTTACTCTGAATGTGTGGGGAGAAGGGGAGAGGGGGGTTGGTTAATCCTTGACGCGCCCTTTAGGAGCCATTTAGAAAATGGTTTCCAAATTTAACTTTTGTAATCCCCTCAGTCTCCTCTCCTTTCATTTGTCAGAATTTGTAACTCCCTGAAAAGTTTCATTTTGAACTCTTCTATTGTTTTAAAGTAAAACAATTTTTGATTAAAATATTTTTAATTTAATATAAAGTGCAATAGGAATAATGGAGTAGAGTATATTTCAGAAGAAAATAAACGACGGACTTTTACTCCCGATAGAAACTGAAACAAGATTTATAATATACTATCAAAGAAATGCAATGCAGATTATCAAATTAAAAAAATCATTTTAAAATTTGTTTATGCTTTGAAGTGCACAATACAATAATTACTACAGACCGGATTTTTATGTATTACGTATTTTTTGGATTTCTTCTTACCGTTCTCAAAATTGTAATCTTGGCGAATCGTCGCCGTTCTAACACATTAGACAATTTTTTTGCATATTTTTACAAATTTAGTACTATATTACACATTTTACTTATTTCGCTATTTTTTAAAGAATATTATTTATTAATTTAGCAATTTTCTTCCATTTTATTACACATTTTTATAAAAATAAGTGTTTTTAAAAAATCAGCATTTTTTCAGCAGTAATTAAATTATTGCCGAAATCTAGCCGTGAAAGTATTGACATCGCGTTTTGTGACCTTCAACCTTAATTACCGAGAAAAATTCGCGATCATCAACGGGCAACAGTTCGATAAGAACGTTGCGTACTGCAGTGATCGGTCGTAGATATCGCTGGTCGCTGTAGTGCTGGTTGTAGATATCGGCAGTTTGATTTGTTCTATTGCGTCTAGTCTGGCAGTTAACTCGAGTTCTGGATAACATTAGATGAAGCTTTTACTGCTGACGCGAAAGTTGCATGATGCCAAGTGAGCATCAACTTGAGCTCTCCAAATGATTTTTATAATATTTATTAATTTCACTATGTATTTAGGACATATTTTTATAATTGTAATTTCGTATTATATAAAGGATATTATTATATATATTTTTCAGTAAAAGTATTTTAATATTACATATTATATCCGATTTTACACATTCTTACTGTTCTCAATATATATTTATGTACGTATTTTCATGTTTAATACTATATATTTTTCCGTTTTCTAATAATTACAACAAAATTGTTGTCAGAACGTGCATTTTCATCGGTGCTTTCAATCGTCGTTCGCTTTTGTCACCATCGTGCGAACCCTCTTTTTCCCCCTACAGTAGAAGTGATGTGTCCCTCATCACTGCTTAACGTTTAGCTTCCTGAAGCTGCACCCGAAAAAGGGAAACATGGATTAATAGACTTATAATTCCCATTTCCATTGATAAGACATTACCTCTCATGCTTATGCGTTATGCAGTTTAAAAAAGTCCTAAGCTTTTTTGAAAGAACTGTTTTGAGATTGCTCTGTCGGTTAGAATTGTTAAAATACTGCTTTGAGACCAGTAAGCTTTTTTTTGTCCTATCTTACATCACACATCTTGTTCATTTTCGTGCAGTTTATCTACTGATTTTCCTCCGTTTTTCTGTTAGAATTGGGAAAGATTAATAGAACAGACGCATGGATACTTAAACATGAAATACAAAACAGTTTTTTTACGTAAGTACGAAAACTGGGTATTTTACTACAGATGTAACTAACTCAAATCTACCATATTTTAAGCCGTGTACTGCGCGCACGCGCACGCGCACGCGCACGCGCGCACACACACACACACACACACACACACACACACACACACACACACACACACACACACATGCCTTGTGCTGTAGCTTGACTAAAGTCGTCCCTACTCCATCCAAAAACCAGAGTAGTAGACGAAAACTTTACCCACGTTTCTAAAGTTTATTTGGTACGTGAAGGCGTGTATATTTTATACTTACATTAACATCATATAATGATGGAAAGTGAATGAAAATCATACCACCTAATGAAGTTTCTTGCGAGTTATAGTATTGTTCCCTAAATTCATATTGTGAGAATATGTGGAAGTATGTGTCACTCAGTGTTTCTTGAAAGCTGACACTAGTAAACAGCCTTCATGGAAAAACAAGTCTGATAAACGTATAGTATACTGAAGTGGAACACTTTCATATTATTTCTTTTATTTCATTTTAGGATTTTATTCGAGAGTTCAAAGACCAGAAAAGCAGTTCATAGATTAACGACACTAAAAATAACTTGCAACAAGCGATGAAAGTGATATGCACTGAAAATGTCGGGCTCCGCCAGTTTACGGAGTGCAAGTATCTTAGCGAAGGAAATATTAGCACTATTATGTCCTTGTCTTGATAAAACTTAATATGCGATTTTCTCCACTCTAGCACTTTTCATTTGTCAATTTTTCTGATATAAGACTTCTCTCCTTCTCTTCTGAACCCATTAGTTAATTTCGCTGCCTGATTAACATTATGAAGATACGATCTTCTTACGCGTTTTTATTTTTTTTTATTTTTTACGTACAACTCCTTTGCGTACCAAAAATAGTGTCGTCAAGACGCTTCTATTGTTTGTTTGGCTTCCAACCACATCGTTCACACTTCCGCATCGTGAAGTGCCACTCTCCAAACAAAAACACTCGGTCGATTTCTTTCCCAGCTTCAACAACGGAACACGTTTTCGAATTCCAAAGCTCACAAATCCCCTCCAGAATGAGCAGGACCGCCGCCCCACCCCCTGACTCCACCCCACCACCGCTCCCACCCCCGACCCCCGTGGCGATTAGCGTCGTCGGCGCCGGCACCTAGTTGGCGCCAGGGACTTGAGACGGTACCCTTCTCCGATTTGCCTCTGCCCAACGCGCGACCGCTGCACAGTGGTCGAGAATCAAAACTTACGCGACAAATACTCAAAAATGTATTTAATTTTCTGAAAAATACGAAAATCTATATTTTTATTTGCAAATAACAAAATAGGAGTTGGCCAAAATGGCGGATCTATCATGAGGAATGTATATGGAAAATTAATTCAATACGCCATTAAAAAACTGATATGTTGAAAAGTCGTGGAATTTGGTATTTAATCAAATTAGTCTTTGGACTATCACGGCACCTGGAAGTTCATAAACCCTGTCATATATTGTGTGTAATTTCTATATAGGCACGTGTCGGCTCATGAAATTTTGTAAATAAGTAACGTCGTTTTATAACGTATTTCTTTTGGTTGCCAGTTTGTTAATATTAGTAATTAAGTTATAATTAGGATTTATTACCTGCAAGTTACCTGCTATTACTTTTTATGAAATTAATACAATACAGCACAATAAAATAAACGTGCATTTATACCTTTCCTTATTATTGCCTTAAATTATACCAATTTTTGTTGCGAGATAACCTGAACTGAAAAGTAAATATCAGAAACTCAGCGCTAGAGAACTCTTCTTAAACTCGGCTAAATCATGAAAGGAATACTTCTATGTTTTTGTTAGGCGTGTATAGTAGTGTATTATGTAGATTAACTCTGAATTTACTTCTACTTGAAACTTTGAAATTTCACCGTCCAAATGTGGGTTCCGAACCACAGTGCGTCGGGACATGACGGCGCCAGCCACCCGGTGAGGCAACAGACGCCCAACCAGGCGGAAATTGAAGTAATGACTTCCAGAGAGAACGCATTAGCCAGTGGGTTGCCAGTGGTCTAAAATATATGAATTCTAACCACAGGCGCACCCAGATTTTCTTCTCCTGGGAGTGGGTGGGATAAAGGTATAGTGTTCAGCCGACTCGTTTCCTTTCTTCTTTATTCCAAATTTTATTCGGTTCTCTCTATAGGCGCGACTTCATGGATTTCCGTACTTGCTTATTAATATTTTGATTTGCACTCGCTAATTTTGATGGCAAAGTACTGATACGTACTCGCTCAGCAGTCAAATTACATAATTTACAGGCTTCTAATAATTTACACAAGTTATAAATTCAATAAATTGGGTACCTTCCTATACTCAGGGTCATCTCAAAAACAATAATTCTGGGCAATAGATCCACTTATTTCAATAAGTTCCTCCCTCCAATATAATTCATTTTTCCATGAAACTGAAACAACTTCTAGCCCTTTATTTGAATTGGATATAAAACCATTTTATTTTGAAAAGAAAATCCATTTTTGAAGTCCCAATTACCTCGGGGCTTGGGGTAAGTACAAGAATTTCAAAGAAGAAAATTAGATCAGTCTTTGAGAAAATTTACTTTTTTTAAATTGTCCACATTTCACTGAAAAATTAGTCATTAACTAAAGAACTAATTATGGAGGACAAATTGTATTTGAAGAACAAAATCTCTACCTGTAATAACGCAGTTACGCTAAAGGGCCCAAAAAATGTTTTGCAATTTTCGAAAATCCCGAGGTAAGTGAAAGTCGGACATATGCCTTTAGACGTGTACTTCGTACTATTCTCACAAGAAATTTACAGGAAACTTCGCAATCATTTTTTAAATTGAAAATGTCCCAGGAACTTCACGAAAAAGAGACCCAAAATTCGAAGAATTATTTTTAAAATCGCAGGGCTTGGTCTGGCCAGATCGATCGAAAAATTTTCATTTTGGAGAAATCTTACGGATTGTATAGACTCAAAGGACGGCCGGAAGGACGGGAGATTTGAAAAAAATAAAAAAATTATCCAGTAACTGTGGATCCCCACTCGCGCATTTCTGTTCGTTTTTCCGTGGAGTTACAAAACATTTTTATACTACATAGTCATATGATACTTCTATACTACGTAAGTTTACGAGAAAGTAAGAATATATTTTATTAAAACAGTGTCACACCAAAGAGGGGTGATGTGCCACTATTTGGGCACCTTAGGGTTGCACTCGTTAAGATTCAGCTCTCATCTCCTTAGATGCCGATGATATACTTTCAAAATACATATTTAATTTACTGAAGTATCGAAATTCATTCAATATTTCAATTGAATACTTCTGAAATAACTTGAAACAAACAATAATAAATTTTAAATTTAACACCGATAAAATTTGATATAAAATCGCTTGGACACTAGGTAAAAGTATAGTTCCCCCTTCCATGTTAAAAAGAATACTAGATGAGCGACTAGTTAAAAAATAATTTAAATGTGCTTTTTTACGTTCCTGGGATATGAAAATACGAGAGAATAAATAGTTTGTAGTTCGTAGTGTATATTGTTTGCTTAGTGTTGCTTGTGTGATTCTTGTCAAAATAGCTTTCGATACAAAAGTGAAATTGTTGACAAGATATTTATATTAACACATGAGGGTTATTTTTGGAAATAAAAAGTTCTTACAAAGAGAATTCTCCACGAACTAGCTTTAACATTTTCAGCATTATTTTATAATTAATTGTTGTATCCACGTTTTCAAACTCCTTAAAAAATGGCCTTCCCTCCTAAACCCAAGCTGAAGGTTAGGCTCAGTGGCCTGAGCCTCGTCACCAATAAAGACATTTTTTTGTTTTACTTAAAGATGGACGCATTCAAAATTTCAGTTGCTGTTAACAAATATACTTCTTGGGGCAACGTCACTGCTCTAATTTGTGCCCTTTGCCGCGGGGTGTCGCCCTACTGTGCTGCGTTGTCTGTCGGGCGGACACGCGCCGGAATCCGCGCGTGAAAGGGCCCGCTTCCGAGGCGGCGTCGGCGAATGTGAAGTGAAGTGCGAATGAATGGTTATGTATATAATGAAACTAGTATGAATGATGTGTGAATGTAGAAAAAACAAAAAATAATAATAATAATAAAAATAAAAAATAATAATAACAATAATAATATTAATAATAATAATTTTAATAATAATAATAATTTTAATAATAATAATAATATTAATAATAATAATAATATTAATAATAATAATAATAATAATAACATTAATAATAATAATAATAACAATAATAACATTAATAATAATAATAATAATAATAATAATAATAATATACCAACCTATATAAAAACAATTTACATTAGAAAATACAACATAGTATTACAAAACTGATTTTAGTGTACGTTAGTAATGCTAAACTGCGAGTAAGTTAACTTTAGGTCTAGATTGTAAATTAGTTTTAGAAAAATACCCCGCCTCTAGCTGCTTAAGCCGCAAGGCATCAGCATAATGTATAAACATTTAAAAGTAATAAATTCCCCTTCTTCACAGGGTTACTGTGGAGGGGACAAAAAGAAAAAAGCGTCAGCGAATTGAGCTCCGGGTCGGAGCAGGGATGTGTGCGATAGCGACACCACAGGTGCGTGCGGTAGCGCTGCAATCCCACATTGGGCCTCTACCGCCAGCTCTCAGGAACGAGAAATGCTGTTTTCAGGACTTTTGGCGCGCTTTTGAAATAAACTGAAGTTTTTATGCTGGCGTATTGGTCGCGTACACAATAGAAGCGTCTTGACGACACTGTTTTTGGTAAACAAAGGAGTTTTACTTAAAAAAGGAAAAAAAGCGTAAGATCGTATCTTCATAATGTTAATCAGGCAGCGAAATTAACGAATGGGTACAGAAGAGAAGAGAGGAAAGTCTTATATCAGAAAAATTGTCAAATGAAAAGTGCTTATAGGTTTATAGAATGTGTCCCGGCCATTTATACTCATAGGTACGAGGTGTATGTATGTAGATTGGGGGGGGGGGCTGGCAGATAGGGTTGCACCGATGGCTTTTATTAATCATTAGTTTATTATGAGTTTATTATAGTACATTAGTCTGTATTATATTTTAGGTACTATTAGATGAGCTGGTTTGTTGATCTGTGTGAAGGTAAATGTTAAGATGTGATTTATATAGGCATGCTCCATGCTCAGAGCTCAACCCCGGCACAAGGAGGCGATTCGCACCGTGCTCTGGCGCCAATTAATGTAATGGGGAATCACAAGTTATGGACAGTTAAAAAATCTAATAGAGCTAAGAATATATATTGATTAGATGGGCATGATGCGTGAATCACCACTGGATCTCTCGTATCCCTTACATGCACTACATTACCTCAACTGTGTTACCAGTCCCGACTGGGGTGGTGAACCGTGGGCTGGATGGGAGATACCTGGATGGGAGAATCCCGAAAGTCGATGTGTAGATCGGCCCCGGTGACCACCCAACCGAAAGCTGCGAGTTTGAATAATGTGTGTTTTCAGAGTGTAGATTTAGATTTTAGTCAAAAATAACTGTTGTCTCTCCCGTAACTCATACCACCACATAAACAATCTGAAGCATTCTCACATAAACATTTCTCCTTTACTTACCTGTCGATATGTTATTATTCCTGTAATAATAATAATAATAATAATAATAATAATAATAATTAATAATTCTTTATTTGTGGGTAAACTCAATTGTAATGCCTACTCTTCCCCCTAACTATTTAAATATCTTCACATTTATATAATCATGCGTTAGAGTGCAAATAACCGAAAGTTATTGGGACGTAAAGACTTAGCCTCGCCTATTCCGGGACACGAGTAAGAAACTTTTATAATAATATTATAGTTATTGATTAGTGAAGTGGAATAGTTTGAAGGCACAATAGCAAGGTATCATTGGACTTACACGAGATGGAATAGCATTCATCCAGCTCATTGCTTTTCATTAATAGTATAGTCCAATGAAGAACATGAGCATTTTAATCAACAGTTTATAGAATTATTAGAAACTTGTCTATTTTTTGAAAATCATTGCTGTTTTTGGCCTAGTCTCTCCTTCTGTATGAATCTACTTCTAAAATATGTATAATGTATAATCTATGTATCTATGTATAATCACAAGAAGAGTCACAGTAAAAGCTTCCAAATCCATTTGCATCCAATGATGCAACACATTTCGCAGAGAAGCCCTATTGAACACGAGAATCTTTATCTAATCTTCTGTCTAGTAGTAAGCATTGGTTTCTTTACTTTATATTTTGTTGAAGGGCTACTACTTTGGGGTAAACCGAAGTAACCGTAATCACATAAAACTTTGGCTGTCTCTTCAAAAAACCTTTATCCCGGGGCATAATACAGATTCTTTTGGTTTTTAAATTGTTTTTTGCTGTAAAGTGAAAAATTCTTTAATCCTTAGATTCTTTTTGGTGTCATTTGACACCAGGCACAAATAATGATTTGCAGCACTCTGAAAATTATTCACATGAATTTCTCCTTTAAAATATGCTCTTTATGTCCAGTTTTGCGTTGCTTTGTGTGTTATAAACTTTTCAGTTGTGTAAGTTTTCTTGTTTTGAAGAAAATTGATTTTTTTATGCAGAAATACTCCCAAATAGATTCAATGTTACACGTGTAAATTATAGGAAAAAAATCTATAAATTTGTCCATTTCCTATTAATGATATTTTGTTGTTGCTTCTGAATAAAAATATGGCGTTATTTTTCTGTTACGATTTTGTAGCTGTGTATCAAACATTCTCATGCTGGTGGTAGAGACAAGAGTGTAGTTATGAGGAATGTTTTTCTGAAAAATACTATTTGTTTTTTAGTACTATATAATAAATATAGCAAATAAATAACATATTTTCTAAATTAATAATTCCAAATAGTGTCCGTGCATGAAGTACGGGCAAACTATTGGGCTAAACGTGTGGTGTAAAATCTGACCCCAGAATCCACGTAAATAATGGAGAAGCAAGTTCGGGAAGAAGTAGTTGCGAAATTAACATTAGAAACCTGATATATTAAATCGATTTTGAAATAGTGTTTGAATCCTCGCTGCGTGAGAAAAATGTTAGTGCTGAACCACTATTGGGCTAAACGTGTGGTGTAAAATCTGACCCCAGAATCCACGTAAATAATGGAGAAGCAAGTCGAGAAGTTTGCGAATTAACATTAGAAACCTGATATATTAAATCGATTTTGAAATTGTGTTTGAATCCTCGCTGCGTGAGGAAAAATGTTAGTGCTGAACCACCTTAGTTGAAAAACACGTGTTGGCGTTGTCTTTCTTTAAAAACTTAATTCAAATACTATTAAATAATAATAAATTCCTTGTCTTTCGGAAACGGCGGTATGCTTAACCGTAATTTTAAGGAGTAGCTCAGGTTTTAATGCCTTGAGGGATCAATTAATTTGCCGTGCGAGCGTTGGGAGTTTTCAGGTCGTCAAAATAGGAGAGTGGACTGGGAGTAGATTGGTCTAGCTGTGGCAAATCGGTGAGTGGTGGAAAAGTTGAGTGTTAACTAGCAATGACGCAAAACGAGAACGTTAATGGTTGTGATAATTGCTTACCCTTCCGTGTCAGTCTTCAGAATTATGAAATGTCTTTACTTGACTGTAGCCAGAGCTCCCCATTGTACATGAAGTGCATTTTCCAGAGTTCCAACTTCACGTGCAGCGATAAATACATCAGGTGTCAAGAGGGATAAAAAGGAAGTTCTGGTTTCAAAATTTGAATTAAAAGAAAAACTTGCAAAACTTAAAGAATATGAATTTTGTGAAAACAGTTTTATTTATCAGGTAGTCTGCTTCTTTCTTTCTGCTTGCTTGAAAATAACCCGGTAGTTAATTTAAATAATAATAATAATAATAATAATAATAATAATAATAATATTTATTGAGTCGCATATACAATTATAATCGTGTATGACGAGTCAATATGATGCCTTGGGTGGAGAGCGAAGTTATATTACTGTTCAGGAGCAAACAAGGGGCCATCTCAGCATTTCCTCAAATAATTAACTTACTTTTTCTTTTTCAACATTAGAGGATAAACTGTTTCAGCATTACCAGCTACAAAGGTATTCAATTAATTTCTTTACCATCAGGTTCATTTTAATGGCTTTAAATAAGCACAATGCCGCAACTACCTTGAAAGGAAGGTTCGACACTACCTGATTAGGTTTGCAATGGTACACGATCTCCAATGAAATGATAAAGTTCATACAATAATTCATTTATTATATTTAACTTTTGTCTCAACTGAATTATAGTTAACTCGTGATTAATTCGAAAATGCGAGCTTCTAATGTGCATTTCTCAAGGAAGATTTAGATGAGTTTGTCTCTCGTCTTTGATAATTTCGTATTTCCAGGCGGGTCAACTGCTACGATCATGAATCCCGTAAGTGAAGTGCACGTTTTAATCCCGGGAGGTGGCGTTCCTTCCCCACTAAAACTTGAGAATCGGGGCCGACCTACACATAGACTTGCGGGGTTCTCCCAACCAGGTGTCATCCCACGGGTTACCACCCTAGTAGGGACTGGTAACCCAACTGTTGTAATGTAGTGCGTGTAAGAGGAAGAGAGATCGATAAAAAACAAAATATCGCACATGTCCCAGGACTTTTTTTAGGGTTCTGCCCCGGCATTCGCCTGGTATTGATTGAAGAAACCACGAAAAATGCCGATCAGAGAAGCTGGTGGCTAGGATTCTCCTCGAGATGACGGCTGAGTTCAATCTAGATACATATAGTGTGTCGAAAATATTATCACCGTCGCGTCGTAAGCCCTAGGACCTCCCAGTCAAGAACTGCAGTGACCTCATTTGATGTCTTGAATAGTATCAGTAGGTCCCTCGTCTCTGACACTAATTTTAGATGATGCATTTCACTCGTGCGATTGACGTTCGTATTTGACGTGCTCTCGGATACTATGTCGTTTCTGGCTCACAATTAGACATACACGCACACGCACACGCACACACGGAGAGACGGAAGTTTCTAAATTTCTTATAATACTATTTCCAAATTTAGCCATAGGATTTATTCACTGTTTTGTTACCGGAGCTCGGCAATTAGTGTTTGTTTTTTTTTTTGTTTGTTTTTTCTGGCGAGAATTTGCCGTTTTCTGGCACACGATTACATAACTTTCTCTTCTTACAAATAATTTGCAAGGCGATAAAGGTAATAATTTCTTATCAGGTTTTAATTGAAATTCTTCTCTAATGCGTTTCTTTTCTGTTGTAGGTCGCGGAGATATTATTTTTCCTGATAGCCAATTCAAACCACGCTTCAACGGACGTCGGCCCAACTGTGCTCGACGTGACTCTACCTTCTGTGAAGGAGGCGTGGATGGCTACCCCATGTAAGTAGGTGTGACCATCGCAGAGGTGCACTTGAAAAGGGGGAAAACATCTTGTTAAAGAGATGGTGTCCCAAAAAGAGAGAGAATGAGACAGGAGATATTGATCATGCGGCGATGCACTTTCTTTTACTACACTTTTTTTTTCTTTTTTTTTTCTTTTTTTTTTCTTTTCTTTTTTTTTATTTTTTTTTATTTTTTTTTTATTTTTTATTTTTTTTTCTTTATTCATATATTCTTAATTTAATGTTAAATCCAGACAGTTAAGTTTCATGTTTGGTGTCAGCAAGAAAACATCACACATTCTAACTCCTGTAGTTCTGTCACTATATATGGTAGCAGATGACCCAATCTGCTTAACAAATTTATATTTGGAATGCTATTTTCCAAATTATTCCTTGTGGGGGGGTTGGCATATATCTGTTAAGTTTAAAATTTATTGTTTTATGAACATGAGTGACTGTTTGAGTGAATACTGTTTCATGTTCATCTGCCCTCATGTTTTAGGGTGCATCTGAACCAGGTCCTGAGCAACAGTCCGGGTATCCGGGATTACTTTGGCAATGACACGCTTGACCAAAATGTAAGCTCCCGCGTGGTTAGTTTTCAATTTGTTTTGTTATATAATTATCTTTACTAGTGTCCTGCAGCATCCAAAACGCTGTTGAACACAACCACACAAGGTTTTCCAAATAGCACCCACACTGCTCAAGAACAAAAAATCCCTCTTATACAGCACTGCAATTAATTACATTTTTTAACAAAAACAGTGTTAATGAGTACAGAAACAAAAGTAACTACTAATTATAACTTATCAGGAAACTTTCAAGCAGAAAGATTTTCGGATAATCATTTGAACTAATAAAATCGTATTGCAGCTTTAGCTGAGACTACCCTGCAACATTTGACAAAATCTGTAATGACATATTCAACCAAAACATTTTTTATTTACCCTCCCAAAATTTTTCCCTGGTTCAACAGATCTTTATGTACCAAAAAATTCAAAAAAGTTGCTGACTCTTCAAGCAAATGAGAATTGCACATATTTAATGATGGACTCTTCCTGGGAGCCTCGATGCTGCATGACAGTTGTCAGAAACAGTGATGCATTGAGTATCAGACTTCAGTCTGTACTTGCTCTAAGAGAATAAGTATAAGAAAAACACAAAAATTTGCATTTTTCAGACATTATTGAAACTATTTCAGTGTTTCGAATTTTTTCAGAGTTCTTGGCTATCTAACAAAATGCTAGACACGTCTTTCACAAAGTAATCACAGAAGTCAAATATCTTTCCCAGTCAATCAAAAAGCAAAATGCTTGTTATTGCAACTCCAAAATTAGCAATGTGCTCATTTTATGAATGATTTTAATCTACACTGAAGAGCAAGAAACTACTAAGAATTGAATGTAAAATTGGTACATTAATGTCTCTTTGCATGTAAGAAATATAGTAGTAAATAATCAAGCGCAATACAAATAAAAATAATTATTCACATGTATTTTACGTGTCTCACGTCTCTGCTGTAAAATGACTTTCACTTCACAGACTTGTAGATGCAATGAAAATTTGTTCAATGTGAAAAATGTGTTTTCAAAAAATACAGTTTTCATCAAGAGTTTTTGTTATTTTTCACCAGTACTTGTAAAAGTCTTGAGGCAATTTTTTTTTTAAGAACACTTTGCAATATGATTGAATGGTAGAAAATGGGAAGGGGGAGGGGGGGGGATAAGGCAAAGAAGTCTCCAATGAAAAAATAAAATATGTGAACAATTAATATGTATCTACAAGAATTTCTGTACATCATTTATGGACTCTACCTGATAAAAAGAATAAACAGAGACATGATAGTAAAGAACATTAAATTTATTATTTCCATTTTATGCATTATTAAACTTCAAAAATAAAATTATAAATATATAGATTATGGACAAAAAAAATTTACAGTATTTATTTGTTTAAAAACATCCTAATTTTTTCTAATAACTTTACTTAGTTGTCTGAAAAAGTCTAAATATTTTTGTTTTTAAATCTCATTCAAATTTTAAAACAATATCTTGACAAGGACAATCAATCTGAATAGAAAGGTCTTTCATCTTTTCATTTGCCACAGATGTATTAGATAAGCACTAGCACTCTTTATCATCACTTAATGTTTAATTTCTCATTGTAGAGACTTTCCATTAATGTAACCAATCATCCAAGAACTACTTTTATAAGTTGTGCAAACACAAGATAAGATCACGCAACTGTTTCTAACAAGAAATGCATTGTATTATTTTCATTCATGGAGTTCACATATCTTTGGGTATATCCATCTCATATTTTGTTTTGATTTCTCAAGATTTTTGTTGCTTACTTAAAATTCATTTGTAGAAAATCAAAGTTAAACCCTTAATAACACACAATGGTTTTACTAATTCTTAATATATATATCTGAAGCTTCTGTTCAATACAGATTCAAAAATATTGAACAAAAAAATAAAGTCGGTGGTTAAACAAAAAACACTGAAATAGAAGTATAGAGAAAGATACTTTTAGCTTCTTTCCTTATATTGAATTTGGTATTAAAAATTAAATTGAAATGCACATACTATTTTGACAAACTTTGTTTATAGTTAGTTTTCAAAGTAAATTTATCAACATTTCATAAATATAATCTAAGAGAGAACAATTACTTAAGATTTGTACTAGATCCATAATTTATTTTGTCTGAATACTAGTAAGTCCTGAACTATCTGAATGATCCTCCCCCTCCCTTTTTTTCGAAAGTGAATATATTTATTCCAAACGTGCTGCTTTGAGAGCAAATAAAGCATGAAGTGTTTCTTGTAATAGTTCTATTTCTGCATACATTTGTATAAATGAACATTTAGAAGGTCATAAGATGCAAATTTACCCAATTTTTCATGCATAATAACCATATAATTTCCAAAAATTTGATTGTATAATTTGGAGTTCCATAATGCATGAACTGCACAACTCTACCTATTATCTTCATCGTATACTATTTCTGTAATCTTCCTTTGGAAATCGATTTACTAATATTCATTACTTTGTATAAGTTATGACTGAAAATATACTACTGGAATTGATTCAAAACAAATTGCACACGTTGAGCTATTGCAAATCAAAAGTGAATTAATTTTTCCCAATTGAGGTGATCAGACAAATTGAATCATCTAATTATCAAACAAATTATTTTAAATAAATATGAATTCAGTCTTGCATTAAATTAGTATTTTTAAGATTTAATGCCAAATAGATATATTATGTATTGTTTATTAAATTGACTACAAATAATTTTATTTCCTTTTTTTGTCAGCTTGTGGACCGTTTTGGCATGAATGGAGAGAAATCATTATGTCCATCAGAAGTAAGTGTTTTCTATCTGCATGAAATATTTGCTTACAATCTGAAGGATATTGGAATATGCTCTATAACAAGGAGACCAAAAACAAATTATTGTTAAGGGTTGAGATATTTTCAAGTTTCATTTTTTTGTAGTGCTTAGTATTATAATCCGTTTTTGTTGTTGTATTTTGTATTATCGCAACAACTTAAGCGAGCTTCATAAAATTAAAGTGATTTGATTTTCTTTTCATTAAAATATGGCAAGAACTGTTTATGACATATTGGGGAATAGTATAGTCGGTGCATGATTTGAGTTCCAGGATTCCTACTTCACCCTTTAACTATACATAGTTGAATGATTAAAAAATGCACAAACACAGAAATGTCAGCAATATAGGAAAAACAGAAATATTTGTTCCAGAGTTAAAAAAGAAAAACTTATTTACATCAGTATACCTACCTGCATAGCCACCGGCCCCACTGCTCTAGACGTACCACAACTAACAAAAGAAGAGTCCAATAAAACATGCACATATACAGCTATATTAATGCTCCAAAGCAAAACAATGGGCCATCTCAGTATTTGCTAAAAAGGATCATCGGGAAACTAGATGAAAAAACTGGTCAAGATGGGATTCATTGACTCGGAAAATAAAGATTTTTTGTTACAGGCTCATTTAGAATTTTAAACAATGAAAATGTTAAATTGGGCCTGTATTCCAATGTTCAAATAAATTTTATTTTCATTTTTAATACTCGTTATGGTCTCTAATTGTAAAGGTACAGTTATGCAACAGAAAGTATTGTACTTCATACTTAAACTAGTACACTGATTTTCATTGTTTCATGGCGTATTGCAGGAAATGTAAAATAACATTCATGTATTACATCTCTATTTCTTGTAGGAGCTGTTGATACTAACACCTCATGAATAAGATTCGTGTGTGTTGTAATTGTAAATATAGGTATATGTATTGCAAGAAAATATGTTTCTACACTTTGTCGGTTTTGACAAAAAATATACATACATAAATAAATATGCAAGGCAGGGGGTTGCCAATTCCAAGCTCATCCAAGAGAGGAATGAAAGAATCACATAAAGGAACAATCCTGTATTATTGATTCAATTTTTTTCTGCAATCTAAATGACTAGATACAATAGGATATATTTCCCATAATATTATGCCACATCTTGACCAGAAATAAACATATGCAAAACACGAAATTAGCTGCATGAAGGCTTATTAAATTTTAAAGAGATTTGAAGTCATAACAAGTGAACTTGATTTAGTATTCAATTCATTTATAAGGATATTTCATTTGAGGTTTGACTGAATTAAGGGACCCAGAAATTTTGATACCTTAACATCAGCGAATTGCATATTGTTCATTTTAAATGGTGCATATGATTAGCTGTTTTAATATCATTTTTATTGGAAGTAAAACTTCAAATATTTTTTAGCAAACTTATCTACTAGTTTATTATTATTTCATTTCACTTAGATTAAACAATTAAGACTACAATGGTTTTAACCTTTCATCAAATCCAATTAATAAAAATTAAAAAGTTCTGTTTTAGTTCGGAAAATTAAACTGTAATAACCCCATCGGTGTTAAGTAGAATTTGATAAAAATTAATTTTCTTTGGCTGACAAACGTGGAAATTTGGATCTTTAGGTACCATTACAATAACCTTTATTTTTTTGTGTTCAACTTATTAAACTTAAGCTTTTGGAACCATGAGATATAATTTAAATGTTCCAATTTTTCTTTTGTGTCGTAAAAGAAATAAAGTAAGAGAAAAATCATACAATATTTTAAAAAATATATATGTTTAATAAAATGTATAGTCGGTCCTGAATGCAATTACTAGCTGTTGAAATATTTTTATTTTTGACATGTTGATTTATAAATTTTTTGTGAAAATAATAATTTGTTTGCAGGAGAAGATCGTCTTCCCCAAAATGGGTGAAAATGCTGATGGTCAGTGGATGTTTATAGTAAATCTTGACAATGACAATTTTCAACAAGGAATCAGAGTGGAATTGTGCACGTAAGAGACATTCTCACCTAATGTATATTTTTATGTAATTTAGGAAGATTTGTATCGTAAATCATAGACAATTTTTATGGCTATCTGAGACAACATGAATTGGTGTGTGTGTGTGTGTGTGTGTGCTGTCAAACAGTGTTTTTTTTTTTTTTTGTATTGTTTTTTTTTTTTTTTTTGCTTGCTTGTTTTAAAAAGTAGATGATGTGTGGTGTTGTTATAGTATTTCTATGTTTATGAGTATTCCTAGTTGTTTATGGAAAAAATATTCAATAGTTCAAAATTTTAAGTTGTTTTGTGTTTTAAAATTTTCAGTGACATTCCAAAGAGAAATTGGTGGGAAATTGGCACAGGTTAAATCTGTTCTGGCTTTTATTTTCGAGTGCTTTGCGGTTGATTTGGCAAAGAGTTTTCCTATAACACTATTTTCTCTCTTTACTCATTTTAAAAAGCTGAATCAGACATTGCATTAATTTAATGGAACAAATATAAATTAAATAGTGACCTGTGTTATCAAAATACATAATTTTGCCACCTGAACATTAGCAAATGATTTTCCACTTTTTAATTACCAGTCGGTATAAATTTTAGGAAAATGGAGAGGGGGGGTCAGCCTCCATCTTCAGTTCTTTGATGCAAATTTGATCCCCTTTTCCTTTACCAAGGCACAGCAATAAGAGTTTTTGTGTCGAAAATTCGCTGTTTTCCGGCACCCAATTACAATACTTTCTCTTATGTTAGCAAGTGTGAGAAAATTAAAAATTTAGTGCAGCTCTTTCAAACCACATCTTTCAATATTGTGCCTTACAATGCTTTTAGTTGACCATATCATCATGGCCGGTAATATGACTCGTTTCTAATTATAACCCTTCATTAGCACTAAGAGTTGAATAGTTCCTCAGGATAGTGTAATGTTTCATTTGGTTATTTTCTGGAATGCAATCTAGCGAGAGTTTCACATTAATGTGAAAGCCTCGCCGCCTGATATTTTTGCCCTCAACGGTCTGTTGTAAAAATCAACTCATTAAAAAAGGTCTTGTACAATAGTTTTGAAAAAGCTAGATGATTTCGCATTATATATGGCTGAAATTTATGAAATTTCTAAAAAAAATTTTTTCTTAAAAACCACTCAGTTTTTTCTTGAAACTTTTTTCATGCATAGAAGAAAGGGTTATTTAAAAATGCTACAGGTCTCATTTTCTTTGATCTCGCTGAATTATTGAAAATTTCAGAATAAGAAATACAAGAAAATGTGCTGTTATAGCTCCTAGTTGTTTTTAAGAATTGATAACTTGCAATCATTTTCTGCTTAGCATTGCTTGCTCATGTAAATCTCAAAATGTCCCAATATACTTTTCTAGCTCCTTCCATTTTTCACTCAATCTTCTTTTATAGTTATGTTAATTCTCTCAGAAAAATTCTTAGAATTTAACCATTAGTTTTCCTTTCTTCCATTGTGCATTTAACCAAATGGTGGTCTGTCTTCCTTTGATTTTCTCTGAAAAATTTAGTGTTCTGGATGTAAATAAAAAAATTCTATTGATTATTATATAAAACATATTTCTGCTGATTCAAACATAATTAGTGTTTTGTTATCTCTTAATTATTCACTTATTTAATTTAATGATAATAAATCAATGAATGAACTTCAGCAGAATTTTCTCATTTTCACTTAGTGTTCAGCCCTTTTGCATCTTTCCTTGGGGGCACTTCATTTTCACAAACTTTGGCATTAAATCTCTGTTAATGAGTAATCTACTTTTCTTACTTGGTTCATCAGTTTTGTAGAAATGGATAGATTCTTCAGCGAGTTTATTTACTGGATTTCTTTCTCCTAATACATTGTTTGTGTTAGTTCCCTTTTATTTTATAATTAATTTAATTTCAATTCATAAAATTTAATTTAAAATTTTTCATTAAATTTTTAAAATAATTGTAAATTTTATTATGTCATTTTCAACATAACAGTTTGTATAATTTTGTCTTCTTTCTTACCAATTTTCCTAAAAATTTGAAATACATTATTGCTGATGGTAAATTCTGTACCCAATCATGAAATATACATATGTTTGGGAATATTAATTACTTCAATGAGTGGGAATAGATTTATTAATGAAACCACAAGCTACTATCAGGAATAACCCTGGATAAACAATAATTAATCCTGACCATTGAATAATAAGCATATCACATAAAATTTAATTTCCTGAAATTATTTGCATTTTGATTCAACCGGTATAATATTGTATTCTTTATTTGAGATGCCAATGCAACTGTTACAGTAAGCCAGATCAGACCTGTCTCCTGGCAAGCGGGTTTCAAGATGGTTCTAATCCAGTGTGCCGACAAAAATATATTTACCGACGGCTGGTGGCAGTGGGAGATGGAGGCGAAGCCCAACCAGACTCATTCAAAATGCCATCGTGTTGTGTTTGTTATGTGAATAGTGAGGTGACTTCACGAATTTTACGACCTGATCCACCTATGACAAAAAGACGCAGACGCCGTAGTCATCACTCAACGCAAAGGTGAAGAAAGTGTTATTTTTGAACTTAAGTCTACTTCTAAATTGGAGGTAGTGTTGTTTCTGAACATTGTCAAAAGTGAGACATTTTGTACATGATGCATCAATCAACTGTGTTTAAATATTTATATCATTGTGTGTTTTATTAGCAAAATTAATTCATCAAATGATGCAAGAAAACAGTGCTTGTGCCTTTACTTCAACAATATAAGGCATTTTACAATATAGGACAGAGCCAAAAAACAAAGTTAAAATGATTTCTTGTGATGCTACAGGGATACTATTACATTGTTACTCCGTCATGTCAATAAAAATTGAAAATGGAGGAAGACCCTTGTAGGATCCTTATCCTTGCCAATCATAAAATAGCCTCATTGCTTCTGTTTTAATGTGCAAAGCATAAAAGTTATTTATTCTCTCTCATTGTAAATTATAAACCTATACTATCTGTTTAGTGAATATTGTTGTGATGATCATTTCTGTTCTTTTTTTCCGTTATTATTTGCTTTAATATTTCATAAATCTGCATTACTGTTGTAGGTATAAAAATTATATAGTGAAAAGAAGGGCCTTTAGCATTAAAAATTGTATATTCATTTTACAAAGAAAGTTCTAATCTTTACATTGATTCGGCCTATCTGTAGTAATTAACCTCAAACATTTTAGACTAATTTTTCTTATAATTCTATAAAATGAGAGTAATAAGGAGAGAAAAAAAGTAACTTATTTCTTAATTAAAATCTATATTCAATTATCTTTTCAAATTCTTATTCTTATGTAAATGTAATTGCAAAAAATATTTCAATAAAAGATTATTTATTTTTGCATGTCGTGGAGTATACACATGCATACACATTAAAAAATTGTAAAGAAACATGAAATGACTTTCCATAGTTTATAAATTTTATTCAATAATTTTTCCGATTTTTTTACCAATATCTTACAATGTAGTTGTAGCAATATAACTAAAAGAAAACTGCAACCTTATGAAATTTACTTCAAAATTGTTATCTGACAAAAGTCGATAGAATGTTCAAAAGATTCTACTTTAAATGCAAATTCACATTTCTTGTGGTTATTTAGTATAAACATTGTATTTTGTAATTGTTAGTACAGAAATTTAACTACTTAATGCCCTATATACTTCTGAGTCTGAAGTATGAAAAATTCCTTAGAAATTTTCCATCTGAAGAGTTTTCATGCATTAAAATGCTTATCTAGTCGCAGGAAAAAGTGTTCTGAAGTTTGTTTGGTTCTCTGTTGTAAATGTTGCATCAGAAATTTGGAGGCTTGTCTAGGAGATCAATGAATTGTTAATTAAATAATACTTAAATTATATTTTATCATAAAATTAATATAAATTGTCAAAGCAGTATATCAAGCCATATGGTCTAGAATAGAAATAAAGCCAATAAATACGTTAACGTTGTAAGAAATTTATTTGAAGAAATCAAGGTTTGCATGCACCAAATGCTACACATAAGTTACTTCTTATTTGTATTCCAACATAGAAAACATAGTATGAATTGTAGTTGCACACTTCTGCTTCATTTTAAGCATAGTGTGTTTAAGTATAGAATTTTACTAAACTTTTTTACTTGTTCAAGGTCCAATTTTCCTGAGTGCAGAACTTGGCACAGACATGTGTAAAGTAAAACAAACATGAGCAAACAAAAGGGCAAAAGATAACATTGAAGTGAAAAAAAAATCAATTACAACTTCCATCTGCAGTAAAGACAAGTGAAAGCTTCTTGAAAACAAGAGGAACAACGATCTTTAGATCCCCCGAATTACATTTAGTATATCTTAAGAAGCTTTGGGCATTTATAAGAAGAAAATACTTTTGAAACAATGAATTTGTTAGTAATATTAAATGGTCTAATTAGTATAATAGTTTTGATGATTCAAACTCATAATTGTGTATTCTGTTTAGGGTGCAAAGGGGATTATGATCTATGTGTGATCCTCCCTATATCCTTCTCTTAGAACAGGTGGACCCCATTTCCTCTAGCAGAAAGCAATATTTGGGAAATTGTGAATTACTTTTATTATTTAAATAAGCACACAACCATAGTATAAAAAGCGAGTTCTTTGATTTAGGTCATTAAAAAAAATTAAGAAGCACACTCGTTGCTGATATTTTGACTATGTTGGGAGGAGCAGAATTAGTATTCATAAACATGTATTTTTATATATTCACACTAATAAATCAAATATTTAACATCGCACTACATAACCACATGATAGCATTACAGCTGGTTACATAAAAATTAAAGTTTCAAACCTTTTTATTTCAAATGTAACTGACTTATGAAAAAATTCTTAATTAAAATATTATGCTATGGACATTAAAAATAAGCCTACTAAATTAATAACATTAGCACTTAATCATTGATTTCCACTTAACTTAGTAGCTATGTCAAAACTTTGAGAGTAAAATACATACCACATGAATATCGCCATTTCTATTTTTTTAATATTTGTTATTTTCCTTCCATTGTCTGGAAGAACATCTGAAACAAACTTTTTGAAAGTCAAAACTGGATGTGCCTTCCTTTTGCCAACATGAAGTATACTCGATAAACCCATCAACCTGTGTACTCTGATGCTCAGTTACGTAACGAAAATATTCTCTATCGTATGTTAGCTGCTTTGCTTCGAAAGAGTCCCACCACACAATCAGAATTGCCAAAATGAGTAAGAGGTTTGGATTTCTTTGTAATATAGTTTGACCATTAGGTTTTGAAGTTTTATGATTTCCACAATGTCTCTTACTATTGTCAAGAAGCATTTAAGCATTTCGTAGATGGTAATACTAGTTCTGTGAAAGGATCAGAAACTAGTCCTTCACTTAATTTTATTTATTTATGACAATGTTATAACTTTGTATGATGTGCTTCGGAATGAAGGAAATTTAAAGTTTCATTTTGTACAGAAACAAAACCAGCAAACATCTCTTTTCCAGACATTAGAATTTTAGATGTCAAGAGAACACAAATTAAGATGTACAAGATTCATGTACTTATATATAGCGTGAAGAATAACATAGAAAATGTTCATACATATCAAGAAATTTGAGTGCTTAGGTGCTTAAAATTAAGCTTCATATTCGACGCTACTGTCACCATCAAATTTACAAAAAGCGAAAAGTTTTTTTATGGATGCAACTACTACAAGTAGTAAATAATGAATTAATTGCTGTCAGCGGTTAGTGTATGGCAATGGCACTGTGATATAAATTTGGTAACGTGCCTGGAGATCTCAAAATCGTATTCTACGAAATTTTCTCCCCCAAACCTAGTATATCGTGGCAAATGTTATAAGAGATTTAAAGAAAATTGCAAACGGAATCCGTAAAAATAATTTCCAAGATTTTCTGAGAATACCTAATGTACAATAATTTGAAAGTAAGCTGGCGCGTGTCACGATGGGGCCGTGCATGCATTGCCGCTTGCGGAAGAGGAGGTCGCGGGTTCGAATGCGAGATCCCCTGCCCTTCCCGAGAGATTCCCGTGGAGCCTCGTAACGAAATTAACGTAATAGAATTATATTACAATTTCGTTACGCGTTGCTCTCGGAAAAGTTTCGGTAATGTTATAAGTACTATTTAAAACTTATAGTGTTGCATTACGGGGGCCTTTCCTCCACGGGAATCCACTCGGATAGGGTCTCCTCCGCGGGAGTCGGCGCGCCGTCTGAATCTTCTCTTTTTCGAAAAGCAAATGAGCGAGGGTGTCCCATCGGGGGGTTGTTTTGGCAGAAAGTTATCCTGAAATTAGAGAAAAAATTCATTCAAAAATGCCTCTACACATGGCATCACACTACGGATCCTCCAAAGCAGAGCAGACGGGGCGGCTGGCGGATCGTCCCGGAGCACGGGCAGCCTCGAACCGAATCCTCGCTTTGTTAGGTCTCAATGCTAGCCATGAGCCCCAGGGCAACGAAGGAAAGCGGGTAAATGTTTCTATATAGAAGTCAACAAGCATGAGACCCTCACAGATACGAACTGGCCAGTTTCGCCTACACGCACACACTTTTTCACTGTGCTCCTACTTTACAATGAAGCATTATATTAAAAGTTATATTACTTTCTATGTAACAAACGTTTTAGGCACGGTTAAAAAATAAGAATCAAATTCAACTGCTGTCTCAACATAAGGTGCATGTTTGTAGAGAGAAGAAATATGAATAACTCTGCCAGAAACTGCGCATTTACGATGTCGCCCGTGTAAGCATTGCCGAATGCGAAAGTGGTCATCAAAAGCGAACAACTCAACAAAACAACTATCAACTATCAATCAAACCAAAAAAAACACAATCAAAAGTCAATTCAATGCAAATAAAACATCTAATTAGACAAAAAGAAACAAAACAAAAAAAACAAAAACAAAAAACAACCAAACAGACAACATAAAAATAAAACAACCATAAAAAAAAAAAAGAAAAAAATCTCAGAAAGCAAAACCAACATAAAACAAAAAAGAACAAAACTAAAAA
>BOPP01000117.1:1312877-1324781 GCA_017312745.1 Gryllus bimaculatus
GCGCACGAGGGAAGAGCGGGTAATGTTTCTTATAGAAGTCAACAAGCAGTGAGACCTCACAAGATACGAACTGGCCAGTTTCCCTACCAGCAACAACATTTTCAACTGTGCTCCTACTTTTACACTGAAGGTTCATCATTATTCAAAATTATATTACTTCTATGTTAAACGTTTAGGCACGGTAAAAAATAAGAATCAAACCTGCCTGTCTCAACATAAGGGTCATGTTGTAGAGAGAAGAAAATATATGAATAACTTCTGCCAGAACTGGGCGCATTTCCCGCAATGTGCCCGTGTAGCATTGCCGAATGCGAAAGTGGTCATCCTAAAAGGAACCAACAAACACCTGAAAGATACAGAGCAGTCTACGATCTTATACCGCACAGAAATGTTGGTATAGGTGGCTCCGTAAGCTCGTGTATAAGTGTCTACGTATTTTTGGAGTTCCGGGTTCGATTCTGTGAGTGCGCTTTCGTTTTTATGCGTGGTACATATCACAGTTTCGAAGAATAACTAAAGAACAGTAAGATTATCAGGAATCGGGCGTGTCACGATGGGGCCGGCATGCATTGCCGCTTGCGGAAGAGGACGAGGTCGCGGTTGGATATCCCGCCCTTTTTCGAGAGATTCCCGTGGAGCCTCGTAACTGAAATTAACGTAATAGAATATTACAAGTATCAGCTCGACACACTATGCACGCACACGGACGAGACTGCAAGCATCGCAAATCGCGGTCTAAGGCGCACAGCTAAACGCGCACACACACGCATACGACGCGCACACTAAAAACTTATAGAGTTGCATTACGGGGGCCTTTCAACGCGGAGATCACTCGTGATAGGCGTCTCTCGCCGGGAAGTCGGCGCGCGTACTGAATTCTCTTCGAAAGAATAGCCACAAAGTCACGCACCAACGCGAGCGAGCACGCTACGTCGAGCACGCAGACAACAGTTACACGCCTCGAGCACGCGCAACGAGAGAAAAAATTCATCCCATAATGCCACCTACACATGGACTCACACTGGGACCATCCCAGACAGCACAGACGAGGCAAGCATCTACGGGCGAGCGAGCGCCTGCGACAGACGTACCCAGGAGCAGCGGCCAGCCTCTCGACCGAATCCTCGCTTGTTTAGGTCTCAATTGCTAAAGCCAACCACACGGACGCACACACGAGCAACGAAGGGAATCAAGCCGGGGGTAAATGTTCTATATGAAGTCAACAAGCAGTGAGACCCTCACAAGATACGAGCACATCGGCAGGCTTCACAGCGACTCACCACGCCACAGCACACACGCTCCATCTGTCCACCACGATCGCTCACCCTAACTTTACAATAAGGTAATCCATGTATTTAAAGCTATAATACTCACTTCCTATGTACAACGTTTTAGCAAGAGTTAAAAAATAAGAATTCAACAAACCTTGCTGTCTCAAACTAAGGGTGCGATGTTGTGAGAGAAGAAATAGAATAACTCTGCCCAGGAAACTGCGCTTTACGATGCTGGCCCGTCGCACCATGGCGAATGCGAAAGTCGTCATCCCCTGCAAACGAAGGAACCAAAAAGAACCTAAGATAAGTATTGTTTAAAACAAGAAATTGACAGGTGGCATCCGTAGCTCAGTGTTAAGTCGTCTACTCACGTTATATTTTGGCAGGTTCGGTTAGCGAAGCTCTCAGGAACTGTCGAAACGCAACGCCCGCTGAGCGCTCTTCAGACGCTTGCGGCGCTTATATCGTGGACATCTACAGTTCGAAGAATAACTAAAGAACACTAAGATAAGGAATTCCGGCGCGTGTCAGCAGGTGGCGCACTACGCGATGGACGATTGCGCGTACGTCTTACGGACGAAGGAGAGTCGCCCGGGTTCGAAGTCCGCCCTATCTACCGAAGATTCCCAGGCACAGTTAGCAACATCGTCGACACGCACAATTAACAGTAATAGAATTTATTACAAGTTTCGTACGTTTGCTCCGGAAAAGTTTCGTATGTTATAAGTCTATTTAAAACTTAAAGATTGCATTACGCGGGCTTTCCACCGGAATCACTCGATAGGGTCCTCGCGCAGGGTCGCGGCGCGCGTACTGAATCTTCTTCGAAAAGCAATAGCATCGAGGGTCCCATCGGGGGGCGTTTTGGCAGAAAGTTATTCTGAAATTAGAGAAAAAATTATACAAAAATGCCCTACACATGGCATCACACTGGACCTCCCAAAGCAGAGCAGACGGGGGCGGCTGGGGCGGAGCGTCCCGGAGCACGGGCAGCCTCGAACCCGAATCCTCCGCTTTGTTAGGTCTCAATGCTAGCCATGAGCCCACAGGGCACGAAGGGAAAGCGGGTAAATGTTCTATATGAAGTCAACAACAGTGAGACCCTCAAAAGATACGAACTGGCCAGTTCCGCCTACCACGCACACACTTTTTCACTCGTGCTCCTATTTACAATGAAGTCATCATTATTAAAAGTTATATTATTTCTATGTTACAACGCGACTTTAGGCACGGTTAAAAAAATGAACAGACAAGATTCTACAACCTGCTGTCGATAATAAGGGTGCATGTTTGTAGAGAGGAAGAAGAAATAAATAACCTGCCAGAAACTGCGCGATCTTTCACGATGTCGGCCCAAGTGTAAGCATGGCGCGAACAGCGAAGAGTCATCCTAAAAGGAACCAAAAAAACCTAAGTAAGTAGTTGTTTAAACAGAAATTGAAGGTGGGCTCCGTAGCTCAGTGGTTAAGTGGTCCTACGTTATATTTGAGGTTCGCGTTCGATTCTTGGCGACGTGACGGGCCGTCTTTAGTCGCACGATGGGTACACGCTACACCGGGTTTGCGAAGAAATACATACGAAAGGCACGAAGAGGACTCAGCCAAGCAGTGAAAGGTCCGGTGCGGGCACGATGCGCGCGACCTGTGCAACGCATTGCGGGCTTGCCGGGGCGCACAGGGAAGAGGTCGCGGCGTCACGGATTCCCGCCCTTTTCGGGAAGTCCGGTGGAGCCTCGTAACGAAAATTTAACGATAAATCGCTATTACAATTAGTTTCGTTACCGTCTCTCGGAAAAGTTCGTACATGTTATAAGTACTATTAAAACTATAAGTTTGCATTAACAGGCGGCCTTACCACGGGAATCCACATCCGGATAGGGTCCCTCCCGGGAGTCGCGCGCGTCTGAATCTCTTCGAAAAAGCAATGGCATGAAGTCCATCGCGGGGGGTTTTTGGCAGAAAGTTATCCGAGTAATTAGAGAAAAAATTCATTCAAAATGAACCCTACAGCATGCATCACACTGGGACCGTCCCAAAAGCAGAGAAGACGGGGGCGGTGGCGGAGCGTCGGAGCTAACGGCGAGCGAGCAGACCTCAGACCACGCGAGAATCGCGCACAGCATCTAAGCACACGCCCTCACGGCTAGCGCGCCAACTGAGCCACCCAGGGCACGCAGGGAAAGCGGGTAAATGTTCATATGAAACCACAAAGCAGTCCCGGCTCGTGTTCATTTGGTAATAAAATCGTCGGCGCGGGGGATACGAAGGAAGAACCCCCAATCTCCGCATTTCAGGCAACCACTTACCACTCGTGCTCACGACGAAGATACAATTTGTTCATATAACTATTACTTAACTGGTTATACACACACACACGCACACGCGCACACACCAACAAGCTGATCTGCGAGCGAGCGCGCAACCAGGTCACGAGCCCACAGCCACGCGAACCACAGGCATCAGCAGCAACCAGCCTCTGCACGCCCACACACCACAACTCGCAGCACGCCGCATAACCACTACCCCTTGCAGAGTACTAGCGACAAATACTATCAGGCGGCTCGTTGGGGCCTACCGTATATCGCTCCCGCCGCACCACACTCGATACTTCGCACTCTACGCGTCAACGGAGCACACCAACACTACGCGCACAACACTAACAGAGACTGCTGCATATCTTACTGCTGCGACAGCACACACAGACACTACGGCGGCCTACAAACTGATCAACTCGCCGCGGGAGAGGCCGCTGGCTGGTCTGGACAAGAAGGCAGTAACATTGCGCATGGCCTCAAGCCACCGCTGTTAGTGAGAAGTGCATTGACTAGAAAAGATGCCATTGGAAACGTAACCCTAGTGAAGTTTGGTCTCGAGTCGAAAGTGGTGCTGTGGAAGTGCTGAAAATGGAAAAGTGAACAATAAAACTTCTGACTCAACATTACAGTCGACCAAATACTTCAAAGTGGCTATTAATATCAATTTTGGGGATGCAAGAGTGATTAGTATTGTGATGACGACACTATACCGAAACACTCGGTTTAGCGTGTGCACCCGCGACACACAACTATGAGCGCAAGAAGCACGCGAGCTACCGCGAGCATGTCAACGCGTAATAGGTCAAGCTGTCAAGCTTGGTCAAAACGTCCATTGCAGTTTTAATGTGCTGGACAACACGGCACACAGCGCAGAGCGAGGAATTCGCACCAGACGGCACACAACACCGCAATCTAGCCAGCTGTTATATACCGGAGATGTGTACACACGCGCACTTTTTTGAAAGTTTGAAGCAGAATTTTATGTTCCATCTTCCCTCACGGACGCCACCTATGCCCCGCCGCATAAACGCCACAGCGCGCACACCACACGCAGCAGCGTCACACAACCACGCACACGCGCACACAACACGCACACGCAGCAACACACACGCACACGGCGCAACAACAATTCCCGACCCCTAAAAAAGACACCAAAACTTCCACCAGACCTTTCACGGGGGCGGGGTTGCGGTTTACCCGTACGTCAACAGTTTTTACCAACTAACGACGCGGGTGCTTGGGGATCGCAATGCTCAAACACGATCGCGCCTAACATCACTCGCACCACGCACGCAACACACAGCACGCGCACCACTACCACGCCGCCGGCAAACGGGCGCACGGACTGAGAACGGACGGCATCTATCAACTACGGCCACGAGCGGCGCCGAAGCAGGTCACAAATAACTGCGGCGGGAACACTGCAACTGCACACGCCGCTAACGGAGCACTTGTATTGGGGAACACCATTTAGGGCCCTACGAAGGAAGAACACAACGCCCACAAGTCGCCAGACACGAGCGGCAGCGGGGGAACGCGCACGGCACAACATACGAAGGGCAAGGTGGCCCCGCGGAAATATTGTGTAAACTACCGGACCACCATAATATTTGGCTTGAGTGTGTGTATGTAGAGGGCTGGTTTGTTCCCCGTCGGGTAGATTTGCAACTGTGGGTTAGGTATTGTATAACAGTAAAAGACTAGTCGTCGAATACGCGGCGAGAAAAGAACTGGTATCTTCCTTTTAGCCACCGCAGGGACAGCACACACGGTGGGCGCACTAGCCAACTGGCGGCACAGATATCTACGGTCGCAGCGGCTCGAGCGAGCACGCGCACATGCGATATGCCGCGCCAGCGAGACGACTCTTTACTTAGCACAGACGAGCACAACGCAGCACACCCGTCGCCACCTTGACACACGTGTTTCATAATCGCCACAAACAGTCGTCATCACCACACACGCTTTCCTTCCGTCGCCCTGGCGCATCCACTGGCTGCAGCCAGCTTCGAGAGACTGTATATCCAACAACGCGGAAGATGTCTGGGTTCGACGGCTGGCCCGTGCGTCCGGGACGCTCCGCCCAGCCCGCCCCCGTCTGCTCTGCTTTGGCGAGGTCCCAGTGTTGATGCATGGTGTAGGGCGGGCTTTTTGATGAATTTTTTCTCTAATTTAGGGATCACTTTCTTGCAAAACGCCCCGATGGGACTCATGCTTACTTGCTTTTGAAAGAAGATCAGACGCGCGCGACTCGGGCGGAGGAGAACCCTATCCGAGTTGATCTCCCGGTGGAAAGGCTCCGATACGCATGCAACTTATAAGTTTCAACATCTAATCGAGTCTAACAACAACACGTCACAACTTTGCTCTACACGCACGAGAGCAACGTACGAAACTTGTCATAATCTATTACGTTCAATTTCGGTTACGAGGCTCCACGGAATCTCTCGAAAAGGCGGGATTCGAACCCGCGACCTCTTTCCGCAAGCGCAATGACATCGCGACGAGGCGCACCATATCGCAGACGACGCACTATCGCGTAACACTATCTGACGCTACGTTCTTTGTCACAGCTAACGCCGTCTAACACGACAGACGCGAGCGTAGAGACACTGACCGCACAATGACAAACGAAGACCATCCACTTCACAAGAATCGAACCCGGAACTCCAAATATAACGTAGTACCACCTTAACCACTGAGCTAGCGGAGGCACCTGTTACATTCTATCGATTTAAAAATACTTATCTTTAGGTTTTGGGTTCTTTTAGGATGACGACTTCGGCCATTCGGCAATGGCTTACACGGTGCGTACATCGTGAAATGCGCAGTTTCTGGCAGAGTTTAATCTATTTCCTCTCTCTACAAACATGCACCTATTTGAGACAAGCAGGTTCTGCAATATATCTAGCGCATCAACACGTGGACACTGTCAAACGTTGTACGCAATCAGAAAAGAACTATGACTTGCTAATAATAGACTGACCTTAACATACAGATAACAGCCTAGACAGCGCGCACCAACCGCACACGCGGCACACCACACGCACAAGGGCGCCCACAGTGGACAAACGGTGTGTGCGTGGTAGGCGGCAAACTGGCCCCAAGTTCGTATTGTAGGGTCTCAATGCTTGCTGCAGACACTATCACAAAATCAACATACAGCAGCACTACTTACACACCACAGCACTATCGTCGCCCACCACACCACGTTCACCTAGCGCCCGCTACGAGCACTGGAGCTGTCCCACAGCGCGGACTCAGCCAATCTACGCACGACAATAAACAGAAAGGGCCCGGCACGCACGAGCAGTATACGAAGGCGACCTATCGCGAGCGAGCCACAGCTGCCACCCGGACACTGCGGCGCGACCACCACACGACCCGGCCCCGTCCCTGACTTTGGCAGGCACACAGATGCACTGTCGCACTGCCACACTGTGCTGACACAGCGCATCTCTAGCATGGCACTTACTTGTTTCTCTAAATTGTCAGGATCACTTTCTCAAAAAACGCCCGCTCCTCGATGGACCTCAATGCATTGCTTTTCGAAGAAGATTCAACGCGCGCGACCCGGTAGAGGGAGACCCTATCCGCAGTGATTCCGCGGGAAAGGGCGCGTAAATGCAACTAGTAAGGTTTTAACATAGTCACTTATAACATTACGAACTTATCCGAGAGGCAACCGTACGAAACCTGTAATAATTCTATATACGTTAACACGCTGTCTACTCGTATCTACAGCACGACGCGCAGCACACGGGAATCTCTCGAAAAGGGCGGGATGCGGGATTCGAACCCGCGACCTCCTCTTCCGCAAGCGGCAATGCATGCACGGCCCCATCGTGACACGCACCAACCCGTTCTCAAATTATTGTATATTAGTTATTCTTAGAACTATTTTATAATCTGAATAATGGAATTAAATAAATGCCACTGAAAATGTTGAAATACGAAATTTCCGCACTGAAAGCATGTATTTCGCCATGGGACTACGTCTCACTGTCGTCACTGACTTTTCATCTTATATAGCATATTTTTGGACTGAGTAGGTGCGCATATTGAAAGACACGCTCTCACAAATGTTTGAACAAGCAATTTTACAAACCGAGAAATACGTTGCCACTCTCTCACGCGTGACATAGTAAACTAATATCCTTTATAATTATATTTACCTTTTATCTTTTGGCGTAAAGGTCTTCAAAATGACACTGGAAGGGCGGAAAAAGAATTTAGTTTCGCAGCTCCCACACGACATGCCTAAACTTTGCCAATGTTCCTACGATATGGTTCCTACTAATATTCAAACTTCTCGTCTCTTGAAATGAAGTATAATCTTCAAATCTTTACCACCTACGCTACGTCTTCAAACACTTTATACACATTTTAGTGGTTTATTCAATTATTGATTTTTGTAAATTACTAAAACAATATATTACCTAATTATTTAATAATACTAATGAATATTAATTTGAAGTTAAAAGACTGAAGTAAAATGGACATGTTGCATTGTCATACCTCGTCAACATTACACATTCGTTGTTGAATGCGAATTTTTTTTTCGGGCTCATTTTCCTATGAAAACCACATTACTTTAACAGTGTTTTATATTAACTTAAATACTTATTTCTCAAACGAATTAATTAATTCAATACATTCATAAGATCCCACTTTCAATGACTTTTCCATTTTTATCCTTAGCAGTTTCAATCAAAAAGCAATAAGATAAAGTGTAAATTTATAAATTTTTCATAATAAATTTGTTCGAAGGTCTCCTGAGGTGCGATTACCTATAGAGCACTTGCAGTGCACATTAACAGGATGTTGTCATCTAAATCTTATCTCTTGAGGTTTTATTAATAGAAAGGATTTTAGAATATTGTTTCTCTGAATTTATTCTTGAAAGCTGGGACAACTGCCATTAATTGAATGAACATGCATAAAGCAGCATTTGTTACTTATGGAACGCATGGGAAATAGCATTAAGTATGTACAAAACTATTTTGTAAAAAATAGAACTTAAACGTGCAGTGAAAATTTGCGTTTGGCAAACTGACTCTTGTGTCTAGACGATTAGAGTGGGGCTCTATTTAAAATTGCTTTAGTGACCTTGCAAGCCTGTAGCAATGCCCAGGTTTCAAGGTCGGTATTAGAAGTACTATTAACTTTTCAGAATCAAGGGGGTTTTTACTCTAGGTACAGGCTTTGAAAGAGCTGTCTGGAATGTTCACAAGATTTTCTCAAGCAACTATTCAGTTGTACATAAGCTGATTTTGGGTGCACATCTGTATTGGTTGTGTCAATTTGAATATGCATCAAACTTCTTAATAAGCCCTAGACAATATTAGCCTACTATGGGTACCTATTGTCATTCTGATGTGATAGATGGAAATACACCAGAATCCTTGTTTGATATTACAAACATCAAAACTTCTAGCTGCTGACAAAAATATAAATGTCATTGAAATTCTTCAGGTCAAATTAAGTTATGAAATTGAGGACAATGGGTGGTGGTCATTTACAAAAATTATAGTGGTAATTTTACTTTTGAAAAATAAAAACCATTTTCAGTTCAGTTTAAAGACTTTATTACACAATACATTTTTAAGAATTTTCACAGCCCATTTAAAAGTTGGAATATTTTTGTAAATTGTACTAGGTTTTAAAATGTAACAAAAAATTAACTTTGCTTTGAGGTGATGTTAACATACGCCAACAAATGTAATTACTTTTATGGCAATGTTCGTCCCCAAATCACAGCTCTCTTTTTATCACTCGGAAACTTGAATTTCACATCCTACATTTCCCAACAGACCAGATCTAGTTGTTTTGAAAATCCAGGAGTTTCGAGCTATTAAGGACACCAAGGGGGATGGTGATGTGAGAAAGACTAAGAAAGCTGTGCCATTTTGGCTGAAGGCACACCCAAAAAAACCTTTCGAGAAATAAAAATACTGTTGCAAAGACGTTGAAAGTATATTTAAAGGCAAAGCAATTTTGTTAAAAATCATATCTTCCTTACATTTGTCATCGTACTTCAGAAATGTTGAGTTTGCTGATATTTTTTATCATAATTGTTTTTAAACCAGCATAATTTATACAAAAACACATACACAATCATTGTTAATGTACTCCTATTCAATGCAAATAACAAATTGAGCTGTAAAACTTGAAGACCATTGACCAGAATTTACCAAGATATTGCAGAAAGTTTGCTTGCATATGGTGTAGATGACGCCTCTTTTACGTTATACCTGAAACAAGTAATTTTTGTCATTATTTTGCAATTAATTGGTACAGGCAATTTTATCAAATACTCACAATAACAAGGGAAATAAAATGAAAAACTTAACCCTGTGACCGTAGCTGATTCATACAGGTTGACATTTTTGTACACTCACCAAGTTATGCCAATTGCAGTTAAATAAGTAATGACTTACAGTAAATATTATTCAAGTAGAAATTTATTGAAAATTTAAAAAATTAAAACTGGCATTGCAACAGGAAACTCAGAAAACAAAGCATAATGATTAGTGTAGCTATATTAGTAGGCCATGTCCATGACCCCACTGATTTAGTAAGTTGAGAGCAATTGTCTGAACTACAATTTATCACTAATACTAATGCTTCTGTTTCTGTGCTTGAAGGGCCTTCTGTATGATCATGTCCTGACAACCTTCTTATATCATTCAGCCAATAGAATAAGTATTTTTTTTTTCCGTTCTGGAGCATTACAGTCTCTGAATATTGTTTTACCATAGCAGACACTTTAAAGCAGCATGGTTCTTATTTTGCACAGCATTTCTTGTTCATTAACCATAACATCTTATCCCAAGCAGCTCAAGAAACTAAGAAATAGGCATCAGAGAGATTGAGGCCTATGTTTTTGGAAAGAAGAAATAAAACAATTATAAAAAGGGACCATAGGTAGGTATCTAAAATTCCTCCAAACTAAATTACAAGATGATGAACATTAATGTAATTATACCAATGTGCCAAAGTGAAAAAATAATTTTAAAAATTGAATAAGGAGAGCTGGGATAATTATATAAGCAATATTGAGTACAGTGTTCATGGCACTCAGATAATGTCCTACAAATCTCTGTAACATTTAAACACAGAAGCAAGAGACTGTCCATCTCTGTAATATCAGCACAAGAGATTGGTTAGTGTATTTTACTAATCGATGAACAAACCACACAAACACATTTTAAAGAGCAACTACCACACTTCTGAAATAATAAATAATATTAATCATCTAGAATATAATGGATTAGAATTGTATTTATCCTATGACAAGTAAACCAAAAAAGAAGGTAATCTATTCTCCCAACATTCATCCTGTAATGTGCTCCAAGGGCTATCCCTCGGCTTAGCATCTTGCAAAACTTTTATAAGAACACAAAAATAACAATACAAATACATAACAAGAAGGCCTACAGAAATACATAGGTTGTCAATTGAAGTTGCCTATTGCCACTGGTATTTTTTAATATTTATGGACTATACAGAAAAATATCAAAAATATCAAATGGAAGAAATGAGTAATACATGCCTTACAACTATGCTATTGGCAGATGATCAACTCTTATTGCAGAATTCAAGGAGGACGTTAATAGCAGCTTATAAACTACTGGAAGTAATGGAGCAACATAATATTAAAATGTCTATTATTAAATCTAAAATCATTTTGTAGGTTCACTTTTGGCTGTAATAGGATTTTGAAAGTCTGCTTTTAATTTCTTAAACATGAATGTGTAATATTTAGTAACATGTGATCATGATGCCAAAGTAAGTAACTTTTAAAGAATGCTTAGATCAATTAGGAAAACCTTATTTTACAAAGCACTAGCTGTCCGATACCACAGCTTTGAAAATTGGACCTTGAATACAACACCAAATAGAAAAAAATTTAACTAGTGAAATTACGTTCCTGCTAAGTGTTGCTAGTTATACTTTATTAGATCACAAAAGTGTGGATATACGGCAATAAGTAAATATTTTTAATCTCTCCTCCAAAAAACACAAAACTGTTTTAAAATGTTCAAAATTGGTACTCCTGCATTATATGAATAAACAATGAAAGACTCCTTTAAGAACTAATAAATTATGTACCAGCTGGCTAAGAAAAGTTTTAAGACCAAAGATACTAAATAGAAGTCACTGGGTGGAACCTGGCTTCTTAATCTTTGCTGTTCAAGATGAGGCTAAAGAAGATCTTTGAGGTCAAAAAAATCAGTGTCTGGAAATTGTCATACAAATCACACTAAACCCAGTGATCAAAATGTTATGTAGATGTTTAAAACATAACAGCAT
>BOPP01000117.1:1324806-1385584 GCA_017312745.1 Gryllus bimaculatus
ATGTCATTTACATTGTTGCCGCGCCAGTCAACCACGCACCACGCACACACGCACTACGCACGCACCCGCACAGACACGCATCAGCAACACCACACGCACACACACACGCACACACACGCACCACGCACACGCACAGCACAACACGCACACCAACACAACACAACACACAACAACACCATCCCACACACATTAATAATAAGCACAGCGGTAATACTACACACACGCACATACGACACCACACGCAACGAACACGACCACACACCCCACGCATCAACGAACTCTGCACCACACCACACCACACGTCATACGACACGCGCACCACACACACCACACGCATATCCGAACACGGGACCACACTCATCATCCACACACACACCATGACAGCACACCACACAACTCACCAACACCACACCATCACACACCACCACATCCACACACCACAGCCATCAACACCGACACATACACACCACACATCACACACACCATCACACACACACCATCACACACACCACACATCACACACATCCACACCTACAACTCAACACCGCATCACACCCACACTAGCACGCCCGCACCATCACGCACCGTACATCACGCACGCGCACGACACACCTTTTACACGTTTGATAATTCATTTCAGGTTAGATTAATAGAGTTTCATGAATTCTTTAGAATTATCTTAACTTTGCATTAATAATATTTGGGCTATAAATTGGGCATTTATTATTTTCAATATTTTTTCCACTTTTAGCGCAGCTTAGCTATAGCTAGCTAATGTACTACTGTATTAGCTAATTAAAGAACTACATTACTTAGTACTAGCTAAGTTGGTACAGTAAAATATATTGAAAATAAATTTTTGTGAAGAGATTTGCCACTCCAGTATTTTTTTGTTTAACCTGCGTAGCATAACCAGATGACAAGAAATTTATCTCAAAACCATACCATGTTAAACATGAAAAATTGTGTACAAAATAGTTTTAAAAATTCAACATTTTTAAGAGCAAGAAAAAACATTTTTTTTAAATATGCACTCTATAAAATCCTCTATGTGATTTCTACAGGAGTTACATCGATAAAATAACACATTGGTTTTACACAAACAATTCTAGTTTTCTTCGGAAATTTTTCATACAAACTAAACAGGCAAATTTGAATACATTGATACCAAAATGTAAAATTCGCCAATTCCGTCACACAAGGTTGTCTTCAAGCACGATATGTGATATTGCTTAATTTTTAATGTTTTTTTTTCTATTTTCCCTATTTTTTGTTTGTTATTATTCTAATGTAATGTCGACTTTGATTATGGGTTTTGTGAAGTTTAGCAAAAGTATAACGCAGTAAGTTATTTAAATTAACTGCTCTTCATTAATTTATTTTTAAGGATTTTGTTACTGTAGGTTTTCTTCATCATTTTCTTTCTTATAGTTTTTAGCATCAGACATGGAGAAAGAGGATGTACAAACTCACCAAGTGTTTCTCTCAAACCTTCTACAACTAGGTCAATTTTGAAGATATGGCTTATCTCTATTATTACAGTGAGTAGATATTATGGGGCTACTGTATGATTATTTCTGTCCTAAAAAAATTAAGAATTAAGGCAATATCACATATCGTTCTTGAGGACAACCTTGTGTGACGGAATTGGCGAATTTTACATTTTGGTATCAATGATTCAGAATTTGCCTGTTTAGTTTGGTATGAAAATTTCCGAAGAAAACTAGAAATTGTGGTGTTAAAACAAAGTGTGTATTTATTGATGTAACTCCTGTGGTAAAAGTCACATAGGAGGATTTTATAGAGGTGCATATTTAAAAAAAATGTTTTTTCTTGCTCTTAAAAAATGTTGAAATTTTTAAAACAATTTTGTACACCAATTTTTTCATGTTTAACACGGTATGGTTTCAGATAATTTCTTGTCATCTGGTATCCTAGCAGGTTAAACAAAAAATACTGGAGTGGCAAATCTCTTCACAAAATTTATTTTCAATATATTTTACTGTACCAACTTAGATATTACTAAGTAATGTAGTTCTTAATTAGCTAATACAGTAGTACATTAGCTAGCTATACTAAGCTGCTACAGTAGAAAAAATATTGAAAATAAATAAATGCCACATTTTACAGCCCAAATATTATTAATGCAAAGTTAAGATAATTCTAAAGAATTCATGAGAACTCTATTTAATCATACCTGAAATGAATTATCTAACGTGTAAAAGGTGTCGGTGAGCGCGTGCGTGATGGTGAGCGCGCGCGCGCGTGCGTGCGTGCGTGCGTGTGTGCGCGCGCGCGTGCGGAACAATGTAAATGTCATTTCACAGAAACAATAAAAAATAACAATTGAACCATTACTTTTGGATGCCTGAAGTTAATTGATCTATAAATATCTAATAAGGTGGTAGGACAATTCAATTTAACTGTACTGAATTGTCACAGCAATTTTAACACTATAAGAGTAATATAGTAAAAATAAAATCACAGAATTAATGAAAGGCTAAAACTTAAAAATAAGTATCGAAAGGCAATTCAAAACAAACTAATATAAATACCAAAAAATGGTAAATAAAGCAATAAATAAATTTAACCCTCGAATATACTGAATTATTAAAGAGTAAATTCAAGTAATTTTCATTTTAATTTTCAAACATCAAGAAAATTATGATCTATTAATAACTCTGAAGTGCCTGCAATTAATAATAATTCTTTATTAGAACAAATTAAAGCGAGCATGCAAAAATTGCAACTTATTAACCACATGATAAAAGTATATATGCAATAAATTATGAACAAACTTTAAAAATCAAAATATTTTCTTTGTTTCATATCTTTCAATTACCAGCAACCTATTATGAAACAAGCATTCTAAACTGATCCTAAGAACATGCCTGAAAAATACTTACTAATAATAAAACTTCATAATAGGAGCACACACAAGTATTTTCATATTCTTTTCTAATTTGCATTAAATTTTTTGAAAAATAAAATATTAAGATATAGAAGGGAATACAGAGCATTCACAAAACTTGAAAATAAATGAAGATAAGAATGGGAGACCGAACTTTCAAGCAAACCTTTCCCATTAAAAATCGTGCAATGATTTCACCAATTGTGTATTAAATAATAAACTATTAATAATAAATTACCACTAATAACTCTAAAAGAATAATGTAATATGTAATATGGAGAGGAAAATTAAACCAGTTCAATTAAGATACAAAAGTACCCACACACACGCACGCATACTTTCGGGGAGGAAACAATGCAACTTCGAAAAGAGGATCATAAGACAATTTTGCGCGTATTTTGCCTAAAAAGCTAATTAGATATTCCGAATAGCTAAGCCGCTGTAAGCACTCAAAAGGTGGTTTGAAAAAATTCTTTCTAGGCAAAAATTTGCATTGCGCCAGATGACTAGTATGAATAGGTGCTCTATCGTGTTTAAAGATACAACCGCCATCCCGGAATTGCTCTTCAACAGTGGGTAGCAAGGTGTTTAAAACATCAACGTGATTGGTTACACGACAATAACATCCCTGGAATGGACTGACTTGAACCCTGGAATGGACTGATTTGGGATGTTTTGGAACGCCGACTTCGAGCCAGGCCTCACCGACCTACTTCGACACCTCTCCACTGTGTAGCACTCCGTGAAATATGGGATGCCATTCCCAAGAATCCTTCTAGCACCTAATTGAAAGAACGCCTGCGAGAGCGGAAGCTGTCGTCAAGGCTAAGAGTGGGCCCTATTGAATTTCAGCATTGCCGATGGAGGGCGCCACGAACTTAAAGCCATTTTCAGCCACGTGTCCGCATACTTTGATCACAGTGTGTATCTTACTCCTGATGTATTAACGAAGTGTCGCCTAAAAAAATTCACACAAAATAAACGTGACACTCTTACAAACGTGCAGATTTTCGGGTACAAAATTACATGTATCCAATTTTACAGTTCAAAAAGAAACAAACGCTAACTTTACGGAAGAGTATTAAAAGACCTATTGTTTAAGTGTTTCCAATATTTTTCTCCCTACACTACAGCACTCTTATAGGGAGAAAGTAATAATATGCGCAACTCTTACGACAGGGTCTTTGGGGATTTTTTCGAAAACCTACACTCCGCTTCGATCGTCGCCTCGTTCTCCAGCATTTCATTCGTTAGCGAAAGACTCACTGTCTGCACTTGTAATGTAAAAGTAATAGCTTCTTTGTAGTATCGAGGCAAAATTTTCGTCACAGGCATTCACTACGCAAATATTGCTCGCTTGGTATTTTTTTAGTAGGTATTTTTAGTAGACAGTCTTAGTAGTAGGTAATTTCTTGTTGATCTTTGAACGAAATTCGGACTCATTTTTTCACTATTAGGAACTTCTTCTTCCACCATCTTTCCTTCTTCAGACGGTTTTTTCACGTTCTTCTGTAATAACATATTCTATTTCTGTTCTAACTGTTACCAGCCCTAGCTGAACGAGAGTTGACTAAATGTTAATGTGGTTAAATTATTTATAGCGCTTTCACGCAACTATCTTCTTCGGTAGGATGGCACCGAGCATTATTTTACCTTGCTCGCTCTCGAACCCGTATGTGGATACTGGCAGAAAGCTAGGTTATCGTCTATAGACGTGTTTGTAGCATTCTCAGAATGGAAGTAAATAATTGCTCAGCGATGTGGCACAAGGCTTACGACACCCATCTTACACCTCATCAAATCCGGAAATACTAAAAAATCGTCTTGCGTGCCGAAATTGGTTATTGATGCCGTTCCATCTCAGTTCCCCGATCTTCCTTCTTACTATTTCACTACAGCAGTGGTGCCACGAGAGGAACCTGGTAGTAGAAGATCAAGGTGTGAGGGGAAAAAAGAGGAAACTTCGAAAATAAGCTCTTAAGACAGTTTTAGGAAATGCGAATTGTGTAAATTGTGAGTACATACAGAATTTCGTGAGTTTTGTTTTGTATTTTGTTATTACTATATACAAACCTGATAATCTTTCGTTTAATTTATTATTACAAACCTGCATACATATTTTTTTATCTCCTGCAGGGAAGGCAAAAAACCATACATTATCTTTGCATGCCTAACGTAATGTAAATTACTGAAATGATGTAAACTTTAATGGAATAAATATTGTTAAGTTATTTGACAATATTGTATTGCTTATCTAATTTTTGTTACAAATCATAAATAAGCTTTGATTCTCCCTTGTATCTCCTTATAATTCAGAAGCATATCAGTTATCTTCTTTGCAGGTATTAAAATAAGTGAGGAACTGCCCTGAGGAAGCCTGCGACATATCAGGCGAAACGTCGGCACCCCAGCCAACGACGCGGAGTCTCCCGGATAGCCGAGAATGGATGGATTCGAGCCGCGGAAGCTTACGTATAAAATAAATAATGCACAAATATACATGCGTGAGCAAATCCTTCACTAAAGTTAATATAAAATTATTTACGCCCTACTTGAAAGAATCAAAGGACACAGTTTATAACGATAATGACACATGAAAAATATAATTATTTTCTTAGAGCTTTATTTTTTTTTAAGAATACTTGGATCACACAAGTAATTAGAACATCGTGTAAAAACAAAAGTACGCTTTACTTTATTTCTAAACAACATAACATATCACCCTATTTCCATGTCTACTTCCGAGAATACAAAAGAATTTTATGGGAAGTAATAGTTCAGGCAAAAATAATGAAAAATAATCAGGATATTTTGAACGCTAATAACAAAACTAACGCAATGTGGAATATCGTAAAAAATACGACCACCATCTCGATACTAAGTAAACAATGATTAAAAGGACACTGAAAGAAGGAAGTAATCCGGAAAAGTGTCAAAGCTCTTCAAACAACACACTTCGAGAATTGCGGCTGAACTCACTAGGGGACTAAATAAACAAAATTCAACACCATTCCCTTCCCACAGAATGTTCGAAACGATGTTTATTTCCGAAACTTGTTTAAGTTAGTTTAAAGTTAATAAATATAAAATTGAATATAATAAAAAAATTGAAAATTTAAAAGCGCGAGATTAGCAACACTTAAAAATTAGGCAAATTTGAGAACCGACTTCAATCGTTTAATGTCCTCTGTCAGTGCGTTGTAAAGTAACGTACATATATTGTATGTGGCGTTCTGAAAGTGAACTGTTGATACTGACACTTTATGAACGTGAGTTTTACGACGTGTTGTAATTATAAATATCAGTATTGCATGAAAGTATGCTCCTATCGTTAAGCAAGTCCCTTTTGACAAATATTACAGATTCGTAAATATATTGGCAAGGCAGTGGTAAGATTCCAAGCTCAATTAAGAGAGGCTTGCAAGAGTAACGCGGATGGGTATGGAATTCTGAGAATAGTCAGCAAACAAATATAAATATTCATCTGGTTTAGAAGAATTTCCGGAATGTTTATTGAAAACGTTTTTACCTGCCTTTTTATACACCCGTCAACACACATTTAAATGCTAAAGAAATCTAAATCTAAATACAATTCTCATAAAAGTGTTTCTAGAGAGAAGCAATGTTTTCTTTTATAACAGGTAAATGGTAGTTGTGTGTTCAAGTTGTGAGTATGAGACTTAGAAATACGATCGTAATAAATAACATTGCGGCTCGCCGCCTACACTATTCGAACCTTACCCCAGCTTCCTATACTTCTAGTAATTGTAGCACGTGGTGACGTCACCAAGGAGTTACTAGGCCTGTCTTGAAGGTCACCCCTTCAGTCGCCCGCTCCCAATTTACGCAGTTTGATGTTACGCAAGTTATAATAATTAAAAATAATAATCATATTATTATTAATCATTATATTATTATTAATCATTATATTATTAATCATTATATTATTATTAGGTATTACTTTATTATTAATTATTATTAATTTTGTTTATACATTTGTTATTTCATTTTAATTCCTCTAATTGTGTTAAATGTGAAACGAATAGATCGGTCATTGTTGGTTGTTACCAACTGTTGTAAAGCCGCACAGATAGCACGATAATGACTGATGCTTTTCGATCGTAGAAATAAAACAAATACTTTTAGATACTTAATACTTTATTTGTAGAATATTACAGTACTTAGTGTTTAATAATTACTATTACTATTTTCGATCTATTTCGTTTCTAAGGTTATCAGTAATCTATTATTTATTAACTTTAAAATATTTTACTTTCTTGCATTCTGCTTATTTTTCGCAACAAATTTTCTAAGATATCAAATTAGCTTTTCAAAAAATAATTTAGAGGAATTGTGTTATAAATAGAAATACATAACCATTACTAATGGTGAGAAGGTACGTGGTGTTATAGCACCACTCCTTTACACTTGTGCATTCATTATTGCTTATTATTTATCCGTTGTATCAAGACCCCCAAAGCAGGGGCGGATCCAGCCGATGTTCTGGAGGGGACCATCGTGAATTTTTGTTTAATAATATACATTTGATATTATATTGTATATTATTTATATATTGTAGATATGATACTATGCTATATTATTGTTTAAATAATTACATAATTAGAACAAATATTTCAATTTCGACAAATAATGTACAGAAAAACTTTTTACCGTTTTGAGGTGCCATGGCTCGCATGGCTTGCCCTGGATTCGCCAATACCCTAAAGACTATATACAACATTGAATTGTCAGTTAACGAGAAAAAAAACTCGCAGGACAGCGTTTCATCCACACAAAACCGCTCATCCATGCGACATAAAACAACCCCACCAGTTTAATAAAACAATCCTTATACTCAAGGAAACAAAAACTCACCTATCCATTGAAGCTAACAAGCCTCCAAGCAAGCACATAGATTTCCCGTTAAACCAAATGAAGACACTAGGCACCAAACTTAAATCATACACCCCTTTCTGTGTACCCAACCCAAAACCCATGCTTATCTCTTTACACGAACAAGCAAATTAGAAATTACCTCAAAAATCTGAGGCTGCATTACACACCCCCACAGGAGCTGCCGCAGGCTATATTCACATCGTCTGCTTGAGCACCCCAACAAGAGCTCTAAGCTTAATTCAGCCGGGGTCTGTTCGGGAGGAGAGTTGCGTAATACGATCAGATAGTGGGAGCCACTTTATAGAATTCGCCTAAAACAAATACAAGAATTTAATATAAGTACATACATTTTAGTTTAGAAATCAAATATTCTGTCTCTTGCAACTGTGCACAACCTTTTCATGCAGTTCTTCGAAAACCTAATTTATAATTCAGATACCCAATTTGTTTGTCCAAAAAAATTCACGTAATTCCATTTTTTTAAATTTTAAGGAGCAAAACGCTACTTCAGTCACGTTTAATATAATTTTTCTAATCCCATTACGTTTTTAGAAATAAAATATTTTTGAACTGTATACCCACGATTAATGGGGTATTTTTATTACATTGGTATGAGATTTTATCTTCCAGAGAAAGCTTTAGTACACAAGACATAATAAATTAGTCCGAGTGTTCTCTGTAGAGAAATGTTTATAAGTTAACTATGTTTATAAGCACAAATTAAGAGCAAAAGAGTTGAATTGAGAGAATATGCAAGAAAAAATATTTCTAACACGGCAAGCAATTTATCACTTTTTATTTTAAGTTTCTTTTCTAAAAGTAACCTAAAAGTAATCAAACACTTATTTCCCCAATACATTTAGGAGTGTAATATTAACAATAACACTTCAAAGTACTAATATGCTCTCATTATTTCAAGAAACATACGTAATACAAACCTTATAAACAATGCTTATTAAACTCCAATACACGTAACATACAATTTCGAACAGCTAAGAGATATTAAAGATGAATATAAGTCTCATAATTTTCATTATTATTTTAAAATTGGAATAACCTATTAGTTGATAAGTCTTGAATAAAACTTCAGATTCAAATTTAAGATCACGAAGATTAAGAAGTTTTTTTTATCATGAAAACACTACATACACAATGCAGGAAGAATAGCTTTTTCTGACCCCAAAGATATTGCAAATTTTTTTTAAACCACTAATTTCCATTCTCAACGTTCTTTAAACAGTCGCTGTAAAAAAAGCCTCCCCCTAAGAAACGGCCTTCTCCCCGTCGAAAAAAGCCCATCTCCTCAGCGAAACGTACCTACCTAAACCTAAACGTCCGTCCGGACACCATTTGGAGTCACAGAAGTGCACTTAAAAGGTAGCTGCGATTTTAATAAGTATCTTTTTGAAATACGGAGTACATTTTTGTTGCAACTAATTTCACAGCTTCAAATTTTGCTCTTGTTGATTAAATTGAATCTTCCTTTCGAGTTTCACAAGACACGCTTGTTATCAATGCCGAAGATGGTAGTACTGTCCAGCGGAAGTATTAGTAATAGTGCTATCGAGTATGAGTGCAGTATAGTACTACGGTGTATCGAAACTGTCAAGAATACGAGAAGAGAGAAGAAAATTAATTTCATGTGACGACAGGAGATATATTGTAATATTAATTTCAAAAACGTTCATTGAAATTGTACAATTACGTAAGTTTTTTTCGTTTTAACAAAAAAAAATTCCCCTATTCCTGACAGGGGTTTATTGGTGGGGAGAAGTTAACATTATGCTTTTCTCTGCGGTGCACGTAGATTCCTCTCAAGAACTGCATCCACTGTCAAAGCAACGGCATTTGGAATGGTATTTATGACACGAGTATACTACATTAAGCCCTGCAAATTACTTTCATACGACCGCATACTCAGGGAATTAAATTTTATAATTTTAATTTGAAAATTGTCTCGGTTATCAAATTTCAGATTTTTACATTGTGCATTTGAATTTGTTGGTTAAAATTTGCATTTGTAGTATATATGGGGGAGGGGGGCAAATCGAGAAGTGCAAAATGTTGATCATTCTTCACAATTAAACAAGGAAGTTTGCCTTAGGAACACAAATCTAAACTGTTACACTTAACTCCCTGCTCATGTTTTCGTGAGCTCTCCTTTTGCAAGACACCAGAGAAGAGGTTTTGTTCGTAATTCCTTAGCAGTGCAAATGATGTCTGAGGCTAGGTTGAAAATGGTTCCCATTATACGAGAGCAGTCTTTCGTTATCAAACGTTGCGAACAATTCATTACTGTCCTTTACTCCATACAATCCATACCAGTCTTTCATACCATCTGTGCAAGAAATAAAATTGAGTTTTAAATATTTTTATACACTCCTACTCTCTACTAAAAATCTGCTAAAATGCACTTATTCCCCTCGTGCTAGAGATCCCTCATTTATTCTTTATTACAAGATAAAGTATTTCACTTTAATTTATTGGATTTTGTAATTCTTTCATCGCTCAATAAATGTCGAATTAGCTCCAAGGGCGCATTTTCCATTTTCGTTTTTCAACTATTCAGCACTGTTGAGCTGCCGTGCTACGCTTCCTACGCCTTCCTAGTCGCGATCAACATATGATAGAATGAAATTTATCTTTTAGCCGAAACATTATGTCCAGAAGTCTACGGAAAGGTTACTCTTGTCGGGCAAGAGGCCAATATTCAGGTAACAACGCAGTGCAAAATATAATAGTCTTACAAAATCCACATACGGCTTAAAATATGCTTGCTGGAAAGCTTGTTTTTGATATCGCTTCAATATAACATTTTCCCGGCGTTTGCACAAAGATCACTCGAAGTCACTAGCGTTAGTTTTGATTTTGAAGATGCGTACATCTCATTTGTAGACATTTTACACGAAAATTATTTTTATCACGTCGATCCTCTTTGCGAATACATTAAAATGATCAAACGTAAGGAATCTGCTACGTAATAGTCTAATTTGATTACAAGTTTTTTTTAATTTCAGAATTTCAAATATAATTCTACACAAAAAACAAATTAAAATACACAAAGAAAAATTTAAAAGTCTTACCTGGTGTGATATCTTGGGAACACGCCGTACTGATGCACAAACTACACGTTCCAGAGTCACACTTCGCCGGCCACGTCCCGTCACAGACCCGTCACCTGAAACCGTAAACGCATACTGAGCATCAGTGAGCAATATCGCCGCTGCGCCGCGGTTCAGTTGAAACACCGCCCTCTAGAAAGACATTGAAGTCAAGATGGCGTTGAAACGAGTCTCAGGATCGCCTCGTGTTCTGCTCGCTCAAAGAAATCTGAATGCAAAGAATTTACAAGTGAGCATATCTGAAACTATTTGGCGCGTTACATGGAGCAGAAAATTGATCTGCGGAATACACGAACTATAACAATAATATTAGTTTCGAGTTGTTGTAATTAGTTAATATTTTATTAAGGGAAGAACAATGGACATTTGTATTTCAAATAAGAAATTGCATACACTATTGCAAACGAACAACGGGCGTTTATAGTACTGTATACTACGTTAAAGAAAAACAAATTTGGGTCTTTCGACTCAGACAGGAAACAGGAGGGGCTCGAAATGCCTCTAATGCCACGAACACAACTTAAAACATTCACACCTTATACAGGTTTCGACTCCACAGCATTAGCATGGTCTACTATATATGAAGGGTCGTTGCTTATGACTGTTGCAAAGCGCAACAGTGATCTAACCCCCAACAATGAAAAATGGGTTATTGACACCAATTGTAATCTAAGAAGGTTGACTATCTTTGAACAATTTTGATTTGACCATTTTCCCGTACAAAGTTAGAAATTAAGTCTGTTTTTTGTCTCTTCACAACTCCTTCTAAGGGCAACTATATAACTTTAACTCGATTTTTCTGTTTTCTTAAAATGTGGCTTATACCACTGTTAGGCTAACCCCTTCAATAATAGACAATGGCATTAGTGTCATTCTTGGACTCACCTCTCCCACGTCTCACGAAGCAGAAACACTTAACAATGTGTAAACGTGAGACTTTTATTATATAACATAATATTTTGATCAAACTAATAATACAGAATATCCCACCAACAATGGATCACCTCCATAACTTCTAGACGGTTCAGGATATCGAAATGCAATTTTCACTGAACAATGCGGAATCATGGGGAAAGTACCATGCCGTAGATAAATTATATGTAATATTTTTAGTTTTCGAGAAATTTAATCATCTTTGATTTTTTAAATGGGACTATATATTTTCTCTCTAGCAATGGATAGATCATGAAAAGAGGAATACAACGATGTATCATATGTTGGTACTTTCATTGTAATTTGAGTATAAAATTAGACTTTTTGACGTGTAATTTTGAATTAAACGGACAACATTTCTTTAGCAACCGTTGCAACTCTCGCCTTCGGGGAAGGTGGCCTTCGCGGCGTCAAGACTGTTGCGCGGAGAGGGGAGACTGAGAGGGGTAGCAGTGAGGCATAATTACAGCAATCCTAGGTCGTAACACTGAGGTCACACTAAGAAATACCAATTTTAACGATCAGTATGAGAGATTTTTTCCATTGGATTTGGATTTAACTTGTCTTACACTGATATTCAAAAAAATCGATCGTCCCAAAGAATGATAAAAAGATTGGTAGGTAAGGGAAATGATAATAACAAATATCTTTTCAGACTTGACAAGAACCCAATCCCCTTCGTTGATAAATTTCATTTTTAATTAAGATGATAATTCCTCTACTTCGTAACCATACGACTACTGCTGTTCATAAATGGAAAAGAAAACACGTATACTTCCGTCTTGTGTCGTGGATTTTCAAGTTTCTGATAGTACGTGGCACAATGAAGTGGGAAACTCTAATCTGTACTAGCAGTCGCGACTGCAGTTGCGCCTTTTTGTTTAAGTTTGGTAAATGTACTCAGAAAGAATTGTGAAGAGTATTTCAAACTTTTTATCACTTTGTTCTTTTGGTACATGTTTAAATAGGAAGTTTATTAACAGTAAATAATAAGAAAAAATATCTACCTATCTTTTATTTAATGAATGAATCCTGATATTGCAATGAAAGTCTTGATGCTTTCATTCCCTTCCCAAGCTTTAAAATTATGGCTTGTTTCTCCCATAAGCCAATGAGCTCGATTCTTGTAAGTTTAAAAATGACCTTTGTTATTAGCGTTCTTCGGATACGATTTTTTTATTCTGTTCTTTTCGATTATCGTTGCTTTGGAATTTCAGTAGAAGAAAAGTTCAATTCAGATGAACAAATGGAAAAACCAAATTCTCATTCTGATATTTTCTCTTCTTCTTAATACTGATGTTTGTTCATATGTTCGACGTGTCAATACCATGGATTACTGTAGTTGTGCCTCTTTCCTTCATGGCCACCCCGCTCAGCCTCCTTTCTCAACGAAACAGTATCGACGCCAGAAGGCCACCTTGCCCAACGGGACCGTTGCAAGGGCTGCTACAGGAAGTGTCCGTTTACTTAAAAACCACATGTTAGTAAATCTAATTTTGTTATCAAATTACAATCAAAATATTAACATATGATACATCATTTTATTTCTCTTTTCATGATCTGTCTATTGCTGGTAAGAAAAATATTGTTTCATTTTAAAATCAAAGCTGATTAAATTTCTCGAAAACTAAAAATATTATTGACCATTTCTCTAAGACATGTTACTTGACACATGATTCCGCATTGTTAAGAGAAAACTACCTTTCGATATCGCGAACCGTTTAGAAATTATGGGGGTGGTCCATAGTTGAGCACTGTATAATTAAAACTGCTATATTTATGCATACTATACTCATGCATTTAATGTGCTTTGCAGCATTGAATCAATGTATTTTAATAACTTTGACAGCATTAGTTTTCATTGTAACTACGCAAAAATATAACTTAAGTGTTAAAATCTTCCAACACCGCAGTAGTGAAGTAGAATTTTCTCAAAGTGAGCATTTGCTTCGGTTATTGAATCGTGGTTTTGTTCATCCCTTAGTGCCACATCAGAGAAGAGTACGGAGTTGCTACCGTGTTCCAGAAGTTGGTTTCTTGAAAGACTACAGCAAAATTGACCTTGTGGCACGAGTACACAGAAGAGTTACTACTTACCAAAATTATATTATTTTTTATTAATTATTGTGTCTAGGAAATTAACAAAAATATCTTACATTTATAAATCGCCTAACGAGTCGTGTTTTGGAACTCCTTTGGTACATCTAGCTTTTCATATCAAGTAAATGCAATTTTTAAACATTTATGTTTCATTACATTCATTATATGTATGATCTGAAAAGATGAAAAACTAATTATAGCGATAATAACGAAAGTAATTTGTGAAACATTAATAGTACTAATAATACAAGTAAACTACTTAAATGAGAAAGTACTGTTTACAGTATCTCGACCCTATACGGTATAAACCAATAAATAATTGATGAAATAATAAACATAAGATTTCCGAACAACCAAAGCGACCCGTCTGAACTTCTTGCTTTATTTCGCAGTTTTGCGGTATTTAGCTCCATCAGCGAGGCGTTTCATTTACGCGACACTAGTTCCAGCTGAGCGAGGTCAAAGCGCTACAATTTCTACGTCTGCACAAACTTCCATTAAGTTCCTGCTCTGTAGAGAAAATTCGTCATTACAATATTTAAAAAAATACTTCCTATTCATGTCAATATAATTTATCGGATAAAAATCTTCCACATATGTGTGATGTAATGAAGATACAGCTCCTTATAAGCAAATAAAGACAAAATTGGTCCAGTTAAACAAATGAGAATAGGGTCCGTCGTTCCGTGAGAAATTTCACACCTCAACTTCCCCCTTTTCCTAGTCCCGAGGGTGTGTCCTGGAGGGCTCTGTGCCAAAGAGAAATTAATAAAAGCGCGAGCTAAATACGCGAGCTGGCCGCGGCGGCGACCGCGCGCCCTAACGGCGTGCTAATGCGTGCGCGCGCGCGTGTCCGCGTGTCTCAGCGAAAGTGCGGAGCTGCGTGTATGCCGCACGCGTGCCGCTCCGGACGCGCCGAGGAAGTGCGGGGAAGGGCACCGGAACTTCTCCGATGTGTGTGTAGCGCTGCCAAAAGCGGCGCCGCGTTACGGCACCTAACTGCAGAATTATTCGAAAGTTTACGGCGGGGTTACGGCACGCCGGCGATGCACTGTGGCACGGCGCTGCGTTGGCGAGCGGAATTTCGGGAGGTGCATGAATAGTAATTCGGCTGTCGGTGACGGGTGATTCGCGTCGACGTTGCAACGTTCACTTGTTAAGCTTCAGAGTAATGAGTATCTGCTATGTTACGAATAATGTATTTGGTAAATAATGCTTCCTAAATTACAGCGTATCCTTTTCTTATCAATACTTTTATTGAAATTTACGTTTTTATTTTCGACTTGCGGTAAAGAATAACTCACGTTTTCGTATTCTAATTTAATAATGTTGACAAACATGAGATGTAAACTGAAACATGAGAAATCAACATTAATCACAAAATGCATGCTATGCTGAAGTTTTTTTTATCGAGGGAACATTGTTAAACTGTTTCTTATTAGTTTCATTCTTACATTTATATTTTACCCCTAGGTTGTTAAATGTTCTTATTTTCTCACCTACTAGTACTCACGCAGTAAAGAGAAAGTATTGTCATGGACAGCGGAAAGCTGCGATTTTTTTGAAAAAAAAGTACTGTGAGTCTAAAAAAGTGGATAGATATGATCGATTATCAGAGGACGGAATGTTTATGATTTTAATATTAACGCCCTGTGTGACAATTTTGATTCACTGATGCTAATGCGTCATCGCTTATACTACTAACTCATGTCATATAAGTCATCTTGATGCTCCTTTGAGTGTTCATGTACTATTGTAATAGCAGTATCGCCATCAAACGTAAATTGCGGTCATTTCCTCAGATGACGATCAGTTAGTAGATACTGCTAGATGTTTACAACTTAGCATAAATGTTGAAAATTACAAATGTTGGAAATGAAACAGTTTAGCGAACTGTTGAAAAATTGAATTGTTTTAGGACTGCGTACTCTTTGGTGCTCTTACTCTAAGACGTATTTTGTTTGTCTTTTAGTTATGAAACCCTTTGGTTTGACAGTTTATCTAGTACAAACGAATCATCTTCTTTGTAGTTATTTCTCCAAGTTATGACCCTATCATAAAATATAAATTGGCAACGGATTAGAGAAACCCAACAAGATAACTCACCAAACGAAAAATCGATTAAAAGTTAACCTTCCAAACAAGAGATAACGTCGTACGATAAGCAGAAGATATGTTAAAATTTAAAAGGCGAATAAAAAAAGAAACAATTTTCGATTAACAGTCAGTAAAGTGTGCAGATGAATGTGTTCTGTAGCTGGTTCTAGTAAAACAATTCCTCGAACATCATTTAGAAGAGAGCAGTCACGTTGCTCACAATGCACTGTTGGCGTGCCGCCCGTCCACTACTATTCACAATTCGCAGTGCAGCATGCAAAGCCATCATCTACGGCCATTGACGTGCTGCTGCTGACCGGGAGGTGGGCTTCAGAATGACATCGCACGTGGCAACAATGAGGCGAAAGTACCTCAGTCTCTTGTCTTCGAAGTCTCCGGACCCGACGCGATAACTGACAAGGTTGATGAAGCTGAGAAAGTTCTAGGCCACAGATTCACAAACTTTCCTTTCAATAATTGTCTCTTCTACTTCTTAATGCATATGATCTACTAGTCAAGTTTGCAGACAGTGCCGTCATGAATAACAGACATTCCAGGACCCGGACGGAAGCTCTTAGTTTTCATGGGATCGAAAATTAAATAAAGCGATGAATAAAATAAATATATTTGGCATTTATTTATTAACTGGTGGGATCACTCCGCGTTTGGACGGAGTCTGAGAAGGGACAATTTTGTAAACCCACAAACTTTAAATATTTTCATTTTCTTCCAATCTCTTTTTATTTTCTCCCAAATAAAATCAACTTTTTTTTAGAATAAATGAAAATATTTTGGTTTCAATATATTTGGTACAATTAAACCAAGCATTGCGTCCGGTGTCTTTCAACTGTTCTTCAAACAATACCTCAGAAACCTAAAATACACATGAACCGATACGCGGGTTGTCGTGATTGTTCAGACATGCTGTAGGGAAAAATTCTGTAGCAAAGCTTCAAATGAGCTCACAAACTTAATAAAGAAGAGACCTCATTATCATTAAGACAACCATTTGTAATGGGCACGTTTGCACAGTCATGGCCTTTGCCAACATAGCTATAACTTCACACTTAAAACTTTATCCTCCAAGTGTCGAAACTACGATCAATTGCAACCAGTAGAAATAAATAATGAATAAATGATGGCAGCAATCGTTCTATTAATTTTAATACATTATTAAACTTTAGTATGTACAATACAAAATGGGTTAATAACCGCTAGCGATAACGAATCTGGGTCAATCTATGTATTATTTAAATAAAAAGTCACGAAATGTATCTCAGTAGGTAACTCAAATTTCTTTCTAAATGAAAATCCTTAGTGCTTTATAAATACTATAGATAGATGGATGGATAAATAAATAGGTAGAGAGATTGATTGATAGATTCATTGATAGATAAATAAATAGCGGGCGTATCTTTGACTGCCCAACCTAGTCGCTAAAGAACCGCGGGTCTGGATGCACAAGTTCCGTACAGCCTAAGGACGTCGATCAGCATTTAAGTACGCGGACCCGAAAGCTCAGGAATCGAGTCGCGTATAAAGCATTTTTCCAGTTCAATTATTACATGTTGTATTTCACTGACATGACCCCACTTCTTTGGCCACAATATTTCATGTGTAAACTTCATAAAAATTAAAAGAAAACATTATTTTAAAACAGGTCGTCTAAATAGACATATTTTGTATTTTTAGTCTTAAGATGAGGCGACAACCCGAAACGAAACACCAGTAATTATGTATTATGAACGTAACCTTTTGAGAAATCTTTATGAAACAAACATTTTATGAATAAATACTTTGTCTCATTTCTGTGTGATTAATGTAAGTCTAAAAACTATGGAAAAATAAGTAATGACGTGTGTTTTTACCTAAAGCTTGTAACATGGTTGGCTTCTCGTACCCACCACGAATCGCATATCCATTGTGTGTTATCTGTCATCCAGGGCCGGATTTAAGTAGTGCGGGGCCCCAAGCACAAAATTGTGTTGCCCCCCTCCGAAAAAATAGCTCCATCTATATTAAATAAAAAAATGTATTATAGTACAAATACTTTTTGTAGAGATACAAATGAAAACTGATAATTTTTTTATAGAATTTTTTACTCGTGTTACATTATTTCATGTTAAATACATTTTACATTTTTTTCTGCTCTTCACTGCAGAAAATTGGTCGATGATGTCTTCAAAACGAAGATTTCTCAGCTTATCATGCTCCATACTCAGGATACTTAGGTCTACAAAATTTTCATTGTAGACATTTTCATTGAAATTGTACATTTTGTTACACAGTATACTACTTGATTAACAATTATTTCACAGACAAAAATATAGTATGCGTATTTTTCCGAAACGCGGGGCCCCTGGTGAATGGGGGCCCCTAAGCAAATGCTTGTTGTGATTGTAGGTAAATCCGACCCTGCTATCATCATTTACCTCTCAGGATAACAATATTGTTGTTCTTACGTGTAAAGCAAAGGCGAACAATCACTCATCCTCTGCTGAGAGGAAAAGGAAAACTTAATGTGAATGGCACCCATCTATTACCCCCTTTTCAAAACTTTATGAAGTTATTTTTAAAGTGTATCTAATACGTCGTAAATACAATCATGTTATACAATTTCCCCTTTTTAGTTTAGACCTAGATATAATTACTAATATTTTGCAAGTAATTTATTTTAATATATTAAACAGAAACATTATAAAGAGTATTTAAGCTTTAATAACAATATTGATCTTATTATTAACTAAATGCAAAATAGTGATTAGCAAACTTCTTTTCAACGACGCGGAGCCGCTTTTTTACTTTCTGCACCAACAAAAAAATATGTGTTTACCTAAGGTATTAGGCAAAGAAATTTACAAGTACATCATGACTTACTAGATTGCAACTCAAAACAAATGCATCCGCTTTCTACTCAAATATCGTTCAACGGCTTCCTATATTTTGCATCATTTGTGTCATCACCTCGTTCTTAAGTTCTTTAAAAAATTCGTGACTTTTGTTTCTAGACAGCAGTGGAGGAGATAGCTTTCACTATACGCCGCAAATAAAATCGGCAAGCAAAGTTAACGTATGTATAAACATTTCACAATTCTGGAAGAACTTCAGAATACTTTAAAAAATTGAAGGATTACTGTCCTTTTTATCACATTGCTGTAGCTGAAGAGGAAAGTACTAATAAAAAGTCTTGAGGGAAGATAAACCACAATATTGTATATACTTACACATCTATAAATGGTTACTATTTTGATGATTGCAAATAAATATTGTTTTTATTTCCATTTACAACGTAAATCCAGAACTAATTGAAAGAATAAATCTACTTTTTTAGAGAGATAATTATTAATAGCGAATAGAGAAGAGGCTCTAAGAAACGTAAAGAAAAGTATGATGACATTGGACCAACTAAATGTTGTATTTGCCATTCAGATTCACTTTGCATCAACGTTTGGAGTCTAGTACAATTTTGCCTTGAATGAGTGTACAGCATGAGTCGTTTTTCGTCTAAAAACATACTATTGTGTTCTGCCCAATTACTTGAGCTAAATGTTTTTCATCAAATATTGCCGGAATATGCTTCTTTTTTGCACAGCAAGTTTTTGACTTTTTCTTTTGTTCCAAGGCCCAGAATAATGCGTTTATGGCGATTGGAAGCTCTTATCGTACTTATATAAATTACCAAAATATATCATTTTCTGAAGCAAACGATGGAAAAAGGCAAATTGGTGAATTTATGAAATGGAAGTGCGAATTACGACAGCTATTGTTACGCGCGACCGAAGGATCGATCGAGCGCGACCTCGGCACCCGCCAGCTCGCTCTTTGATGCCGCGTCGTCGCGGAAGTGGCAATCACTCGCGTGGCGATCGCGCGCCCTTGGCCGCGAACGTATACAGACTGACTGATTGATTGATTGATCTTATTATGTTTTCGGGTGCATCAACTACTTGCTATTCACGTTAGTATAGTGCATAAGGTATAGAAAACTACAAACCCATTAACAGCAAAAGCGAGTGAAACCTAGTGAACGTTTTTTTGGCTATTTAATTGCTAATTAATTACCATAAATTAATTTAATTGCCATTTATTTAAAAAAGCAGTGTTTTTTAAATAAATAGCAATTAAATTAATTTTATGGTAATTAAATAGCCAAAAAATGTCCACTAGGTTTCACTCGGTTTTGCTGTTAATGGCTTTGTAGTTTTATATGCATTAGGGCATATTATATTGCGGGAGATGACGAAGGCGTTGCTCCTCCTCCGTTAGGACGTGTGGTCAGATATACACGGCTTGCAAGTGTTTTCCTCTCTAGGTTTCTCCACCAATGTGGCATCGCTAGAGCCTGAACGAGCTATAAGCTCCCGATTAGTATCCCGACATGTGTGGTAGTGTGGTGCTTGCCGGCCGTTATCCGGAATACAGTCACATACTTACGAATTAGTGACAATATCATCTCTTGTGAAGAGAGATGTCGGAAGTATAGTTTAATTTGTTGTTTGTTTTCGTTGTTCTCTTTATTGAATTACACTGACCTGCGAATTTAACCTTTCCGATCATTGCATAATGTTTAAATAGTGATCTTTTATATTTATGACAAGGTGATTCCGAATCTGACGTTCGTTTATCTCTAGCACGTCAGGTTTTTTTACAAAATCAAAATGAAAATATGAGGAATGTGAGACACACGCATAGGCAAGTCTAGATTTAATTTATTATCGTACGTAAGAAATGCTTCTTTCTTATTATTTTTTCTCTTCTAAACATTACTATATTTACTACTTATTTATGAACATAATAAAATATTGAATGCATTGCGTATACTGATTTGAAGAATAACAGTTGAAATGGAGCAAATGGCCCAATGTTTAAGAAACTTCTTTGTCTTACTTTTTGCATGTGAAATGTTATTGGATCTTCTATCTTTAGTAACCAACAGTAATCTGCAAGTATGTTTTTATTCCATTTCCCTTGATATCTGCGTTCCAATTTCTTGCTCTTCGCTCATTATTTATAGATTCGTTGGTAAATAGTCCAGATGTAAATGTAACATCCTCACTTTTAAGCTCATTTTGCAGCCTAAATTTTGGAAAGATAGAAATATTCTATTCACCATTCGTTTGTAGTCTAAATCCTTTCTGTTACCAAGAAAGATTTTGACCACATCTTGGAATGTTTTCCATGCCGATAGTTCTGCAGCGCACATAACATCTTCAGAATTAGCATAAGATAGAAATTTCCATATATCTGGACCTGTGAAGATACCCTCTTCGATTTTGACATTACTGACACCGATGACACAGAAAGCATTCACCTTCATTGTTTAGAGCTTTAATAAATTGTTTCATAAGTACAACTTGGATATGAAGCGGAGGTAACAGTAAGACGGGCGTGTCAACAAGCTTTTGTGTTTTTCGAGCCTTTAGTCAACTGTCTACGGGGCCATTCTTTTTTTAGTTCAGTGATGTAATCTCGCTCGATTGTACCACTCACTTTGTAACGCAGACTTTTTAATTGAGTCAGTTCTCGAAGTCTCAGATCTGGAACAAACTCATTTAATGCACACTACTTGAAAAGTTTATGTTCCTTTGCAAAGTCTTCAATCGAGAAATCACAGCCAAGATTGCATTACATTCACATACAGAGGAGGGGCAGTCTTGTGAATTTCCCGGATGCTGTGGGTCTGGTACATCAGAATCAAGAGGAAACTGGTACAATTGCTGATGGAATATTGTTTGATTCACAACCGGTAAAATTGCTGATGGAATATTGTTTGATTCACAAAATACCTTTTCGTCTTGTTGTTAAATCCCCTCAATCCCAGAACAGAAGTACCAGTCAGTATTGTGGTATGAAGGTTCTCGCTACATCATTGAAATTCTGTATGGCAACGCTGTTCTCTCACCGCTAATCTATTGTTGCAACTAATCTAACACGTTAAACAAGCCCAAACCCACAGCTTTTCGTGGTCTCCCAGTTTGATACCAGTAGGCGTTTCTCGTGATCTCAGTTAGTTTGCGCTGTTGTCTTATTCTGTTAGCCACGACGTAGCATATTGATATAATTTCAATAAAATATATTTTTATTGAAATATGCGTTAAACATTCGATTCTAGACTGAGCAGATAATATGGGGTTGTAAGATGGCTACATCGAATGAATAAACTAATCCGGAAATATTAATTAAAACAACTCCATATGTAACAACTTATGTAGTACGTTAGTGCCTGAATGTGATAAAAACGTAATATAAGATTTTTTAAACGTGACGTGATGTAAGAAAAATAACGATATGATGGTTCAAGGTGCAAAAGTTATCCTAAAAAGTAATACAATATGGTGACAATGAAACCATCGCTGGCCAGATTTATATTCAGTCAGAGACACAGTGTTACCGTGAATTTCTGACCACATCTAGGCCGGAAGATACTATTCGGAGTTTTCTATCCTTACTTGAATGTCAATTGCGAAGCCTTAGTTTTTAAACATTCTCATCACAGCATTCAGTCCTATTCTTGGATCGGTAAACCACCCAATTCCAATCGATTTTTAAAACTTCAAATAATAAAATATTCTAGCTTGTCCACTGGTCTTCAGCAGCCGCATAAGATAATCAATCGACTTACTCAAGGTTGAATTTCAGGTGAGATGGCGAACACGCTTCAGAGCTAATACCCTCTGTTTGTGACTCGTCGATTTGTCTCTAACCCTCATGCGGGGCGATAACGCGTTCTCTCGAGAGGTAGAGTAGAGAAACCGTGAGCTCGCGCGATTCGCGGGTGCGATCCCAGCGGAAAGAGTCGTTCTCACAGATTCGACTCGCGACGTGCGTTCGGAGAGCCCCGCCGCCTTCCCGGCGCGCGTGGAATCTCCCCGAAGGTCACTGAGGCGTGAGCGCCCGCCGTCGGGGCGATGGGACGGTCGGGTGAAAGGGCCGTTGGCTGGGTGACACGAGCGGCCGGGACGTCCGCCAGCCCACAGACACGCACGCGCACGCACGCACGTCTCCCGGCCCGCACGCTCCGCTTCCCCGCCTCACGCCCCCTCGAGCCCCCACAATTCCTTGGAATGATTGATTAGAGATTTCCGGATACGTCAACTGCTAAGGTCATTAGTGTCGTGCATGTTTTAATGAGAGAGGTGGCGGTGATCATTCCCCACTGGATGGCGAGATCCGGTGCCAGACCTATCCGACGGCTTGTGGGGTTTTCTTCAACCAGGTATCTCCCACCAACGAAGCACCTCTCCAGCTGAGGCACGCTCTAAGCTCCCGACTGGTCTCTCGGCATGTGTGTGAATGTGAGTGTAAGTGTGTGTGTGTACGTAAGGGTTGAGGATAGGATAGGAAAGAGGAAGAAAATTTCGCGGCGGTCGTTGACCCGTTTGTTAAGGTACACCTCTGACATTCTCTGGTATTGATCGGAGAAGCCGCGGACAACCAACGATCAGAGCAGCCTGCGCTAGAATTCTCCTCTAGACAGTGGCTGGACTCAATCTCGCTAATGTTGAAAATCCTGCCACCGTCAGGACTCGACGTGAAGGAATTCCGTGGACGGACAGTTCAGGACACAGGATAATTTGAAAGGGGCTCTGACTGCCATTGTAGTACGAGTAGACGATTTGCGCACGGGTTTCAAATCTGACACAGCATTGTTCGTTTTCATCATTACCTTCGTTTTGCGTAAGTGTAACAGAAATAAACAAAAAACATAAACATTTACTGCATATGAGTAATGGTTGAATCCATATTCCATTTTTTTAATAATACCTCGATGAACATTTTCCACATGGAAGTTCTACACTCTTAGTTAATTTTTTAAATTCTTTTAATAAAACTACTTTTCGTCTTCAGCATTTACTAATAATTATTCATTTAAAACAACAGCCATCCTACGATATTGCCCTGCAATATTTCATTGTGAAGAGTCAAATTGTAGGAATTTGATCACTAAATTTGATCTCGGAGCTTTTAATTTGTTCGTGCACTACTCGTACGATATACCACCATTCTTAACAATTTTATTTCACGTGTATTTTGAAATATTACAAAAAATAAAAAGATCGAATCGTTTTTTTTAACTACTACTTAACTTGCTCCTAGCAATGTCGCAATGATGTTCACGAGGTATGCACGTTTTCACATCAATGGCGGGCTTCAAATTATTCCGCGACAGCAGCGCTCTCAGCGAGTCTAGTTTAAATGTAGCAACGTCTTTGAGCCACACGGACGGCAAGGTCGCGCGGAGGTGCTTCACCCCTTGGCGACGCCCCACGTTATGGCGGAAGTGCATGTGAAAACAATGACTCAAAGGTCACCAAACTGTCGATCGCTAGTTATTAGTGGCTCGCGGGGAAAAATACGATACATTGCAGGTGGCTTATCTGGAGTTGTTCTGATGAGATCAGACGGATGACTCACGGAATCAGTTGATTGCATTTTCCCGCACAATTGTCAATGTCGGCCCCTCTGTCGTTGTGTGAGCGTGAGGTTATGGCTGTTATGTTTTTCGATTGTATACCAGACATTTGCCAATGCGGATAGTTTGATTTAATCATTGACACTATGTTACTACATTTGTGTCTATAGCTGCCGAACGTCAGCCGACCGACAATATTTTAAAATTTACTGTATTTATTTATTTACTGTATTTATTTATTTACTGTATTTATTTATTTACTGTATTTATTTATTTATTTACTTACTGTATTTATTTATTTATTTATTTATTTATTTATTTATTTATTTATTTATTTATTTATTAACGTCAACAACAGTTAAAAACTGTGTGTGACATGCTATGGGGAGAAGTTAATTTGAAGTTACATATATGTCAAGAAGCAAAACACAAGGGGCCATCTCAGCATTTGCTCGAGGATCCGGGAAACTGGGCGAAAACCTGATCGAGATCGGGATCATTGACCCAGGAGCTGAAGTACAAAACTTGTTCCAGGTTCTTTACAATTATATAATCCAAATAGTATATAATACATTAAAAGTCATTGTTAAAATTAATATTACTTTCCTTTTGGATGATCGAATTAGTCTCTAATTGTATAGAAACAGTTGTGCAGCAGAAAAGATTTTACTTGCGACTTAAACTTTTGGATCGAATTTAATCGTTTAATGTCATCTGGCAACGTGTTGTAAAGTAATGTACATGTATTGTATGTGAATTGTGCACCGCACATCAACTTCAGTGTTCGTTGAACAAACTATTGTGTTTCGTGCGCGGGCAGAACTTTTTTTCGCGCCTGCTTAAGTGCATGTAATGACGTTTTGCCACCAGTAAAATCTCCGCCTCCTCTGTGAGGGCAAATTCTACCAGTCTGCAATTTGCGAGAAATTCAAGTTAGATTGTTTAAGTAAAGTATATATGTCTCCTCCGTAGCATTTGATGTAAAAAAAAATATTATTTTGTGCTAATCATATTTGTGCTTGTGAACATTGTACGAAGAATTCTCTACCGCAAGTCCCATTCAAATTACTCTATTGAGCAGTCTTTAGCTAGGGTACCTCTTCATCATACATTCCACTGTATTTATCTATGCACTATGCCGAAAAAAACATGCGGATCTATAAGTGAGTCATTCTCTGCTCTTTCAAAAGGAAATCAATATGTTTTCGAAGTGAGTAGTCATAAATTTTGGTGATGTATTGATTCATATTGCGGTCACTGCTCAGCACAATTGTTCAATAAAAGAGAGATTGCAAAATGTATTCCCAAATCAACCTTTTGTTTGAAAGACGATAAGGTGACTATTTGGTGGATATCTGTCGTCGCAAGTCTGTTATAGATCTCACAAACTTGTGAAAAATGTAATGTTTACCCCCGCCTTGATAAAAGGTATAAAAATGAAAATGGTGAAAGTAAAAGTATAAAGGTATTATAAAAAAAGTAAAAATATAAGGTTGTATTATGGAAATGTGAAAATACAACATTGTGAGTCTTAAATTTTTTAGCAGAAATCAAATGTTGCTACTTTCGTCAAAGAAGTGTGAAGACCAATGACCCAAGATCGTAGCACAAACCACATAAATAGGAAAATTATTAAGTATATAATTTCTCCGTGATAGGCTGAAACTAGTGAATGCCATTTGCTGTCGATCACTTGCTTTTGGTAAATTGTTTCCAATCAAAACATCGGTGCTATTCTATGGAAAATACTTTTAAAACATACGAGTAGTTGTACATATTTCCTAGGAATAGTTTCAAGCTAACTGTTACACACAAGATTATATAAATGTTGCAGCAATGCAATTACTAAAGTGTTTCATATCTATGGAATTTCAAGAAACAATAATTAATAATTTCTCAAACCGAAGGAACTTACTTTCAGTTTACCATTACATCAGTAAAGGATTATGTCAGAAGCCAGATTCTTATATCTCTCAGCAATCTGTATTGTACGTAATCCAGTCGTATCAGTTCATTCGCTTCAGATTGTCATGCGAACTTCCGGAGTACCAAACGTCAGCTGTACTCGAAGTTGTATCTTCCGGCGACCTAAACACGCGATCCCCTTTATTTAAGTATCAGCAAGCATAAACCTGTTACTTCTGTTTCAGATAGGCATTTGATTAGCATTCCTTTGCACTTCTCACACAGAGACATTAATTATTGCACTATCAGTAAATCCCGTAAAATAACTTTCGCGGGCAAATGAGTGTTTTTGGCAAGTGAATTCGGGCAATAAATACTTTCATTTGATTTTTCGGAAATGGTGGGCAAGAGAAAATCAATCCCGAAAAACATGGAACGAGAACGTAGCGTCCAGTGTTGGCATTGAATATTTAGTGGATACTTAATTACTATACTGACGTGATGCAGCAACTAATTATTCCTCGTTTGAAAGCTGAAAACAACACAAATATATTTTATTGACGGTCCAAATCTGACGTTTCTACCACATGCGCATGGGCCGTTGAATCAAATGGAAAGTGCATCGCCATCCATCAAGCTCCATCACGTGCTAGTGTTGGCTTCGTCCTGTGGTTGTGCGTGTCCGGGTTGCCAATGAGATTCTGATACGATCTTTAGTACCGAATCTAATACTCTTAGTAAGAAAACTGCAGTACACAGATGAAAGAATCACACCTCCAATACAAACCCTCACAGAATTGTCTGTCAGCAAAGCATGCTTCAAAAATATCAGGAAAAACATTTTAATAACAAATTTCAGTGACATTTAATTGCTGTTTATGTTATGTTTACATTTAATTTTAACACAAAATGAACATGGAATATATTTGTTTATAATCTTCAAATGTTCTAAATCATTAAATCATTAGACCCAATCATACATACAGAATCATAAGTAACATGCCTCATACTGTAATAGAATGTGCTGGAAGAGAGAAACCAAAAACATTGCTGAATTTCAACTACTCGAAATACCTACACTTCAGATGTTTAACTCAAATACTTGAAGTAATGACTTGTGCTCTGTATATTTTAAGTGTTTAAAGATGCAGTAAGTAAATATAATTATTTTTAAACAAACAAATGTCTTTGCTTTTCATTTTCCCTAATGAAAGTGGAGTGGAGTTACCGGCATTTGATGAATTATAAAATTAAACAAATTACTGTGACATATGACAAATTTGTTTTGCCTGTTAATAAAAGCAATTTGTTATGTTTTTGGGAGAATATATAAATGGTTTATATAAGAAATGTGTTTGGAGTTTCTAATTGAAGTTCCAGATTTGGTGCGAACGTGGATCATTTAATGTATTAAATATGCTTAGAAACCAGATAATTGTAAATAACGAGTAATAATAAATTAAAGCAATTAATGAATGTATCCATTTTCAGATAAGAGAAGTCAAGTGATATTGCAGGAGTGGTATATTGTTCGCTCGCGAAGAAATGCACCCATTTTTTTCTAGTGGCAGATAATGTTTTCTACATTGCATTTCCTGCGAAATAATTTGAACTGCAAGTAGAATCATTTTCCTCCCGATGATCTCCCTACAGATATCGGTTATTAGACTATTTTGTATTTCCGAATGCGACAACTATGATCATTAGTTTCGAAATTATAGTGCATATTATATTCCGGAATGCATGGGTGATCTCCGCGGAAATTTGAGATCCGGAGCCGATGTATATGCAAGCATGTAGGTTTTCCCTCTCCACGCTTCTCCCCCGAGGAGCACTGCTCCGTACACCAGTGTTACAAGCTCCCGTCTGGTCTCTCGAAATGTGTGATAGTGTAGCTCATTTAGCTGTGTGCATATGTGGGGAGAGGAGAGAAGACGATAAGTATGAGGAAAGAAAGATCGCATGCCGTCCGTGGCCCAATTGTTAAGATATTGCTCCAGCATTCGCCAGGTATTGACCGAAGACACTACGGAAACTACCGAACAGAGAAGCCAGCCACTAGAAGTCTCCACAAGGCAGTGTTTTAATTCGCTCCATCTGCGTAGTTAGTGTCGAAACGCCGTCCCTTTCTGGTCTCAAACCGTAGGTTCTCCCGGTCAGAGACCATACAGTGGCGACGTGTGCTTTCCTGATCCATCTTATTCGCAACAGATATCGCATGGAATTGACATGCAAAGCGGGGATGTGTGGGGCGATGGTAGAGCGTGGGGGCGGCGCGCCATGGTGGCCTCAGGGGAGGCGCTGTGGGAGGGAGATTGTTAAAATACAGCTCCAGCCTTTGCTTGGTATTGAAAGGAGGAAACATGGAAAACTACCGAACAGAGAAGTCTGCCACTAGAAGTCTCAGCCAGACAGTGGTTAGATTCGTACCTACTATGTAACTATTCGAAAATCCACCACAGTCGGGATTCGAACCTTAGGGTACGTCGGTCCGAAACGCTGTAGAAGTAACGGCTGTTTTCATGAGCTATCTCATCCGGAACACAAATCGGAAGTGTAGCGGTATGCAAAGCGAGGGTGTGCCGGGCGATTTCGGAGCGCGTGGGCGGCCCGTCATGGTGGCGTAGCGGCAGCAGGGGGGGAGCTTGTCAAGTACTGCTCCAGCATTTGCCTGGAGGAAATAAGGAAAACTCCAGAAAACTACCGATTAGAGGAGCCGCCAAATGTCTCCTCCAAATAGCGAATGAACTCGACTCAGATATTTAGCTAGTATCGAAAATTTGTTCCCCCTCGGGTCTCGAACCCTAGGATTTTCCTATCAGACTCTGTGTAGTAGAGGCGACGGCTGTCTCCCTGCGCCACCTCGGCCGGAACAGAAATCGGAAGTGAATCGCCATGCGCAGCGGCGACGTGCTGGGGGCGGTGTGCGACGGGGCGGGCTGGGCGGGTGGGGGCGGCGCCTATAAGAGGGCGCGGCGAGGTGCGCCGCGAGGTCGTCCGGCCGGAGTCGCTCGAGAGCGTGCGCGCGCTCTCCAGTGGCGCTTGCCCCGCGCTCTCTCCCACGATGAAGGTAAGGCGCCCACCGCCGCTCGGCCGCTCGGCCCGGCGGCGCGCTAGCCGACAACGCCGCGCTGCAAGCACGCGTGTGTGCGATGGATGTGCATGTGGCTCGGAAATAAAACATTAGCCGGCCAAAAAAAGCGACATTAGCTGTCATATAAATCTGCTTACTCCGGAAGCAGTGAACAACAAGTGGTCGTGCAGCATGCTCGCCAATAATGGTGCGTTGCAGGTACTCGCGTGTAGGATGTGCATGTGGGTCGGAAATAAATGGTTGGGTGGACAAAAGTACGTCATTTGCTATTGTATCTGCTATATGATGTCCGACAACAATAACAAAAATGCTGCGTTTCAATCATTCGTGTATAGGACATGCGTGCGTCTCGGAAATTGAAGATTTAGTCGTCAAAAGTGCGTCATTTGCTGTCGTATGCTAGAAGCAGTAAACATAAGCAGGTACAGTTTCGTCACGTTTAAGGGGGAATGCCACCAACTGTGCAATTGATAATGTGTATAACCAAATTACGTATCTTCTGATATCTGGATGTTTTTTTTTCACTCCCAACCTTCAGAGCAGTTTATGAATGGGTTACGTGTGTATGAATGTCAAGTGTTTACGATTTCATAGATGCACTCTACAAATAAATGTGTTCCTACCCAAGACCTCTTAAATATTCGTACATACACGAAGACTTCATAATATATTCCTATACTTGTAATTTATATAGGAGACAATTTAAGGATTTGAAAAGAAATTGAACGTTGTTTCTGGCGGTTAGAGGATTATACGACCGTAATAGGTTATATGGGTGGTCAATTTTTTTGTAGAATCAACCATAATTTTTGTGTATCACCAGAGAGAAACAAATAGTTAATTTTGGTGAAAAGGGAGTGTATGCTAATAATGTAACCGGTTCTGTACTAAAAATAGATGAAATTCTATATACTGAAATACCGCATATGTTTTCTAATACTCTTCGTCAAACAATTGTCATTTCTTTGGATCTATAATTTCCTTCTTTGAAGTGTATGTTAATGAAGGGTACTCCTTCATACCTGGATTTCCACTTAAATGGATATATCTTAATATTGTTAAAAAGATGCATCATACAAAAAATGCATGAAATAAAATGTCAATATTTTCGAGAGAAATAATTCATCGAATTTGTCTCTGCCCACCAGATCATGAGCCGATGGCCAACTGCAAAATTTTAAATAGAACTTTTCATTTTCATTGCTGAATTTTCCAGCAGAAATTTACAGCTTTTTTCGATTCCTGTAGATGACTGTAGAAAAAAACAAAGTTTCTTGATTTAATTACACATCTGCAATAATATATTCTTCGTAAACGTTTTGAAACTCAACAGATGATTTCGGAAGAGTAAGAGATGAAAGAACCATAGCATAAAGTAAACAAAGGATCATGTGTTATTCTAAACATTCAAAATAAATTGTAAATCAACTAAATGAAAGCAATAAAGTTTTAAAAGCAGTTTACTTGGTATGTCCAAAATACTAAGCAATACCTCGCGAGCTCCGCAAAATTTTAAATTGGAAACGAAACAACATGAAACTTCAAGCATAACGACCAGACTAGTTGCAATGCAGTGCAGTGTGTGTCTGTGTGTGTGTGTGTGTGTGTGTGTGTGTGCATCGTGTGTACTCGTGAGTTCTCACAGTAAGGCCGCCATCGCCACATCTACCACCGCCACCAGCGCCGCCGTCACCGCCTGCTCTTGTTTGACGAAGCTTTCCAACGTGAGCGGGGAGAACAGTGGCGGGCGAAGCGAGAAGGGCGGCGGTGCTCCGCGCGACTCGGGCCGAGGGGCGAGGGGCGTGGCCAAGGGTCCTTGACACCTGCCGAATGTCTCACCTGAAAGCTGACGCTTTGGGATTGGCTTTCACTCTCTCCAGAAGATTCCTCTCCAATTCCTTTTCCGCCGACGAGTGTAGAGTGTATTCATTCGGTTTAAAAAATAGTTAATATATTTTTCTTCTATCTAATTTCTCCTTTTTGTCTTTTTCTTCGTCTTTTCTTTCTCCTTCCTCTTCTTCTTCTTGTTCTTCTTCTATTCTTCTTCTATTTTTCTTCTTCGTCTTCTTCTTCTCTTCCTCCTCTTTCTTTTTCTTCTACAGAGACGTGAGTTCCTTCCGTTCTCATAATAACTTCGCATCTCTTTCTAAATCTTCCTACACTCTTTCTTCCTTTTTTATCTCTTTCTTTCCTACATTCTATGTCTTTCATCCTTTCTTTCTTCCGGCTAATTTTATTCTGTTTATGTTAGGTTTCTTTTCTTCTGTTTTCTTGAAAGTAAAATAAATTTGCTTCAATGTTATTTTATTTGTATTATGCGCATTGAAGTTGTCTCACGTAAACTGGAGTAACAGATGTTTTTATAGTTTTGAAATTTCAAAAGCATGAGAAAATTCTCAATATACAAAAACCATTGAATGTTCCGATGAGTAGCTGATAAGAAGAAGCAATTATCACTAAAGTGCCAAGTCTCTTTTTACCCCCTAACCTGAAAATCCTAATATACATCTTGCATATTAGTCTTCATTTCACGTTACCCCCAATGCCAAATATTTTTTCATTCAAATTAAAAAATATCATCAATGAGATTACGGATATTTATGAGTTTACAGTAGAACAGAAAATATTGGATCTTTCCAGCTCAAAACACCTATGCGCAATTTCAGTATGCGCAGACGAGTGAAAGTTGTTCTCAGGACAAATAAAGGAATCATCAAACATTTCCAAGCAACCATTGGAAATTCTGATGACGCACTCAAATATTCGTAATCCATAGCGGATATCTGAGAACTGTGCCCACCTTTGCCGCACTAAATAAAAACAAAGATCCAACATTTACTCTCTTTCATTAAATTATTACTACTTTTTTCTGTTGACGTTTCTCACCAGCGTTAAGTACTTTGCTATATTCTGAATATATTCTGATACAGAAGTTAATAGTAAACAGTCTAAGACATGTGCCCTTTCCGACCGTTTTGGGAGTTCTACTAAATATTTTTGTTTAAATGTTCCATAATAAGATACATTAAAAATGCGGTCCTTTGTTAATCTGTCCTAGTATTGAACAAGTCTAAATTTACTTTCCGTTTTACATAATACGAGGCAACGCTTGTATTAAAATATTTGTCCTATCTATTGAAATTACGTTTTTTTAGTTCACAAATTATATTTCCCTCACAATGTCAATAGTAGCATAGAATATATCAATCTTCCCTCTGAGTGACTTATTAAAAGATCGGACGGTCAAAAAAAGATTGCACATTATGACACGCTTATTAGGGAGTGTCACAGTAAGCTGTTTATTTCCTGAAGTCACCCTTCTCGTACTTTGTGACATATCTTGCAGATGACGACTAGACTTTCATTATTTCCTAAGCATATTCAATCGAAAAACACTTATCGTTCCTTATAAATGATCAAGTAACCTACTTTTAGAAACCACTTTTAGCAAATTAATATTATAAATATGTCCATTCATACGAACAGTCTTTAAAAATCAAAAAAAATTGTAGGGGAGTACTATCATCTGACGTTTACAGATATTGTGCCTACTTTTGAGCCGCCAGCGGTACATGAAAATATTTTTTCTTTTATTATTCAGTACCTAAGTCTTAGAACCAAGTCAGAAAACGAGAGAATATATTGATGAATATGTGATTATGAAGAAATCATTTGAATAATGATGGGGCAATGGTGGAATAAGAAGCACGAAAAAAAAAAACGAGAAAATCCACCGCAAATCCGCTTTGCCCACCACAAATTCTATGTGGGTAGAATGCAATTTCAAATGCGGGCCAGAGGGGGAGGCTGAGCTAACCGCACCATGGGTCACTTAGGAACACCCAAATACCTCTCAGAAGACTGTTTTGCTACGTAAGTAGTATCGTGACGGCCAGTGCTGTTGGCTTACAACACTGGACACCGGGATTCAATTAAGGCGGCTTTTGTGACAATTACACTTCATAAGTCGGATTGATGGCAAGTTTCTTCTAGGCTCTCTCGATTCCTCTGGCTCTCATTCTATCAACAATGCCAGTTTCCAAGCTCTTTACTAACCAATCCCCTGATCACAATAATATGCTATGATCATTCATTTTTGACATCGTCAACATCTATTATTAATCAATTGATTAAGACTATAACGAGGAGTCATTTTCACAATTTTGCTCCGTATGTTTATTCATTGATATCATGTGCGTATATGAAGTTACTTTTCTTTCTATTTTTAAAGTTTTTTAATATACTGATATATAGTTTTACTTTCTCGTATACTACTTACGTAGAATAGAGAACATGTCGAATTTTCGACAGAAATAACTCGTGTCCTAATACTGTCCTCGAATTGTCGGATCCTTATTACCAATTGGTTGACGGCAACAAGTCGGTTTGTTCGTCTGTTTGTACATATTTCATTATTCTCAATAAACCGTTCAGATGATTTACATGAAGCCTTAGTAATATTTTCAAAATTGTTTTAAAAATGTCTTCAACTTTTTATCACATTTATTACATTTACTCTGACAGCAAAGGACGATTAAAATGGTGCAGGTCTCATTTTAGTCTAAACCTCTTAATTTTTCGAACATTGCTAAGGTTACTAATAATGCTTGAAAGTATGTGCTGCTGAAACCCCACTAGTTTATGAATGTCTCAATTTCAGAGATAATTCTTCTTGGTTTGCCTTCAACAACGGGGTTGCGGTAAAACGACAGCTCATTTGAAAAGCATTTGAAACGCTATTAAATTACTTTGAAATTTTGTTTATCGCTTCGGGCGATTATTATCAAAGTTTCAATGAACTTAGAGAAATAATATTTCAAATATACCTGTACATTCTTGTACACTATTGATTTATTTTATTTTTTGTTAATTGTTAATTGATTTGTAAATAGATGTAAGTTGACAGATGTTGGAAACTATGCGAGTTCTGATTATAGAAAAAGCGATAAGTCAACTCTATGTCTCAGAAAGTGTCTCAGTTGCAACTCTCATTTGAGATGCGGGAAAATAACATGTAGCAAAGGAGGTGATACGAAAAAGCAGTTGTGTTTCAAATGTAGTACGAAGTAATAAAATAAAGAGGATACTGATTAAAAGTGTTCAATAAATTCAAAAAAACACTAAATACGCGTTAATACTCAAAGTCATCAAAATAAATAGATATTTGCAAAGCTGTCATTTTGACTGCTCCCAGATTTTGAAGTCATCACAACATTGCAAGCTTTCTAGAACTAATCACTCAAACATCCAGAAAACAATCACAAAGACTCTTGCGCTATTCTAAATAACTTTTAGCCCGTGTGCTCGTTTTTTCTAGGGTGAAGGCAGCGTCATACATGCGCCATTCGTCGAGTTCCGAACTGCTGCTCTCCGAATTCCGATTACGTACTCAGCGAATATTCACTTGTGTTGATGCTTCATAAGAGACAGAAACACTGCACCTAGCGCAAGCCCTGAAAGATTGGCTGTCGAAGAAGAGCAAGTAATTCATTCCAACTACTCAAGATTCGGAAAAATGTCTCACGGCACTCGCCGAATATTGCATGTGCGTTATTGCTTTGGAGGATAAATGTTGCTGATCAATCACACGTTGACACTTGATCCAGTAGCAAGGGAATGGGTATTTATTGATTCCGGGTGCGTCAAATATTTAAGCCGTTAGTTTCGCAAGTGTGCAGTGCGCTGTAGCTCAGTAGGTGGCAAATTTTCTTCCCCCGCTGAAATGTGAGACTCGGCTCCGACCTACACGGCTTTTGGGGTATTTCCCTCACAAGTATCTTCCCCGGCGCGGCACCGCCACAACCGGGACAAGCCCATAGATCCCGATTTGTGACTCGAAATGTACCGTATTGTATGACGTATAAGTGAGTGGTAAAGCGAGAGCAAGAGACGACAAAGAGGAATCGCAAGGTCCATGGCTCGTTTGATAGGGTGCTGCTCCAGCATTCGCCTAGAATTGATCATAGAACCCACAAAAACTATCGATCAGAGCTATGGGCAGCTAGAATTCTCATCCAGTCAGTGACAGATTTCTCCCGCAGCATTGTAACTAGTGTCCGCCTCCGTCGGTACTGCAACTCTAGGACCTCTTACTCAACATTGCCCCCGATACATCGATGTTATCGCAGAAAATCAAGGCTGAGAACAGAAGCTGAGAAACACACGTGAACCTAGAATATTGGCTCATCGGTGCAAGCCTTCAAATCCGTGCTGCCTTGAAGAAGGCCGCAATATGGCCGAAATGTCAGCGACCACGTCGCAGACGCGGCACGTCCCGAGCAGCCCAAACTTCCACCCCCGCCGTCGGCGGACGCCTACGCAGTCCTGCCCGCGAGCGCATCCTGCGTCGGCAGAGCGGAGTGTACGTGCGAGCGGAGAGCTCCCGGGCGAGCGGTAAACGGCGCCCGCGCGTTGCGGCCGGCGTTCGCGTGCCGGGCGCGGCGGCGGAGGCGCGCCGGCCGCGAAGGCGGTTTTTGTCCGCGCGGCGGCGGCGGCGGGGGAGGCAGCGCGCGAGTTTTTCCGCGGCGGAAAGCGGGTTAGCGGGGCTCGCGCACGGGACCGCGCCGCGGACGCCCGCGCCGACGCGACCGCGCCGCTCTTCGAACGCTTTGCCCCGGGATTCCAAAGAGAAGCCACAGCCTGTTCGTTCACCCGGTCCCTAGCTGGAACGCTCGTGGACTGGGTATGGTCGTAACGTGGTCGAAAGACGTTTGTGTATGAATGATACAGTGCACCAGTAACGTTTCTCCGCACCGAGCCGAATCAGAGGTTCCTATTAAATGTTGTATTTATATGGGTGGCAATCAGATCACTAGGAAACTCGTGAAGGGACAACACCTCCAGCATATAATATGATTGTGGTGGTACGCAGTTTACGTTTTCAAGCTGCAGCTCGAGCTACCAACGTAATTTCTGTTGCAACACTCTCAACAGCAAGGTGTCACTGCGGAGAGACTTTGCTGGCCTGCTATAGTTTTTTGTCGTATCCGATCGCTTGATGTGATTTCTACTTACTTTTTGGGTTGACTCATTGATTAGTGATTCCGAGCGTGTCAACTGGTTCGGTCATTAGACCCTTAAGTATGGTGCACGTTTTCCCCCTGGAGATGGCGGTGATCTTCCCCCTCTAGATGGTGAGATCCGGCACCGACTTACCGTCGCCTTACGGGGCTTTTCCCAATCAGATATCTCCCACTAGGAGGGCATCGCCCCAGCCGCGACAAGCTCTCACCTGCTGATGCGAGTGATAGTGTTGTGTGGTTAGTGTAATTGTATGTAAGTAAGGGGTGAGGCTAGAACAAGGAAAGATCGCGCGCGGTGCGTAGCCTGTTTGGTAGGTAATTCTCGTGGATTGATAATGTTTTTAACGTGAACAATAGTTACTTATGATATAAGTGGTAAAAGTTTCATTTTATTTTGCGAGTAGGAATGGTTGCAACCTGAAGCCGAGAGGGGCAATACTACAAGGAAAATAAGATACTCGTATATTTTACCATGTGTGTCATACATAACTTTTTTAGACAGCCTTACTGACATTCGTTTTAATTCAAGCATACAAGTCACCATGTCACATTAAACGTAGTAGTAGCTGCTGCGATCAGACGCGAGTATTTTGTTTTCTTGGTTGTACTCACAGTTTTTACTGCACATTTCAAGCGTCATTTCACTTTTAGCGCCACTGCTAAAAATTGAACTTGAAGCAAACTTTGCATGCCCTTAAAGTAACCACATTTACTAGAGGTCGTCTGAAATAGTTACATACTGTGTCCGGTCAATTTACGTGTTTTTTATTTACGTGATTGGAGAAAATGAAATAACTAATTATGGAGAAACTGATCAAAATGTATTAACTCCTTAAGAGATTATAGTAAGAAGGTGTTCACTCAAATTCTACTTCTGTGGGTCCATTCCGCTTGGAGGCGTTTTAGGGAGATAAATTGACCTAATAAAGTAAAGATTAATCTTTTGAAGACTAACCTGTTAATCATTTGTAAAGTTAAGATTTCTCGGATTAGACCGGTGAAAACCTTCTACCGTCACAGAATAAGGTTCAAAATTGTATGGCAACTAACGACCTCTGATGGTTTACGAACATAATAATGGTGTGGGACCACCAACGTTTACGCTACAGAAAATGAGTACCCAGTGTGGGCATCGGATGAAAGAATGTTTAAGTATTCACTTCATTACATGACAGAAGTGTAGGTGAAAATAGAAATATAGGCACAGGAAGATATATTTTCCGGGCTGGTAGGCCGTGGTTCAGTTGTCATTGAAGGGCCAAACGCTTCGTCCATGACTGCGGTGGATATCCTCAGTGGCGGCAGGGTCGCAGGCGCAGTGTTCGGGGCGGCGGTTGGCTCACGACTGGCTTGCCAGTGCCAGAGGATGTCCATTGCAGACGTGGACGAAACGTTTGGCCCTTCAATACCAACTGGACCACGGCCTACATCCCCGGAAAATTTCTCTTCTATTGACTCCGGCAGTGAAACCTACGATGCTACGTAAAAATGTAGGCACTTCACCCGAGGTGCACTTATGGAATTCGTCTTTTATCCACACAGTTTGGCCTTGTTAAATAAACTTCTTTTATGATTTGTCTGAGACTTTTTTCAATTTAGGAAATGTACATCGTCGACCAAACCACTTGCTAATACAAAAGAGCGGCTTGTTCGATGCACTCTGTGAAGCCTTACGGACGTGCAAATGCTTAGTCAGGAACCGTTCAATATAACTATCCTTCTCCTCATTTATTTGGAAGTTATGTGTTATTATCGTCGGTGCCGAAAAAGACACTTTAAATTTGTTTCTCTAATATTTCTATGTATTTCAAGACGATTCAAGAATTTTCTTTGAGACATAATTATCTTCAAAGAGGGGCAAAATACGATTGACAATAAGTTACCGGCTTACACATTAAACGGGATAATATTTAAGTTCATTTTTTAAAACTTTTATCTTTATTTAATAGTTTATTTTCGTATGTTCGATAAAATATTAAAAGTGTCATCATTTTTAGATCATGTCAGTCGTATGGTATGCCAAAAAAGAAAAGAAATCGAGTGATACATTATATTTTTTGAAATAATGTATGAAAAACGCAATTTGAAAAGCGCAATGAAGATTTTAATTAATATATTTTAAGAATATGAGAATAATTGATGTTTTGTGATAGGAACGCAAATTAAATGTTCGACGTCGTTTTTTAGACATAGTCACTGAATAAATATTTTTTGGAAAAGTGAACAAAGATGAAATAATAAAATCCTTTTGCAAATATCCAATCGAACGTTGCACAGTAAATGGAATTAAATGGAGATTTCTCGTACATTCTTACGCAAGTAGGATCCTTGTTTCTACTCTTATAGCGAAGTAACTAAGAGAACCGTTTTAAGCAGCAGGGCATATTCAACCTAATTGCGTGCAACTTTACGCCCTGTGACGCTCTGGCTACTCTTGTACTAGATGACACACCCAAGACTTCCATGCAAGCTCTGGACTAGAAGCTTTTCTGTGATGTTGGTTGTGTAACACACATACATAAGAACAGAGCCTGAGGGTAAGAACACATCGAAAACGGCGAAAAAGTACTGTCAGTTTTGTACAGTAGATACCAACAAATAATCATGCCAAGTTTCAAAACTCCGAGATTTTTTTTCACTTGATTAATTTGACTGGACTATTAGTAACATTTAATCAGCAGTTAAGTGGTGGCAGTTAAGCAGCAGTTAAGTTGGTGAATGTTTAATTAAGTTACTTTATTTTCCCTGAGTGTTCAAATAACACATCTTTTCAGATATTCCCTAATCATTTTTGTGGAAAAGGGACACATTTTCTAGACATTTCCATAAACTTAAGAGTTGATAGTGTGATGGTCACGTTCGTGTCAAAAGTCTGGATGAATCAGATCTGGATGACAAAATCAGTAATGTAGTGTCAAGATGAGCATTTAGAAAATAAATACAATGCTATTAAAACATGAGAACATGTGTTCGAAAATAATATGTGCAGAAATGATATAGAATTTTGACCAAAATGGCGTTGATCATAAATCATATGTCAAAGAATACAGGAAAATGAGAGACAACTACAGAGTGAAAAGAAGATGAAACATACTTGATTATCCACTTTGTCAGACACCTGCCACCTGATCTGATGTAACTTCTGAAACTTTCTATGACAGAAAAAAATGATTGGAAATATTTTTTTAAATTTCATGTTCCTTTTCGTTGTTTTTCACTGAAACTATTTTTGATAGTCAACTAGTCGAGAATGCCGACGAGAATCAACCACATTTATAAAATGAAGTATATTCACATTTTTGTATTCTGGATAAAGAATACGATAGATACCTTCTTAAATAATGTGAGTAATTATAAAATGAAGGTTAATTTTATGGAGGTAATCAGCCTACTAGAAATATTGTGTATGAAGGTTAATTTTATAGAGGTAATCAGACTATTGAAAAATTGTGAATTTGTCACACAAAAATTTTGTTTGCAATATCTAACTTCTATACAATATAATTCAATTTATATTAATAGAAAGTATTTTCTATTATACCACAACTCTTCTTCACTTACTTCCGGTCCATAACTAACTTTACATATATCTGAACCAACTTGCGGGAAAGATTCTGATGGATAAGTTCATTTCTTCGGAAGGTAGTTAATTCGAAAGATGTGGATACATTTATTGAGCAACAAACGTTTCTGCTTTCCGGCGAGGAAAGTATTCATCATCGGTGACATCCCTAAGGTGAGTGGACGCGCTTTGCCACTACCACCTGCTGTGTCATCTCTCAAGCAGGAACCTGAACGGAGAGCCTTCTGGCTTTCTGGCGATGTGCAATGTGATGTAAGTGTGCAAGAGTTGTGTAAGGAAAGAAAGCATGGATGAGAATCCTATTCTAGTGAATATTGTACGATTATTAAAAGCAAATAGGGAGCAATGTACTTCAGAATCAGAGCTAAAGTGACTATGGTTACATAGAATCACAAAGATATCACATATCACATACATTTATCTGAACTTGAAAGTCATTACATGAAATATTAATTTGCCATACTAATTTGCATAACAAATGTTTTGTCTCTTTAAATCTGTCTTCTGGAACGGACAGAAACGGGTACATCTATTGAAGATATCTTTCGCTTTGTGTTGAGTTTCAAATCATTCAATGGGATACGTTGGGAAACGTACGTTGAGAAAACGCAACGATAGTCTCTATGTATTATTCACTTATTTCATTTTGTAGATAGATTTACGAAGTTCACTTAATGCTTAAATTTTAATTTATAAGTATAGGGCTAACAATCTATCCTAATCTATTTTACAGCTGACACTAAATTGCATGTGAAGGGGATTCACAATTAGTTTCTTCAAGGGAACTGAAAATTTTTAAGAATGCACGCACAGAATATTATCTATTTTTTATTCGAGTTTGGCATTCAGTTTGAAATTTTATGCTTTGGTTGATCAAGTGGAGGCTTGTATAAACGTTTTTGGCGAAATTGACTCTATGGTATTTCAGTGTGATTTAATTCAAGATTTGTAGTTGTCGGTGTTGGAGATGAATCATGGGAGCTTACGATAACTTTCAGGTGCCTTGTGATATTTTGATCAATAGTAATCAGCCAGATAGGAAAAATTGGGTCTGTAGGTTTAGTAAATTCCCGTGTCATGAAAGACCGAGTTCGAGCCGTTTTTTACTGTGAGATATTTTTTCGAGATGTATCCTTAGCAGCATAGAAAACTACGAATGTGAAAGTGCCTAAATGAAACAGATTTTTCTACAGATGCGTTCATTATACTGGTTTAAGCGGTTGACAAACTACTGACATAATCAAATTAAAGTACTTCAGTTTTAACATAATAAACACAACTACACGCGAACAACAAACACACCTTAAACACACAGTGAAGATTAATTTTGCAGGTAACAATGTTAATGTTAAAGTCTTCAATATGTAATATTCAAAATGTTCCTGCATTGATTACAGTAAATCGTTCATATATTCACTCTTATATTCCAAAATACATTTCTAAAAAACTCCTTCTGCTAAATATGGTGGGTGTCTAAGAATGAAATTATTAAAGCAGAGACAATTTGAGAAACAATGAGATATATGACGCAGTAGTTCTATCACTGAGCGTGAAATACTATTGTTAACGGTTTACAACATAACACGTCTTTAGTATAAGACAAAACGTCTGCTATTCCGTCGTCAGTTGGTTTTTATTGAGCTTCCAAAAGAGCAACAACCATGTCCAACCCTCCCTTGCGCTCGTGCATTAAAACAACTTTCTCCTACCTTCGCCAGCAATCTATTTTACAGTTCTCTTTACGATCTTGGCGCATCTTCTGCCACGGCAGCTCGAATAACGTATGTAAGCATCGATAACGGCGAAGCTAGGGAGAGAGGGAGGAGGGAGGTAAAGGACGGTGGAGACGGAGGCAGAGATGGATGTCGGTTTGAGAAACGGGCACGGTGGCGGGAATGGAGGCTGAAGCTGAGGTGGGACTGGTAACGGGGCCGATGTATCGGAGATGATGACAAGATCGATGACAATGATGAGGGGGGCATCGAGTATGGTTTTGGAAAAAAAGTGAAAGAAATTGATAAACATGACCTACACTATCACACATGTCGGGAGATCAGCTGGGAGTGAACGGAAAACGTGTGAAATGATTTTTATAATGGGTGGTGTTGCAAAGATTAGAACGTGTGAAGGTAGTTTGATTCATTAAGCTTAGTAAAAAAATAGCCAAATGATTTCGTCCATTTTGACTCGCCTCCCTCGCCCTTGTCCAATTCGATGGCGAGGATCCGATCTTCAGCTTCCGCGATCAACACAAAAGGCAGCCAATGCACAATTTTCAACGTATTTTATTCAAAAATGCAGACGCTGATTGTACAGACTCACTTCCACAGACACACTCGTCTGTGCATTTACTGTTTTCCCAAAAAATACTCGCGGGACAGTGGAGGCGCGGGCGGCAGATGTGCGGCTAAGGTAGGATCAACCGCTGCAGAGGTAGAGCTTGGGTGTCAGGGACGGCGGAGGTGGCAGGGCTATTAGCCCAGTCTAATTAGACAAAACGAGTAATAAGTTCCCGTAGTTTGAACGTTGGCATGATTGTTCGTTGCAACTCCCGCACATTATACTAAATGTCTCTGAAGTCTATGGGGTTGGCGGAACTAATTTAGCTGTCTACTTTCGTTTAAAAACGAAAGTAATCACCTTAAATTATATATATATAAAATTATCCATCCTACCAAAAATTACGCGTTCAACATTTATCAACAATACGTATCAGCAAAACTTTGCACAAAAATCATATTCATTTTTAATCTATTATATCTTATTTTGTATTCTCTTGCGAGAATCCGCGGCCATTGGTTTCGAGATTACCTCGGGTACTATTATTGATGAATGTTGAACAAATACAAAATTAATTCCGTATCACAACAGAATTTTGTATATGAGATATCTAAATAAGGGCCGTAAATAAAAATAAGATGTCTTCAAGCTTAAAAATTTAAAAGGATTAATTTTAAAACAAAACCTAATAGGACCTATTTTGTAGGACATTTTTTTCTTCTATACCTTTGTGTAGAACATATTATTTGGAAGAATTGTTAGTTATGGAGTTATATGTGCACATAAATAGAAAAACCATCTTTAAACCGCCCCTCAACCCTCTATTTTCCCCCACACTTCAGGATTTTTAGTACAATGTGCGGTAAGTACTAACGAACAATCACGCCTAGTTTCAAAACTCTGGGATTTGTTTCTTCGATCACGAGCTTTTGGTCTAATTTGTCTATTGTACTTTGTAACTAGCGGTAACAGAGGTGGCGAAATGAGTGGCGTGGCCGGGTGTGGAGGGGATGGTCATTGCGGGGTCGGGGCCAGTGTAAGCAGCGGGGCGAGGGTGGAAGGGATCTTAATAGCAGTAGGCGGGCACGCCAACTGCTATTTATATTAGTCTTATTAGTGTTTGTATTATGTACACCTCGAGAGGGCAGTTATTCTTTCCCTGCTGGGTGGTAAGATCCGGGACCGAACTGCATGTCGGCTCGCGAGGATTTCTGCCTCAGGTACCTCCCTCAGCGGGGCAACGCCCCAGTCGATGTATGCTCTATGCCCCCGAAGAATCTCCCGACTAATGTGGAAGTATAGGGAATATAAGTGTAAGAAAAGTTAGTTCGCTGTACGTGACCTGTTAGAGTAGTGCTGCGGCGTTCATCCAGTTGATCGGAAAAACATGGGGAACAACCGATCAGAACAACCAGCCGCTAGCACTCGCATCCAAACCAAGATGCATTCGACCTAGCTGGGTCTGTTTAGCTGGATTCCAAAATTCGCTGCCGTCCGAACTCGAACCCAAGGTCCTCCCGGCCAGAGTCTCCGCAGACGCAACGACAACGCTTGCTCTGAGCTCAGCCAGTCGGAATGAGCAGCGCAGCCGGGGACCGCGGATGCTCGGGGGCGGCGGAGCGAGCAACAAGGCACGAGGGGCGCGGAGGGAGCGGGGGGGGGCGAGGTAAGCGGCGCGGCCGGGAGCGGCGAGGGCGGAGGCGCGAAAAAACGCCGCGGAGGCTGCGCGGCTGGCACGTGCGCGTGGCGCGGGCAGCGGCGCGTGCCGACGCCCGAGCCCAGGCCTCCACAATGGCCCCGCGCGGGGCAGGGCGACGCGACGCGCGCCTCCGGCCAGCCCTGCCGATTGTGTGAGCGAGTGCTTAGCGGGTGAAACTGCGCTTTTGTGCCGAAATTCGTGTAGAAGGAACAAAACACGAGCGTCTGTCATAGGAGAGCGCCCGTGCTACACCAAGTGCGTCACATCAACGATGGTGCCATACCGTCCACTTGTCTAGTGAGAGACAAACTAATTTCGTCTATTCAGTACTTGCAGATCGCTTTGGATAATGTATCCTGTTAATTCTACATTGGTTCATTTAAAGAACTTTTCTTCCTTGAAATTAAATTAATTTTAGAGAATCTCTAGTAGACGTCATAATTTTTCAGCAGTTTCGTCAGCAGTTTCAACTAGAATAATCTTCTTGTTTCAAGAAAAAAATATCTATCATCACAATTGTACCTTCGCAATGTTAATTTCGGCAATTTTCGAAAATTCAGAGAGTTCATTACAAAGGATCTAACACCATTTTTATTGTTCTTTGATACATTTCCGAAGAATATTTAAAGAAAAAATGGAGTTGGTTTTGAAAACATTATTGTTAAAAAATTACTTCTATATCACGCAAAATTACGAATAATGTCACGAAAAAATGTACATGGCCTTATTTTAAGATCTGACTTTGAACAACAGATATTATTTAGCAAAAAATCTCAATCTTCATTATTACTGTTGAAGAAAGATGCCGAAAAACTTCAAAATTTTGTAATTTTTGAAAAATTAGAGATTTTAATAAAATGTTTGCGCAACAACCCCAATATTTTAATTGGTCTTCGCTTTACGAGGACAATGTTTGATCCAAATATTTGAAGCAATTTTTGAGAAAGTTTATAAAATGTGGTTTCATGAAAAGTACCCCCTAAAATCAAAATAACTGATTCAAACTCGCACGACCTTGAGTTCCTTTAGATCGATCTTGTAATATTAATTTTAGAGAAAATCGTCTGAATGGTTTAGGCGCTAACGTTAACCACTCACGGTCAGACAGACGTTTTATCGTCAATTGATTTTTCGGCATCAAGGACTCACAAAGTTCAGATTCTGCCTATATAAAATGTTATAGGAAGTAATTCACTACTTATAATTACAAGATTTATTCAAATTTTCGTGACCAGGAATCGGCAATACGATTTTTTATCGAAAAATCCCTGACTTCCAGCGCATGAATACAATATTTTCTCTCCTTACGGAGTAAGGAGAGAAAGAAAAATGTGTTTCGTTTCATTTGCAAACCATCCCTTTCATCTACTGCATAATTAATTAGCAATGGTCACTTAACGTTGCTGATGACCAGGTTATTCTTGAAGAGGTAGAACAAGATGTAGGTTATATGCTGAGGAAACTAAATGAAAAATATACATTTTGGGGTTTAATAATGAATCCAGCGAAAACTGAGTATTTTGTTGGGGGGTCGCAAGGAACAATCTAACAATCTTAATAATTGGGAGCAGGTTTGTTAAAAATACAACAACTTAGAAGTACCTCGGTGTGTGCATATCAAAGCAATGTCGATGCACAGAAGAAGTAAAACACAGGATCTCTGAAGGTAGAATAGTGACAAGACAGTGAAGTAATGTTTTGAATAGCCAAAAAATAACAAGCAAGACAAATACAAGAATATACAAATCGCTGGTTGAAAGCATACGTACATAGAAGTTCGGATTTTAAGTCAGAGCGAAGAGCAAAAATTAAATTCAATGAAAATGAACTTTTGGAAACGCTGTTGTAGGCTTACATTACTGGATAAAGTACCCAATGTTAACATAAAAAATCAAAAGGGTATTGATATTGATATAATGGATGTAATTGATGCTAAAATATTGAGATGGTATGGTCATATCCAAAGCATGATGGAAAGTCGATGACCTAATAAAATTTTGAAATGGCTACCTCAAAGAAACAGGAAGCGCGGCAGATCAGAAGGACATGTAAAACAAAATGGAAAATGCGATAAAGGAACGAGATATTCAAGAGGAAGATTAGATAGATGGAGCGATGTGGAGATTGTGATGCGAGAAAGCGTCTGCCGTAAAGATCCTCGCTACTACTAATACTAATTTGCCGTGGTACGCGCAAAGGAACGTTCCACAGCATTACAGACCTATACACCATAACACATTAAATAATATCTGAGAAGATACAAAACAAATCATAATGTGCATCTGTATATATATGATTGTTTTACTTGTAACCAAGTAATGAAGATAAATATGCACTTGAAACACTACAACGACACATTTCCGAATACTGGGAAACATTAATTTCCACGATTTCAATCAGATATAAGAAGGACTTGAGGATGAGAAGGAAGAGTTCTCTTTCTTCTGAATAAAATGAACACAGGAGATTCAAATCTAGTTAGATCATGTTTTTTATTATGATTACGATACGTAATTATTTTTTTAATTAAAATGATTGCTCATATAATTAAAGAAATTTATTTCAACTGAACTAATGTTTCTATAAAAATCACAAGTGTGACTATCCCTGAACGTACGAATGTTTTACAGATACGTAGGGTAGGTACGTCCGTTTAGGTCCGAGAATTTAATCTAAGAAATATGAATTCTGTACATAATGTAAATATTTCTCATTGTTTTGAACATATTTTGAGATCCGAACGTTATCATAAATAGTTGTATTTGTTGAAGAAACTTTTCATTGATCTACCCTCACGATCCTCTACATTATATTTATACTTACTTCAATTATATTTAGCGGTACGATTTGTTCTACACTCATATCTGTGATAAATATCATCGTTAGTTGACTTAAGCCCCAATCTCTCATTTGATATAATGTTAATTTTAAAGTATGATTGACCCATCAACACTCTAGTAACTGATGTGTGCCATACTATTGTGCGTTACGATACATACTTTCATTTGCTTCGTGTCCCTTCTTGTTATTATGACACAATAGCTCCGTTAACTGCAAATAATACGTCGTAGTACAGTATATAGGTCTTGAGGACACGTAATGTGAGCAACGAACGCCGACCTGGAAAAAAGTAAAACGATGTTCTCTACGCATATTATAAATATCTATGATGAGAAGTAAAATGTTACAGTTTCATAATAAGACACACAATACCCATCTGATAATGAACTACTTCTTTCCACGCAAGACACAATTCTATCATACGTCAAGTAGTTCTAGAAGCCAGTGTTAAATAAAAGAAATGAATCAGGAAAGAGAAGCGAACTAACTTGATAACGTCAGAAGTAAGATGCATAGCTTATCGAACACAAATCATATTCATCAAAGTAATATCCCTCTTTATTAGTAAAAGTCTTATGGTCAGAAACAATTCTGGGTTGACGCAGAATGGTCTAAGAAATTATTTATTGCAATCGTTTTGACTGAACTTTTGTAAAATTTTATGAAGGAATATGAAACTACATGTTAGGATATTAAATGTTTAATATGGAAAAAAATTAATGTCCGCATGCAATATTAATAAAACTATTAATATTCTTATACAGTAAATATAATTGTAAGGCCAAAAAACCATTTTAGTCATTTAATTACACTCATTAAATGCAATACAAAGTAAAATACAAAGTTTGGATCGTATTTTTAACTCCTTAACGTGATAAGGTAAACTCCTATTTTCTAATCAGTAGATCTTTAGATTGCATACACAATATGTTTTAAAAATGTGCATACAAACAATTCACATATCAAAGTGAATTTTCCCTTAAAAAATAACTGAAATGCAGATGATTCGTTCCCGACAGAAAACTATTTATTCACATAAAAATATTACTCTAATAAAGAATACTCCCACAACACATTATTCATTGACAGTGAACGACTTTTCTTCCCGGGATAAATGGTTTTAGTAGGCTTACAATTGCAGTCCTATGCAGACGGAAGCACAGTCACTACACTCGGATCAAATAAAAATACTGCATGAAAATACAGACGGGGTAACAATGCCGGTATGTACATAGTCCGGTCGAATTGACATTGACTGTACGAGAAAGACACGCCAACAAAAACGTTTTGAGAAAATTGCTGTACGCACAATTCTTCCGCGAGAAAAGCGCAAGGAGAAAACCGGCTTAATTGTGAATACGTGACGTTCAGAAGTTCTACTCGTATTGCAAAGCACAGATCGTTTGTCAAATTAAAATTCTTACGCAATTTTTGCTCGTCTCGTAAAACACCAAGTTGATTGCAATCCAAGATTTTACATGTTTCTAGTGTATTACATATATTTGTGTTTTCGTATATCCGCTCTACATTCTAATTTTACTTAATTATTACACGATAATATAACGTTACTGTTGATTATTCAGACAACATAGAAAGGTTTGAATCTGTAAACAATGTCTTTGAGTGCTTTTATATATTATGTCTTTAGTCCTTTGAGATTAGTACAAGTTACATCCCGGAATGTGGTGGTGTTCTTCCCTCACTGGAATGTGAAATCAGATACCGACCTACACGTCAGTTTCCGGGGTATTCCATCTCCAGGTATCTCCCTCAGTGGGGCACCGCCCCAGCCGGGGCAACCTCTAAGCCCCCGACTGGTCTCCCGACATGTGTGGTAGCTTAGTGCGTGCACGTCTGTGTGTGTAAGGGGAGATGAATCAAGGCTGAGGAGGGGAAGATTGCGCGCAGACCGTTGCTCGTCTGTTAGGGCATTCACCTGGTGTTGATCGGAGACACAACGGAAAAACACCGATCAGAACAGCCTGCCGCAAGAATTCTCCAGTAAATGACTGAATTCGACGTAGCTGTATAGATAACTAGGGTCGAAAATCTTCCTCCTTGAAGGCTCGAACCCTAAACTCCCCCGGTCAGTGACGCTGCAGCGGCAACGGATGTTTTCACTGAGCTATAGAACGTCTTGCATACTCAGCTCCTCCCTCCTATTGAATGCCCCCGCCTGAAGAAGACCCAAAACAAAATAGTCAAAATCTTTTGTTTTTACTTCAACTTTTAACATTTCTTATATTTTTTAACGAACTCCTCCCTTGATGATGTGGTTTTGCGATGAAAGTGATTTAGTCTGTGAGCATGACTTTCACATAGTACATATTTCCTGACGTACATTTGGAGAAGCTCATTCAAGACCAAACAATTCTGAACGATGTATCACTTCCCCTGATAATAAAAAAAAAACCTAAAACCCCCCTTTCCCTAAAACCTAATGTACTTTATAAAATAAACTACATTGCTTTTGTTGGGGTATCATACTCGACATGGCGGACTGATCGACAGAAGTTCTGTAAAGCGATGAAACAACCGAAGTTGGAACGGAAGAAAGCCTAGTGTTCCACTTCCCGCAGCCATTAACTCCACTGTCTCTATCGGTATCTCCATCGCCTTCTCCGTCACCGTCACCGTCATCTACCCGTGACCCGAAACGGCTCGGATCGCTGCTTCTGAACACAAGCCACACACTCACGCGCACACAGTGCGCGCGTACACCCGCAATGCAAGGACGCGGCTCGTGAGGATAAAGTGACTCTTCGCAGCAGAAGCATTTCCTGCAGACGACACTTCTCGCGCAAATAGAAAAACAAGGCGGAATGAGACTAGGGCGGTCACCATTTTGGCGGCCATCTACCAGAACGTTTGTGCTCTGATGTCTCCGCTTAGAACATCTACGCTGAGAATTAATGATGAAGCATGGCATAACGGTGGCAAAAGTGTCAGCGAGCGTGAAGAAAAAAATTAAGTACACAGTCGTGAAAATAGGAAGTTTCTCCTGTGTGGTCTACGAAGAACATACTTTCCTCTGAAAGTTAGGAGGCGCCATTAACATAAAATTCGAAATTATACATATATATTGCTGATTATTTCCTAGAAAAGCTTGTTGTTTCTGTGAGATATTTTGGAACTTCATTTCAAAGAAACAAAAAGGGAAAATATAAGACAATCTTACATTCAGAAAATAAAATAAGCTATATTTTTATTTACACTTCAATAAATATAAAAAACCTATATTATATTTAAAACACTCAGGATTTTCGTTTAGAAAGTCGATTGAGTTTTGAACTCAACCACATGTCGTGATTCGTTTCTTGAAATGAAAAGTAGCTACCGCAAGATGAGTTATCACTTTATTTTGTCAACTGGTTTTACAGAATAAACACTATATTTTAATAATGTCTTGAAATTAATACACAGAACGTTTATCTGCTGTCTTTAGTTCATTATGCCATTGTGCAAGTCGTAATCGATATTTTGAAAGAAGTCTGCATTGCAAGCAAACATTGAAGTTGAGGGTGAAGTTGTGGGTGAAGTTATAGTATATTCGTTAAACAAAATCCACTAGTTCTTTTAAAGTTCGAAGAGTATTTTAAATGATAATATTAGCGGCTATGTGTAAACACATTGTCCAGCAATCCTCTCACACAAGTGTCCCTTCACAAAATAATTTTCAGCGATTAAAATTATATGTGATGAATTAAGTTTTTAAGTTAAGATGGTTCGGGAGGATGTCCGAGTGGCGATATGCCCCCTATATTTGAAGCTTTTTTATATTGCAGCCGCCATGTTTTCTGTGGGCAACATCAGAGCGTGCAGATAGTTGTCAATTCGATCAATTTGATTTAAATTACATAAACTATTTAAAATGGTTTGGATTTAGTCGAGGTTAAATAAAAGAATGAATATTGTTTGCTTGTTTGTAGCCCACATTAAATTTCTGTGTTTTATTCTTAGTAACACCACCTATTAGAATAGTGTTGAACTTTTGACTCGTACGGTTCTAATTATTAATAATCTTTGTAACAAATTTAAATTACATTCATATGTGTATGAAAAGTTTGTGGTTAACAGTAATTGGAGAAGAAAACTTCTTCAAGAGCTCATCCTTTTGTATAATGTATTGAAAATATTCAGTTACCTTTATTTAGTTTGTGTAAGATTATATATTTTATTATCTTTCTTAAATATGTTTGTTAATATAATTAAAAGTTATTTGAAATTGTTTCCATAATATCTTCAAAACTTCACCACTTTGAAATTTGTTAACATTGCTGATAGTTGCCCATAATTCGAAAAAGCAATAACCAACTGGTGTCGCGATATGGCTTTCCGGGCCAGTGTAAGCAGCGGGGCGAGGTGGAAGCGGATCTTAATAGGCAGTAGCGGGCACGCCAACTGCTATTTAATTAGTCTTATTAGTGTTTGTATTTATGTACAACACGAAGGGCAGTTATTCTTTCCCTGCTGGGTGGTAAAATCCCGGGACGGAACTGCATGTCGCTCGCGAGGATTTCTGCCTCAGGTACCTCCCTCAGCGGGCAACGCCCAGTCGATGTATGCTCTAAGTGCTCCGAAAGGAATCTCCCGACTAATGTGGAAGTATAGGGAATATAAGTTGTAAAGAAAAGTTAGTTCGCTGATCAGTAGACTTGTTTAGAGTAGTGCTTGCGGCAGTTCATCCAGTTGATTCGGAAAAACATGGGGAAGCAACGATCAGAACAACAGCGCTAGCACAACTCGCATCACAACAAGATGCATTCGACCTAGCTGGGTCCTTGGTTATCGCGGATTCCAAAATTCGCTGCCGTCCGAACTCGAACCAAGGTCTCCCGGCCAGAGTCTGCGCGAGACGCAACGACAACGCTTGCTCTGAGCTCAGCAGTCGAATGAGCCAGCGCAGCCGGGGACGCGGATGCTCGGGGGGCGGAGCGAGCACAAGGCACGAGGGGCGCGAGGGAGCGGGGGGCGAGTAAGCGCGCGCGGACGGAGGCGGGAGGCGCGAGAGGAAAGACGCAGGAAGCTAGCGCGGCTGGCACGGTGCGCGTTGCGCCGCGCATGCGGCGCGGTACCGACGCCCGAGCCCAGGCTCCACAATTCGGCCGGCGCGCGGGCAGGGCGACGCGACGGACGCCTCCGGCCGTGCCCTGCCCGATTGTGTGGAAGCGAGTGCTTAGCGGTGGAAACTGCGCTTTTGTGCGAAAATTGAGTAGAAGTGACAAAACACGAAGGGTCTGTAATAGGAGAGCGGGCCCGTGCTAACCAAGTGCGTCACATAACGATGGTGATACCGTCCACTTGTCTAGTGAGCAGACAAACTAAATTTCTGCTATTCAGTACTTCTGCCAGAATCGCTTTGGATATAGTATTCCTGATTTAATTCTAATTGTCATTAAAAGACTCTTTCTTCCTTGAATTAAATTAATCTTTAGAGACATCTCTAGTAGACACCCGTATAAATTTTCAGCAGTTTCGTCAGCAGTTTCAAACTAGAATAATCTTCTTGTTTCAAGAAAAAAATATCTTCATACAGATTGTACCTTCGCAATGTTAATTTGCGGCAATTTTCGAAAAATTCAGAGAGTTCATTAACAAAGGATCTAACACCATTTTTATTGCATTCTCTCTCAATACAGTACACATCACGGAAAGAATATTTAAAAAAATGAGTTGGTTTGAAACATTATGTGGTAAAAAATTACTTCTATATCAGCCCACCAAATTACGGAATAATGTCACGAAACAACCTTACATGCCCTTAACTTATAACAGACCTAGACTCCCTTGAACAACAGATATTATTTAGCAAAAATGTAACTCTTCATTATTACTGTTGAAAGAAACATGCGCGAAAAAACTTCAAAATTTTGTAATTTTGAAAATCAGAGATTTAAATAAATGTTTGCGCAAACAATCCCATTCTTTTAATTTGGTCTTCGCTTTAACGAGGACAATGTATCAATATTTGACAATTTTTGAAGACAAATTTATAGAATGTGGTTTCAATGAAAAAGCACCCTAAATTCAAAATAACTGATTCAAAATCGCACGAACCCTATCGACATCTCCTATTAGATCGATCTTTTGTAATATTAATCTCTTCACGAGAAAATCGTCGAATGGTTTAGGCGCTAACGTTAAACACTCACGTCAGACAGACGTTTTATCGTCAATGAATTTTTTTCGGCATCAAGACTCACAAAGTTCAGATTCTGCCTATATAAAATGTTTATAGGAAAGTAATTCAATACTATAATTACAAATTTATTCAAATTTTCGTGACAGGAATCGGCAATACGATTTTTTAATCGAAAAAAATCCCTGACTTCCAGCGCAATGAATACAAATATTTTCTCTCCTTACGGAGTAAGGAGAGAAAGGAAAATGTGTTTCGTTTCATTGCAACATCCCTTTCATCTACTGCATATAATTACAGAATGGTCACTTAACGTTGCTGATGGACGCAGACGTTATCTCTTTGAACGAGTTAGACACAAGACTGTACGAGCTTATATGCTGAGGAACTAAATGAAAATATACATTTTCGGGTTAATAATGAATCCAGCGAAAACTAGAGTATTTTTCGCAGTCGGCCGGGCTGCAAGGAACAATCCTAACCAATCTTAATATGGGAGGTTTGTTAAAATACAACAACTTAGAGTACCTCGTGTGTGGCATATCAAAGCAATGTCGATCAAGAAGAAGTAAAACATCAGATGCTCTGAAGGTAGAATAGGACAAGACAGTGAAGTAATGTTTTGAATAGCGCAAAAAATAACAGCAAGACAATACAAGAATGATACAAACGCGGTGAAAGCATACGCTACAATAGAAGTTCGGATCTTACAGTTCAGAGCGAAGAGCAAAAAATTAAATTCAACTCCGAAAATGAACTTTGGAAACGCTGTTGTAGGCCTTACATACTGGATAAAGTACCAATGTTAACATAAAAAAATCAAAAGGGTAATTGATATTGATATAATCGGATGTAATTGATGCTAAAATATTGAGATGGTATGGTCATATCCCCCCATCCCAACAACTCGATGGGACAAGTCGATGACCTAATAAAATTTGAATGCTACCTCAAAGAAAACAGAAGCGGGCAAGATCAGAAGGACATGTTAAAACAAAAGGAAAATCGATAAAGGAACGAGATATTCAAGAGGAAGATTTTAGATAGATGAGCGATGTGGAGATTGTGAGCGAGAAAGACGCTGCCGTAAAGATCCTCGCTACTACTAATACTAATTTGCCGTGGTACGCGCAAAGGAAACGTTCCACAGCATTACAACCTATACACCATAACAATTAATAACTATCTGAAGAAGATACAACATACTTCAAAAACAAAATTCATAATGTGCATCTGTATATATTGATTGTTTTACTTGTAACCAAGTTAATGAAGATAATATGCACTTGCAAACACTACAACGACACATTTCCAATACTGGGAAAATTAATTCTCACGATTTCATCAGATATAGAGAAGGACCTTGAGCGTTGAGAAGCGAAGAGTCTCTTTCTTCTGAATAAAATGAAGGACTTATAGAACACATCAGGAGATTCAAAATTAGTTAGATATGTTTTTTATTATGATTTACGATACGTAATTTTTTTTAATTAAAATGATTGCTCATATAATTAAAAGAAAATGTTTATTTCAACCGCGAACTAATGTTTCTAATAAAAATCACAAAGTGTGATAATCCCTGAACGTACGAATGTTTTACAGATACGTAGGGTAGGTACGTCGTTTAGGTCGAGATTTAATTCTAAGAATGTGAACTTCTTACACTAAGTGTAAACATATTTCTCATTGCTTTTAACATATTATAGATCGAACGTTATTCATAAAATAGTTGTATTTGTTGAGAAACTTGTTCATTGATCTAACCCTCCGATCTCTACATTATATTTATACTTACGCAATTATATTTAGCGGATAGCCGAATTTGATTCTACATCTCAATATTACTGTGCATACAAATATCATCGTTAAGTTGACTCTAAGCCCAATCTCTCATTTGATATAATGTTAATGTTTAAGTATGATTGACCCCATCAACCCACATCTGAGTGTTCAACTGATGTCAACGTAGCTCTTCACATTACATACTTCCTTCATCTTGCTCCTCGCTGTCCCTCTCCTTGTTATTATGACAACAATTAGTCGTTAATGCAAATAATACGTCGTAGCTACAAGTATATAGTCTTTGAGGACAGCGTAATGTGAGCAACGAACGCCGACATGGGAAAAAAGTAAACATGTTCTCTACGCTATATAGAATATTATGATGAAAGTAAAATGTTACAGTTTTCATAATAAGACACACACTACCCATCTGATAATGAACTACTTCTTTTCCAGCAAGCACAATTCTATCATACGTCAATGTATTCTAGAAGCAGTGTAAATAAATAGAAATGACATCAGGAAAGAGAAGCACAACCTAACTTGGATAACGCTCAAAGTAAGATGCATAGTGCATCGACCCACAACCACATCATCACTAAGTAACAGTATCCTTTTATTAGTAAAAGTCTTATGTCAGAAACAAATTCTGGTAGCCGGCAGAATGGTCTAAAGAAATTATTTTATTGCAATCGTTTTGACATGAACTTTGTAAAAAATTTTAATGAGAATATGAAACGTACATGTTAGGTATTAAATGTTTTAATATGGAAAAAAATTTTAATGTCCGCATGCAATAATTAATAAACTATTAATATTCTTATACATAAATATAATTGTTAAGGCCAAAAAACCAATTTTAGTCATTTTAATACAACTCATTAAATGCAATACAAAGTAAAATTACAAAGTTTGGATCTATTTTTAACTCCTTACAGTGATAAGGTAAAACTCCTATTTTCTAATCAGTAGTCTTTCGATGCATACACAATATGTTTAAAAATGTGCATACAAACAATTCAATATCAAAGTGAATTTCCCTTAAAAAATAACTGAATGCAGATGATTCGTTGCCGACAGAAAACTATTTATTCACATAAAAATATTACTCTAATAAAGAATACTCCACAAACATTATTCTATTGACAGTGAACGACTTTCTTCCGGGATAAATGGTTTTGTAGCTTACAAATTGGCAGTCCTATTGCATGACGAAGCAAGTCACTACACTCGGATAAATAAAATTACTGATGAAAATACAGACGGGGTATAACAATGCGGTTGTACATAGTCCCGGTCGGAATTGACATTGACTGTACGAGAAAGACACGCCAACAAAAAACGTTTGAAGAAAAATTGCTGTACCGCACCAATTCTTCCGCGAGAAAAGCGCAAGGAGAAAACGGCTTAATTGAATACGTGACGTCAGCAAAGTTCTAGCTCGTATTGCAAAAGCACAGGATCTGTTTTTGTCCAAATTACAACATTCTTAGCCACACAATTTTTGCTCTCTCCTAAAACACCAATTGATTGCAAATCCAAAGATTTTACATGTTTCTAGTGTTTAGCATATATTTGTGTTTTTCGTATATCGCTCTAACATTCTAATTACTTATTATTACACGATAATATAACGTACTGTTGATTATTCAGACAAATAGAAAGGTTTGAAATCTTGTAAACATGTCTTGAGTGCTTTTATATATTATGTCTTTAGTCTTTTGAGATTAGTACAAGTACATTCCCGGAATGTGGTGGTTTTCTTCACCTCACTGGAAAGTGAAATCAGATACCGCCTACACGTCAGTTTCCCGGCGGTAATTCCTCTCACAGGTATCTCCCTCAGTGGCAGCACCGCCCGCAGCCGGGGCAACCTCTAAGCCCCCGACTGTCTCCGACATGTTGTGGTAGCTTAAGTACGACAGTGAGTCTGTGTTGTAAGTGATCGCGACATGAATATCAAGCTGAGGAGGGGAAGATTGCGCGCAGACCGTTGCTCGTCTGTCTAGCATTCACCATGTGATTAGACTCCGGAGAACAACAACGAAAAACACCGATCAGAACAGCCCTGCCGAGAATTCTCCAAGTAATGACTGAACTTCGACAGTAGCCTGTATTAGATAACTAGGGTCGAAAATCTCCTCTTGAAGGCTCGAACCCTAAACTCCCGGTCAGTGACGCTGCAGCGGCAACGGATGTTTTCTACTGAGCTATAAAGATTTGCATACTCAGCTCTCCCTCCTATTGAATGCCCGCTGAAGAAGACCCAAAACAAAATAGTCAAAATCTTTTGTTTTACTTCAACTTTTAACAATTTCTTATATTTTTTAACGCAACTCTCCCTTAATTGTGTCGTTATTCGCGAATGAAAGTTGATTTAAGTCTGTGAGCATGACTTTCACATAGTACATATTTCCTGACGTACATTTGAGAAGACTCATTCAAAGACCAAAACAATTTTGAACGATGTATCACTTCCCTGATAATAAAAAAAAAACCTAAAACCCCCCTTTCCTAAAACCTATGTACTTTATAAATAAACTACATTGCTTTTGTTGGGGTATCATACTCGACATGGCGGCTGATCGACCAGAAGTTCTGTAAGCCACGATGAACACAACGAAGTTGCAAACGGAAGAAAGCCTAGTGTCCCACTTCCCGCAGCCATTAACTCCACTGTCTTAATCGGTATCCCACCGCCTTCTCGTCACGTCAATCATCTACCCGTGACCCGAACGGCTCGGATCGCTGCTTCTGAAACACAGCCACACACTCAACGGCGCACACAGTGCGCGCCGTACACCTTCGCAATGCAAGGAACGCGGCTCGTGAGGATAAAGTGATCTTCGCAGCAGAAGCATTTCCTGGCAGACGACATTTCTCGCGCAATAGAAAAACAGGCGGATGAGAACTAACGGCGGTCACACATTTTGGCGGCCCATCTCACCAGAACGTTTTGTGCTCTGATGTCTCCCGTAGAACATCTACGCTGAGAATTAATGATGAAGCATGGCTAACGGTGGCAAAAAGTGCAGCGAGCGTGAAGAAACAAATTAAGTACACAGTCGTGCAAAATAGAAGTTTTCTCCTGTGTGGGTCTAACGAAGAACATATTTCTCTCTGAAGTTAGGAGGCGCCATTAACATAAAAATTCGAAAATTATACATATATATGCTGATTAATTTCCTAGAAAGCTTTTGTTTTTGTGAGATATTTTGGAACTTCATTTCAAAGAAACAAAAAGGGAAAATATAAGACAATCTACATTCAGAAAATAAAAAAGCCCTATATTCTTTATTTAAACTTCAATAATATAAAAAACGCTATATTATATTAAAACACTCAGGATTTTCGTTTAGAAATCGATTGAGTTTTGGAAACTCACACATGTCGTGATTCGTTTCTTGAAATGAAAAAGTAAGCTACCGCACGATGAGTTACTCACTTTATTTTGTCAATGGTTTTACAGAATAAACACTATATTTTAATAATGTCTTGAAATTAATACACAGAACGTTTATCTGTTGTCTTTACAAGGTATACAGACTTTGCTATCCGCTTTTTTCCTAAAAAATATGACCCTTTTATTGAACAAAATGCTTACACCAAGATATTATTCAAAGTAAATGTACACGCCATAGGAGCCACAACTTTTTCCCATCTTTCCGGCGTGTGCGAATGGCGCGTCAAAAAAATTGTTATCTTTGAGCCGGATCCACGAATCAATCCACTTTTTCACACTTCAAAATCGAAGTCGTGCTACAAAAAAAAACAGTCGCTCACCAGTCGTGGGGCCATTGAGATAGGAACAAGTGATAATCAGAGAGCACGTCTGGAGAATACGGCGGTGGGGTAAGGATGTCCATTTTCACGTTTCAGGTACGTTTTGATCACTCTTGCAAACGTGGGCTAGCATTGCCATGCCAGCAAAAATCAACCGTATCGTGCTCTCGCTGTATCGGGCGTTTGGTCTATTCAATTACTGGCTCAAAAGCATTAATTGGTTCGATATCGATCACCTGTGATTGTTTCACTTTTGTTTTAAAAGCTCATGGTATACGGACGGCCGAGCTGTGCCCACAAATGGCAGAGCATGATCTCGGACCCATGAATGTTCGGTTTGGGCCGTCGACGTGGAAGCATGCCGGATACCCCCATGATTTTTTTCCGTTTAGGTTAACTCCGTAATCGAAACACCATGTTCGTCCCCGGTCAACACGGATGCCAGAAAACCTCCGTTTTTGCCCTCTGACAAGCAACTGCTTCACAAAACAACAAAACGCCTTTTCAATGTCTCCTCGGTTCCAACTCTATGGACCCAAGTACCTTCCTTCTTGAAATCATACCCATAGGCTTGAACGTTTGTGAAATGCTTTGCTGTGTCACCCCGAATGAATCTCCAGTTCTTCTTCATAGTCTTGACGCGAGTCTCTTCACTCAGCAATGCCTCCAATTCTGCATCCCAAAAACTTTCACTGCTTCCGCCACTATGTCCGGTCTTCCACGTTACAAGTTCACCATTCCTGAAGAAGCTTGAAAACCCACTCCGTGACACCGTTTCTCATCTAATACAATCCTCACCATAAGTACGGACAGCATTCGATGAGACTCCAGCGCAGTTTCTCATATTGAAAACAAAAAGCAGAGCCTCCCGCAAACTGACGAAGACGTCGGTAACTTGACATTTTTCAATCGGGCGACACATGTTACGTTTGCACAAACAAATCCACTTAATGTTTGAATAGGGTTATGTCTTTAAAGCTTACCAGCTACTGCCTGCACGTCTGCGATCTCGTTTATCGCGACCGTTTACTTACCACTGTAGCCAACATGAAAAAAACGGCGGAAGCAAAAGTTGTACACACTGTAGTTCATTATGCCATTGTGCAAAGTCGTAAATCGATATTTTGAAAGAAAGTCTGCATTGCCAAGCACAACATTGAAGTGTGAGGTGAAGTTGTGGTGAAGTTTATAGTATATTCGTTAAACAAAATCCACTAGTTCTTTTTAAAGTTCGAAAGAGTATTTTAAATGATATAATAGCGCTATGTATAACACATTGTCAGCAATCTCTCAATCAAGTGTCCCTTCACAAAAATCATTTTCAGCATTAAAATTATATGTGATGAATTAAGTTTTTTAGTTAAGATGCTTCGGAGGATGTCGAGTGGCGATACCTCCCTAATTTGAAGCTTTTTTATATTGCAGCGCCATGTTTTCTGTGGTCACATCAGAGCGTTGCACATAGTTGTTGTCAATATCGATCAATTTGATTTAAATTACAATAAACTATTTAAAATTGTTGATTTAGTCGAGGTTAAATAAAGGAATGGGAATATTGTTTGCTTGTTTGTAGCCCCACATTTAAATTTCTGTGTTTATTCTTAGTAAACACACCTATTAGAATAGTGTTTAACTTTTGACTCGTACGGTTCTTAAATTATTAATAATCTGTAACAAATTTAAATTACATTCATTGATGATGAAAAGTTGTGGTTAACAGTAACTTGGAGAAGAAAATTCTCAAGACTCAATCCTTTTGTATAACTGTATTGAAAATATTCAGTTACCTTTTATTTAGTTTGTGTATAGATTATATATTTTATTATCTTTCTTAAATACCTGTTATGTTAATATACATTAAACAGTTATTTGAAATGTTTCCATACATCATCTTCCAAAACTATCACACTTTGGGAATTTTGTTAACATTGCTGGATAGTTGTGCCCATAATTCAAAAAAGCAATAACAATGGTGTCGCGATATGGTTTCCGCCTCGCGACACGCTGCGGTCGGCAAGTAACCTTGTTGTCATTTGCCGACCAGCGTTCCGAGGCTATAAAATGCGGAGGACCTTCGCACTCGCCCCCTTAATACACGTCACCTGCGGAGCAGCTGGATGCCATCCACCACATCAGGAACGTAGGGGTCCACTACGCGGGTTAAGTGAATAACTTATT
>BOPP01000117.1:1385609-1399769 GCA_017312745.1 Gryllus bimaculatus
TAAAATATACTCCCTTTTCTTCTTGCACGAGTTTGTGGGGTCCTCCCTCTCCCCCTCAACTCGCGACACTAGTAATCATTAATGCCCTTAATGTTTTCATTGTTTGCAACCCAGTATTTTCAATTCGGAAATTTCTATGTAAAAAAGAATACCTATTTATAGTAGTTCTAGATAGAAAGAGAAATACAATGTCTGTTTCTTTCACTCTATACATTATATATAATATAGTGAATAATGCTATATGTAGCGAAATTTGAATGAAAATATTTGTTTATTAAGGCATGAAGTAGGTTCCTACTAGTATTAATAAAACTCTTGCTTTTGCCTGTGCAACAGTATCAAACCTCTCTAGAGAAAAAATTGGTGCGGGATGTTTTCGAAAGGAAAGCAGATAAATGAAAAGAAAGTTCTGTAGCCGAGATCTGAAGAACAATAGTACTGCCAGCAAATAAATAAAATAGTTTGTTTTCACGCAACACGTTATCATGCTAAAGCTAGTTTTTGAGTTTTGACGTGTTAATACAATTTTTCCCTTTGTTTTGGTAGAATTAACTTCGTATCCTGGTAATAAAATATGTTTTGTGACTTAGATAGTCGATTTGACATTCAGTGTATTGCTTTCTCTCAGAAAACACTTTCTCTCCAAGTCGTAACTATTTAGTTTCACGAGACATGCATTTAATTAATAGAGAAATATAACCAAAAACACGCTTGTGAAATCGTTCACAGGCAAAGTTCTTTTGGTGTGAACTCTTCCTCCCTCTCAAAACAATGTCCAGCTGACGAGCTTTGTGAATCATGGAAAGTTGTTCGCGAATTAACGTGAAACTTGCCAATGATGAAACTGTATATAACAAATGCACGCACATGCGTGTGCTTTCGAAGATTCAGAGTTCACTGTCACGAAATTGACTTAATCTGTGAGAATTGTCTCCAAAACGCAGGTTATAAAAGCTGCCTCCCACGCCTCCAACGTCCTTCACTTTCTGCAAGAGACCGATATTCTTCCGGTGAAACGTTTGTCTTTAAAAGTCTTGAAGGGTAGTAAAATACTATTACTACAACAAACGTTGTCTGCTCTAATAAAGCACAATTTGTTTACGTTTATTACAGCATTCCTCTTACTTGAAAGGAATGAGAAGGTTACAAATACATCAGGAATATTGAAAAAATGAAACAATTAAAAAATACTATAAATTATATCTCAGATATTCTTTGACTTAAACTATATTTTAATTCAGTAAAACTTCAATATGGAAAACACTCTGAAACTATCAGATTTCATTGCTCCATGTGGCAATAGATACCTTAAAGACAATTATTTGCGTAAAAATATTTTGAATTACTTATATCTCGGAATCAACAAATGATCATTCAATAGGGGCAGAAAATTAAAAAATGTTTGTTCAATGCTACAGGATCTCAAAAATCATCAACTCAATGTAAAAAGTAAAACTATTATTCAATATGTTTCATTGCCTTCTTTACTTGAAACAGTCATATGGTGCAACGAAGTCCCGTATTCATACATTTTACGTAAACCCGTCATAATACTAGAATATGGACACATGAAAAAATGAACTCATAATAACACTACATTATTTTATTCTTATTAGATATCCGGAATTCATCAATAAATTATAAATTCTAATAGATCGTACCGCGAAGTATTTGGCATAATATTCATGCATGTGTATATGCATTATACGCCGAATTGCATAAATTGCTCTTCCAGAATTAATATTATTAGGATATGTTCAGAGGATCACCGTTCAACAGGAGAAACGTTCAGGCGCAAACGTCTGATGGATTCTGCTAAAGAGAAGTGGTCACTGTTTTTGAAAGCACTGGACATTAGTCTCTATATCACTATTAACAAGCGATATGTAATGGAATTGAAAATCTTAAAACTTCACACTAGAGCTATACTTAAAATGAAATAGGTTGATATGACACGAGTAATATGTTTGTAAGAGAAAGAGGAGATTACTATTGCATTCGCGACTTTAGGTCTGTGTTGTCAGAAACCTTTAGCAACTAATTTCTTTAATTTTATTTTTCTGACATAATTCTGGAGAATTGTATCAGTTATCTTCCACAGGACTTTTAGTTCGTAAACTAAGGGCCGTCGCTGCTCTCTGGTTCAATCGTCAGCAGTTGCGATCTCCCCAACGCGTATTCTGGAGAACACTGATCCATTCCTTTCGTAGAGTCGAAAACAGAAAAAAGAAAAGAGAGAAATGAAAGAGAGAACCGAAAGAAAAGAAAGAAAAGAAGGAAAAGAAGGAAAAGAAGAAGGAAAAGAAGGAGATAAAAGAAAAGGAAAAAAGGAAAAGAAGGAAAAGAAAGAAAAGGAAGAAAAGAAAGAAAAGAAAGAAAAGAAAGAAAAGAAAGAAAAGAAAGAAAAGAAAGAAAAGAAAGAAAAGAGAACCAAGAATTTAAAAAAAAAAAACTCAACGCGTTCAGGTTGCATACACTACTTGGCTTGGCAAACCAGACAACCGGAGGCAAGTGTATTCGAACTTTATGATAGCACCGGGCAGGACACGAGTCCCGGACCTGCACCAACGGAGGTGCTTTCTTCGGTGGCGGCGCGCAAAGGCCGCGGCGGAGGCGGCCCGGTTCCGGACGCCGACACACTTTCCGCGCGGCTTCTCACGCCGATGATGGCGCGCGCGCAGGCGAGCGAGCGAGCCAGGGAGCACCGCTCGCGGCCGACGCCGAGGAAAGCGACACCGCCGGCGCGCACGAGCGCCCGACATCGGCCGACATCGGCCCCCTCTGCTGACACGTCGCACGCGCGGCAGCGGCTGCCGTTAAACACTTGTTGTTTTATGGGTTGTTTGAGGAAGCGGTGATTCGCTTTTTGGACTTCCCGAGCTAGTGGGAGAGTTTGTTTCGCGTCGCAACTGACATCGCCCTGCACTAATGCCACACCCGGAGCTGTTGTAAACGTTATTTTGGGTGTATGGAGCATTTCGTTTTTTTTAGGGGAGAGTATACGGAGAATCCCTTTTTTGGAAGGAATGATGTATGGAGCATTTCTTTTTTTTGGGGGGGGGTGTATGGAGCATCTCTTTTTTTGGGGGGAGGGTGTATGGAGCATCTACTTTTTGGGACTTACGTGCTCGATTTAGCGTGTTTTTGCGCATCGCGATCTGCGGTATAAACTGAGAAGGGAGTGACGTCGGACATTCAAGTTCTGGCATTACTTGAGAATGATGGACTTGCAATGGCCTACTCTGCTGCGTGAGTCACAATAGTTTTCATGTCAAAATCGTCAACATAACATAGGCCACGACCTGAAACATGTTTCAATGTTTTATGAACGTTTTCAAGTACACCATCTCACATGTTTCATTCTTGAACCACATTTATTATTGCACAAGAAAGAGTTCAATACATACATACATATATATATATATATATATATATATATATATATATATATATATATATATATATATATATATCATATGTTCTTGATGTGTCATGTTGCTCCCAACTATTATCGTATCATGGTACATGATCACTTAATGTGATGATAAAATATTAATGAAAATTGATTTTAACCTGCAATACTTTCGCCATTTTAAAAAAAAATTCATCAACAAATAGTTGAACAGTATTGAAGCAATATATTTTTTGATTTTTAAATTATATTACAGAATTAAGTACTTATTGTTCAAGTAAAACTCATATAAAAGCTGTGTTTGACATAATGTTACTGTGCACATTTCCTTGAACTTTAGGATCTCTATCTAACTCTTATACAAATATTTAGTTAACTTCTGAATACAGGTTGCAATGGGGGTTTTGACAAGAAACTATTCACTTCTTTGTAACAAAAACTATTTCCAAGGTAAATGAGCTTCATATTTTCGCTATTATTCCTTACTGTGCTTTAAGTGAAAAAAATAGACTTACTGCCGTGAGAACATGAGAAACAATTATTTGAATAAGTACATTCCCCACTGAAGTTTAGAAAACTTGCACAGATAGGGAAGTTACATTTATGTCTGGAAGAAAATAAGGGGCTATCTTAGCAATTGCTCAAAGGACTACTCAAACTGGACAAAAAACCTTAGTGAAATGGGGGTTCATAAATCAAGAAACCGAGGTTCAATACATGTTACAGGCATGTATAGTATTTTTTAATTATGCAGAATAAATGGTAAATAATACATTAAATATCATTGTTATAATGAATATTATTTTGCTTGATGCAGGATATAGTATCTCATTGTATAGAAACCGTTATGCAGCAGAAAATATTTTACTTGCACATCAAATTGTGGGTCGATTTTAATCGCTTAGTGTCATCTCGCAATGTATTGTAATAGATACTTCATACATAAATATACATAATTAAGCACATATTTGTAGTCAAAAAATGAGATAAGTTAACCAGAACCACTGAGAAAAAATGAGTTTCGTTTACTCACAAATTAGCGTTTTTCTGGAGTTATAATTGAAAATGCTTCAGACGAGTAACTGACATGACTTCATAACTGCAAAAGAAAATTTGTTGCACCTCCATCAAATGATGGTCACTTAGGACCTATGACGGTGCACAAAGTCAGCAGTATTGCACAATGGCCAATAACGTAGCTCATACACACACTTTTGGTGGTAATGACTTAAGTCAATTCTACCTTTAGTCATGGACTCTATATCAATAAACAACAGAGTAAGAAAAATTGAGTTTTCTGTCTTTACTTCTGCAATGTATAATTCTCAAAATGTGCTAGAATGCATGAATTATAATAGGGTTATTCCCATTCAATGATCAATTTCTAAGATTTATTTAAGTTAGATTGGCGAGGGAGTTACATTCAAAACAAAAAGGCATTAAAATACACTTATAAAAATATTGATTAAACGTTACTTGATGTAAACTACGAACAGCCTTCTAGAAACATTTATTAAAAAATCCCTACTTAAGAGATAATTGAACCATATTTTTTTTGTTCTAAGGCACGCACCTGGAGCTGATACATACAGTATATCAATACGATACAAAATAAATATTATGGTGTTCTTCATTCAGTAGGTGATAATGATTCAGAACTCTTACACGTGTAATTCGAACTACAACTATTCTAAGAGCCTGTAGGAAAATTAATAGTTTTTCACATTTCACATTTTCACAATAGTTCTCTATTTCACATTGAAGTCTATAAGATTATGATTCCGAAGATACTAAATTGTATGTAAAACAACATGTTTTTTTAAACATAATCTCACCGTGTCTCAACATGGGAAGAAACCAGTTGTCTTCTTGACTGTGAGTTTTTCTGCTTGTAATAAGTGGGACAAACACCCATAAGAAACAGTCGACCTCAATACCACGCAGTTTGTGGGATATCAATTCGTCAATAGAAAGTGTGGGTCTAGAAGGTGTCAGATGTGACTTTGTCTTGTACGAGGGTGGGCAAAAAGCCTCAAATGTACTGAAGAAAGTCACGCTAATGATCAAAGTGCTGGGAAATTAATTGTCATTGTTAACTCAAATAATCATTTTGACTGCGAAAAAAATACTCAATTAATCTTTATTTGTTTTCCCAATGATTCATGTTTCCCTAAATGTTGAAGACAATCTGGTGGTCAATTACATATTAAAGACGTTATATCGATATAACAGAAGTGTAATTACTAAATGCAATTTTAAATATTATATTTCATTGTTACTTAAAACACAGTGAAATAAAAAGTTAATTTTACAACGAAAATAAATAGTTTTCGGTTTCACATCAGATTACAATGACAAAATATCAAAAAGTTGCCAACAATTCATGTAGTGCAAGACCCTTCCATAATAATAGTATTAAAATTAAATAATTCTTACTTCTTTTTAATAAAATTTACTTGTCAATTGATTTTAAATATTTTTTAATAATTTAATTACACTTTTAGAAAACATTAGCTCTTTGGGCGTAATTTTTAGTTACACCGTTTATGATTTCCAAGTGTTTGTAGAAAAAAGGGGGCAATATTATAACACGTAACCGTTACCTACACAACGACAAGTTATATGCTCATGAAGTACCATTATTTAACACGGTTTGGTGCTTTCGTTACCCGACAAGAGATGGTTCTCTTCTTGGATGTCGCCAGAGGTAGTGGTGCAGGAAATAAAATTGCACATCTGCCTTTTGAAGTCGATGAAGGTTAGTTACAAAGTTTAATTAGTACACTCACAAAAATTCAATAAATATCATAAGACTGCGAAACCATACATTATGATTTAACAAGAAATACAGCACATTGACCTGAAGTAAACTGCAGTTATTAATGTAGGCCTAAGTTATATATTATATTGCTTCAATTAGAACCACGATTGGTAGTGGCTCAAAAAAATGTACGTGTGAAGGGGAATCAGGTTACAATAGGTTAGTCAATTTCATGCGGAAAATTTAGACAAATTATTTGGAAATTCACACACTCGCATAACTCGCGCATTTAAAAGTCAACTTCGATATCCAGCCTTCGGGGTCCATGATTAACATACAACATCGTTTAGTGTCACCATCGAAAAAGTTTTATCACATTTTAAACCAAAATAACGGGTTACATCTCAGTTTTGTGGAGAGAGGTACTTGAGTTGGATGCGGTGTGTGAAATCTCATGATGTTTAGCTTCTTCACGGCAACGCGCCTGTGCTTACTTGTCAAATTGCAAAGACTGTCGTGAAGGACTACGGCTTTTAGTAGTTTGACCATTCTCATTACTGTCCAGATTAAACGCCCAGTGACGTCTACCACTTATCAAAACTGAAGAAAAACCTTTGGCGAAGAAAAGTTTCTGACGAGTACGATGAAAAAGAAGCGTTTTTGACCATTTTGCAAACGAAAATTCGAAGTAATTTTCAAAGTTCTAGAAGTGTTAATATATAAATGTGAAAAATGTGTTGGAGTAAATGATGTTAGGTTGAAAAGTTACCTACTAATTTTCTTTCTATAAAAAATAGAAGTTAGTGAGGCCCGAACCTTATGGGACCTACAGCGTATCTCGGCTCGCTTCCACCGCGGAACACTGTTAAAATATTTGTTCTTAGTTACGTAAATACGCGCATTCCAGAAGTGATCCATTTATCGAAATTCTTTAGCTGACTGTCCAGAACATTCTTGCCGTCGGGAGTGGGCGCTTGCGCCAGCGCCGCTACCAGGGTTCGCAGCCGCAGCCTCAGCCGGGGAGCAGCGGAGGCGTCGGAGAAAGTGACCGCGCTGCAGAAAGTTGCTCGTGCGGCCGCGGCGGCGCGGGCGGCGGGGGTGGGCGCTGGTGGTCAGGGGCGAGGCCACCGCCCTCGGCTGCGTCAGCGCCGGCGCCGCGGCGCTGTGCCCGCGTCCGCTTTCTTGTGATCAATTCCGACAATCGCCGAGTGGAATCGGTTAGGCCGCGCGGATTTTCCGCGTTAGAGACTTGAGTCAAGAATCAAACTAGCAAAACATGAATTTATATTGTTCATTAGGGCTTCATTGCCCGATTTATAGTAGAGTGCATCTAGGTTTATTTTCATGACATATATCAACACACAATTCATCGTAATATATTGTGATTGCAGTTTAATTGTGTTCTTATGAGGTTCGATATTAGAGAAAGCTACGGTATAAGAATTGGCAGAGTTCAGATAAATAAACTGGAACCAAATTACTATCAGTGGTTATGTATTTTGCATTTTGCGTTGATTGTTCGACGTTGCCAGCCAGCTAACGGGTGTCTCTCATGTCTAGACCTAGTTAAATTCCCATGCTTGAGGGTAAGAAAGACATGTGGCGAACATAACGTGTTCCCTTCACCGTAACTAGCGAGATCTGCCAGTCTGAGCTTTTCTTCGTGACACAGCTGGGAAACTGGGACGATTTTAAAGAAAAGTTACAGCTATTTTTGCTTTGACCGGGAATCATACCCGGGACTACAGTATGGAATGCTACAACGCAATCTATGTGCCATACTAGAAGCATCAATAATTTATTACACTTTAAAAATTCTTGCTAATTTAATGGAAGTTACCTAATTTCCCTACATTCCGTATATATTATTTTCCACATGCAATTCGGGCATCATTTTAGAATCTCTCAAATGAATGTGGATGCATCCTGAAAAGATTATCTCAAACCTTTCCAAAATTTTCTCATATTTTATATCTCAAACAATATAATTTATAATAGACATGCAAGTGATATAGGAAGAATTTGTGACTAAAATTGCCGATAATTGTCCACAAAACAGGTCTCATTAATTTGTTGGTGAGACACGGGTATATTTATAATTTTCTGTTGTTAGACATCGATTGTTCACATGGGCTGTGGATGAGTTGTGCCCATGAAGATTGTGTACTCCATCACTTATCATATTCGCAAAGAAATTAGTCGTATTTGGTCTGTACAGAAAGACAAACGTACTTGCAAACGCGAAAGCAATCTACGACACTTTCAGCACGCCCGGACTTCCATAAGAAATAACTAAGAACAGGTTATTTGTGGTAAACATTGAACTGGTACAAATTGAGACCATATACACCCAACAAACATCCTGATGAAGTGTGTACAGTTTTGTTTGAGTTATTTTCATTTATAATATCTGTGTTTTCATTTACAATATCTGTGCTTTTTGTGAACTCAGCATAAAATAGTAGAAATAATGTTGGGCAGTAATTTACTTTCAAACATCCCAACCTCATTGCCTAACATCTACCTGCCTCTCTCATTTCATATTTCAAACATCCCCTACCAATTTATTGTATCCGGCTTCTTTGTGGTTTGAATACCGTTTCGTAAATTAGGGATGAGAGAAGTGGGCTTACCGCAACAATCGCGTTCTGTACTTCTCTCATCCGTAACAACCGTTGTTGTGAAACACTACTCTCCTTTCAAGGCAGCAAATGATAAGAGGTTTCGGAAAACAAGAAACTAGTCGCAAAAATACCTGCGTTCTAACTTCTAAGAGTATTGTTTAAAACAAATTGTAAGAAGCGATATTTTCCTCAGAAAAAAAATCTGCATGTATCATTCATGTATGACAATGAGTGAGTTGTTATAAGTTCTATTTTTCAATAAAATGAGCTAAAAAGCTATTTAGAATTAATTAAACACGTGTAAATAGCTTCAGATATGAAGTAAGTAAAACGATTTATCCTGGCTGCAATTTCAATTTAGGCGAAGTGCTCTTGCAGCTTCATTATCAATGCAGTGTCGATTGTATTAATGATAATTGACGTTTCACTCAGTTTAAATAAAGCTTGTAAAGAAATCATGATTCATTAAGTGAATACAGTACATCGTATTAGGCTAAGCCAACAGATGTATCTTCTTTAATCTTAATTTTCTGTTTTTCCTCTCTTTTTATTCTTCTCTTCTCCTTCTCATCTCCTCCTATACACATGTCTTCGTATCTATTTTCTTTATTTTTATTTTATTCTTCTCTTTCCCTTGATCTTATTTCTTCTTACCTTTCTTCCTTCCCTCGTCTTCTTTATTTCTCTTTATTACTCGTCTCATTTTCTTATTCTCCTTCTTATTCTCTCATCTTCTTTTTCTTTATCCTCCTCTTTCTTTACCTTCCTCTCCTTTCTTCTCCTCATTCTTTTCGTTGGTCACTCAACTAATATTAGCATGTGGCATGGCATCAACAGGGGTCTCTGCAAAACGATATGTGTGCCGCTTAAACGTAAAGCAGGTTGCCTGAAAAACACCACATATCATAAACCGTACAATCCACATATCATAGATTTTCGGTGCTCACATTTATTAACCGACTCGAACATTATCAAGAAATCGTTGTACTCAACGCCCAAACCGCCAAGAAAAACTTTAAGGAAGTTTTCACCAGCCCTACATTTTAAGACCATCACATACATCAGTGAATTACGAACCACATTGGGAGATCAGACCTGATTTACATTCTCAGCATGTCGTATTTACCCCAAATGACTAGGGTGTGAAACCGCAGTGGTGTTCCCGAATAATATGGTCGTGGTTTGATCACTTAGTGAGCTTTCTGCTGTGGAAAGAACTCTTGAGGTAGGGCCGATTTCGACTGAGGTTTTACCTATTACTTTCCAAACCTCAAAGAGGAACGGTATGTTTTTTATTCATTCTGCTCTTCAGTAATTTAACACTAATAATGCATTTCCGAGCAAATTTACTAATTTATGAAATGATAGATAAAATAGAGATGCAATAATACAATGAATTCACGTCAAATTTCAATTTTAAAATATAAAATAATTTGTATTTTCAGCCGTTTTCTTCATTGAAAAAAATATTATGGTAGGTGCACCATTTTGTAAACATTTTGACATTTTGAAAATTTTTAAAAACAATTATCGTGTTGCCTACATCTTTCTGGAGTAGAGTATGCATGCCTACTTACTTCTTACATACACAGTTAGTGTAACACTTTGTAGAGACGCAATCGTTCATTGTTTTCAAATAAAGGGATCGAGGATAGATAGGGCTAACCCTCATTTCAAAAAATCGAAATTAAATTACTTCTTAAAACCAATGTAGACATTATTATCGAAAGAATGTACAAACGCTTATAGAAGTACCTCTATTATTCTATATGTGTGGAATTAAGCAAAAGCGTAAACAAAAACTAAGACATGACTGAATTTAAGAAAAATAATTTTTCTCCATCTGACCAAAAATACATAAATGTGGGTAAGCACTGTGCCTTCAATATTTGTAAGAAATATTTAAAAATACAAAATATTTTATAGTAGTCTAACAATATATAAAACGAGTTTCTTAATTCCACAACTAAAGTAATATTTCGGCCATACATATTATATACTAATTGAAAGGAGAGAAAAATTTAATATTAACATTTTCAGAAATTCCATGCAATGTGTCTGCTGGAAGGTTGTCTTCGTCCTGATCTAACAAGAGTCGCGTAAACAGTAGCTGCGTTTTACAAAAGAAGGTGGAGAGTGGTTCATGGCATGGCGCGGGACGAGTTTCATTCATTTACGAGCTCTCTCCCTGCCAATTTTGCGTTCATGATTTCACCCATAATCGCGAATGTTTTCGTCCGCGACCTCGCTATTACGTTCTTCATCATTATCATTAACAGCGCATGCGCATGAAGTGCACTTGCGCCACAAGCAGTAACCTCTTTTTTCTTCCGCGTACACAGCAGGGCGTAACTCAATTCGATCGTCTGTAAAAATTGCAACACAAAAGAAGACTGACATCGTGGAAGGAAACAATGCGCCCGCTGCGTTTCTCAGTACTTTGTTATGCAGAAGACAAATATTAAGAAATCAGCGGAGCGTAGAGCCTGGCGATCATGTTATGCTGTGACCACTGACTAATGATCATAACGTTGAAATACTAACCTCTGCTAGCGTAAGTCGCTTATGAGTATATACTCTCTTCGTAGAAAGTCAAGATTTATTCAATAGTTAATATTGGCGAAGAGTATTGTGAGGATGTCAATAAATGTAATCGGCAAGAGTATTTTCATTCAATTTAGATGTTTAGTGTCAACACTTTCTCAAGAGGTTCCTTAAGAAACTCTCCCTTCAATACATGACAAAGTTTCTGAGAAAATGTATACTCATAAAATATATGTATAATTCATTATAAGTTTATGCGCAATTGACGATGAAAATGTATTTTAAAGGAGATTATCAGAGTTAAAAAGTAATTAACTGTAAATTTTTGCAATAGAACTAAATTTTCAACCACATGTACTCATTTTCAACCACATGTACAAAACTTTTAACTTCCATGAATAATATGTTTTATTTTCCTTTCGGTCAATAAAAGTTTTAAAGCAATGTGTATTAATGATTATTTAGTCAAATATAATCATTTTACATTCTCTTTATATTTACTGAAATGTGATTAGGTATTTTTACATTTCAGCAATACCCGAAATATTAAAGGAAATATCAGAAACTGTGTTCAACGGAAAAAAATTAGCAATAGAAAATAAATATTATGCAGTAAGGTGAACTACATACCAAACGTTTTCGTATTAAGACGTTAACATACATTTTCATATATTAACATACAATATCCAGAGATATAAAACACATTTCAAAGAACTGCCAGTAGGCTCAAATTAATAAATTGCTTAAACATTTTATAATGGTAGTTTCGTTAAATTAATTATTGGATTTTTAATTTGATTTTTGTCATTTCTTGGAATTTTATGAGTTCATCCGAACCTGCTTGAAAATGTCATAATTAATATAATCATACGTTTCATTTATTGTTTTGCACTATCAATGTCACTCATCAGCTTGTCTTCATCACGTAATCACGTTCACGAAATTCTTTTCAAAGAGTGTGTTCCTCTGTGTCGCGCACGTGATGCTTTCGCGGGATCCTGTCGTACTCGCGCGTTGCAGTCTCCACCTAACTGTTGGCGTGCTGGAGGCGTGCCAGGAGGGGCGGTGAGGCGCTAGAGGGCGGAGCGTGCACGTTATGTCACGCCCGTAAGAGACGTTTTGCATTTGTCTGGTGCACGCGCAGCCGAAACTGCCGTAAGACTGGCGTTTCTTCCTTGTAGTCTCAAAGATTGACAGTAGAAGACATTTGTATGTCGAGCTGTCGCAAAACTACAGTGGTTAATAGCGACTACTAGTTGGGCTATTGCAAACATTCTTCACTTATCATTATTTTTCAAGTGGAAGTTGCTTATTGCTGGACCCCAATTTCACAAATACAGTACTGTCGCAATGTGCAGCACAATATCAAAATTCACCAATGTTTATTTTTCATTTTTATCCGACAAATATATATTTATCTTCGGCAATACTTATATTCATTCTCTGTGATATCAATGACGTAACATCTGGACGTTAAAGAAGGAGAGAAATCGTTAAGAAACTCTTGGGCTGTAAGAAAGCGTTTCTCAGGGAAATGACATTCACATTTGTTTATCTAATTGAAGAGAAGATCGTCGCGTGTTTTTCCACCTGAAATGACTCATGTATTTTTAAAACTTTTATTATTAAATATTATATTTTATACTTGAGCAATTTAGGTTTAAACCATAGTTTAAAGCAGCGTGTTTAAATAAGACATTTCCCTTTTTGCAGAAAAATGCTTCTGTCTGTGATAATACTCTCTGTAATACTTTTGTACAACGGTTGGATTCTTTGGGGTTTGAATCATGGTTAAAATCGTGGGTGAATTCTGTTTCTATCATGTGTTCCTATGAAACGGTGCTTGACTTTCTTAATAACGTATCAATTTGAAACTTGTTAACATTCATCGTCATAATTATCTAATGTTCGAATGCCAATGTATTAACTCCACGATTAAAACCATGGGGAATTTAAAGCAACTAACCCCGTTTATCTGCAACGATACTTACGTATTTTACTAATTTGACACCTGTTCACATTCTCCATAATCTTCCTTTAACGTTCGCATGCTTATGCATTCAAATCATGGTTAAATGGCGGGCGATTTAAACCAACTCATCTTGCGCCAGTTCTAAGATGCACTACTACTTTTCTACTTTCAACGGCTTAGCTTTGATCAGAGCCCCCATTGTCGCTATCTCTAAAGCGAATCTTACCGAAATGTGTTAGAGTTCGTGTTTCGATGACGACAGATATCAACACTAGCTATTTGGCTAGGTCGAATTCAGTCGTTCTCTGAAGGATAATTCTAAAGACTGGTTGCTATGATTGGTAGTTTTCCATGGCTTCCCCGATCAATATCAGACAAATTTCTGCAAAGTAGTCTATCAAGTGGGACACTAACCGCGCACTACCTTTCCTTCCTCTTCCTTGTCTTACCCTCTACTCTTACAATCACACTTCCACGCACTATAGTATCCCACATAACGGGAGACCAGTCAGAAACCTAGAGTTGGTCCCAAGTGGGGTGGTGGCCCATTTGGGGAGATATCTAGAGGAAAAACACCCTAAGCAGACGTGTACGAGTATGTCCGTGCAGGATCAAACCACCAAGTGGGGGGGGGAGGAAATACCGCTACCACTTGGAATAAAACTTTCATCACTCTCACAGGAACACATACCAGCTGCCGTGATAGGAAACATTAATTAATCAATCAATCTCGATTTGCAATGTGCCGACTTCCTCCACAAACGGTGCCTGACTCCCGTGTGCTTTGTGCTCCGCAGACGCATCTCCTGTGGGCGTGCGTGTGCGTGTGCGGCGTGTCGCTGGCGGC
>BOPP01000117.1:1399903-1432355 GCA_017312745.1 Gryllus bimaculatus
AGGTCACCAGCAAGATCAGCTCCCTGGCGTCGGCGTCCGCCGGCCTCTCCAACCACGACCACCACCACCACCACGAAGTGGAGTACCCACCCGTCACGGTGAGTGCCAGACAGAGGCGCAAATAATTGATTTTTGCAGAAATCAGCATCATGAATAACCTAGAGGGTAGATTCAATTTTGAGTCATACTGAACAAAGGAGAGCCCAAGATGCATGATATCTGGTGAAGTGTTAAGCCTAAAGAACAAAGAAATACTTACGATAGTCAGAACTTTTTTATCAGCTAATTCTAAGATAAAAATAGATATTTACTATATACAGAGACCTAAGTTTTTCGTATGAACTACATCATCAGAAACCTAAACCTTTTGACGAATAGAATCATTGAGATGCGGAATTTAATAAGGTTTTGCTAATTTTTGCTACAAAGTATTCTTAAATCGAAAATTGCCTGTTTTGCGATAATCAAAAATCCTTGCAAAGTTCTTATGAATTTAAAAAAATCTGTATTTACTGCATTATCATACAAAGTAGAGAAAATATATGTTGTTATTCCTTGTAGTATATTCTCGAAGTTTAAAACAAAAATCTGATAAAGCGTTTTGAAGATCTAATCGATAGAATTACTGCCAAAAAAATCTGTGAAATATGGAATCTCAAGCCTTAATGAAATTATCAAAACTTTCTGAGAAAACTGGTTAAAGCACATCTATACAGCCAACATGGAAGTCGTGACACATTTTAGCAAAATACCACTTGGAAAAAAGCGGGTTTGGGGTGCACCAACAAAAGATGGGCAAGGCAATTTAGTTAATAGGACTTGCAACGAGTCCAAACTTCATGCTTGAAAGAAGAGTAAGAAGACTAAAACTATGTGACATTCATGTGTAAGTGAGGAGAACCAGAAACATACACTTTCTGATGTCGCAATATGTCTTCCACCTCAACATTCTCATCGGTCAAAAATTGAAGGAATTACAACAGGTCAACAGTTTTAGTCTTCTACTTTTGCCACTTAATTTTAATTATCTTACAAAAGTATATATTAGCTTCTGCATACACAAATCGTGAGAAAAATTGTTATATATAATATTGTGATATATTTATGTCGTAGGAGAAACGGGAATCGTTCGTAATAAAACCCGGCATTCAGAAAATAATCGAGATTGTCCTACTTTTGCATAAATTCTAGGAATCAAGTGGAAAAATTCACTAAGCGGCTTCACCGTTACAAAAAGCAATAGAAAAGGCGATAAAAGGAGTTGTTTTTAAATTTTTTGTAATTTGTTTGCGGAATCAGTTCAACGAAATGGAAATTCCTACGGTTCCGAGAAAATCGCTGTTCCATTTGTTGCCATGAAACAAAAAGTTTCGAAAGATCTCATCAAGTTGGAGACTACACTGACCTAGGAAATATTACAATGCAATATTTCTGTCTAGATAATATATTTATACAGATTTTGTTACTGATACACTTATTGCGGAATATCAGCAAAGGTAGTAGGTAATGTATTTCCCTTTTGTGTTAATTCAGTTTCACGGCTCAGCTTTGGATTGACGGAGTTCACTTAGCTTTGCTGGCAAACTTTTTCAATTAAATTATAGCAAAAATTCTTCTTGAATAATAATAAAAATAATCACATGATTCTGAACCCTCTGGAATGTGAAAAGTATTATACACGCGTGCACCATATGGTTGGTCGGTTGTTAGTGATTCCGGGCACGACCAATACCGTGATCATTAGACCCGCAAGTGCAGTGTATGTCTTTATTCATGAGGTGGCTGTGGCTGCTCCGATATATTACGAGATCAGGGGCCGACCTACCGTCGGCCAACGGCGTTTTCCAAACCAGGAATCTCCCACCAGCAGGACACCGCATCAGCCGTGACGAGCTCTAAGTTCCCGACCAGTCTCTCAGCATGTGTGCATGATAGTGTAAGTGTGTGTAAGGGGTGAGGATAGAAGAAGAGGATGGAAAGATCGCGCGCAGTCCGTGGCCCGTTTGTTAGGGTACTGTAGCGGCATTAACCTGGTGTTGATCAGAGAAACAACGGAAAACTACCGATCAGAGTAGCGGGCCGCGGAATTCTCCTCCAGATAGCGACTGAATTCGACCTAACTGACAAAAATCCTGTCACTGAACTCGAACCTAAAACCTCCGGATCAGAGGGACTACAGTGACTTCATCAGTTTATGCTCTGAGCCATCTCTCTCTGTTGAGCTCCATGTGAATGTACAATTTTTTGGCGAGTTCATGATTCGTTTCATGTAATCTTGTGAGTCAATGGTGGATATCTTTCTGTCAGCTATTTACTTTGCAATCGTTTGATTAGAGCCTTGGAATTTTAAGCTAATTCTTATTAATATATGGTTATTTGCATAAATTGAAGTATGTTTTACCTACTTACTACTATGTTGAATCGGTGCTGCTGTTCATTGATTCCTGAAACACTGTTGGTATTGTAAATATAATTTACGTTGATGCCAACCATTAAATAGCATTACAGAGCTAGCCCATTATTATTATTATTATTATTATTATTATTATTATTATTATTATTATTATTATTATTATTATTATTATTATCATTATTACGTTTGTTGCATTTAGAACTTCTTGTGTTATTTGCGGTAGATCTACCGATTACGGCTAATCCATTGGAAACTGCTTCTAGATTAAATAAAAACACTAGTAAACTTGCTAATTCAAAACATACTCTGTACGTAAGTACATATCAAAGTCTTGAAACTGCTCGAGAAAATATTTACATTTGGCCTGTTTGTGCCGATGTTTGTGGCGTGCAGAGATCGAAAGTGCACGCGACTGTTGCGTGCCACCACCGCAGAGTTGCTTTCTTCCGTCGTATTCCACAGCTATCGAGCGGCGAAAGTGGACCCTGCAACTTGTTCGAGAACCGCGTAAGCACTTGACAGCAGCAGTATAAAAGGCAGAAGAAATTCTTCCATTGCGAAACTATGTGAAGAACAGCACGCTAGGCTTCACGACAATAATTAAAATTGTCTGCTTCTTATCTTAGTGGCTTATTATGCAAATACTGTGGTGGTCAGAACAAGAAAATAATGTTTCATTTATAATTCCCATCTTTTCATGGTACGATATTATACAAGTAAAATATTAATGTTTTGATTTTTAAATACAATTATGTAGTACGAGAAAATTCTTGTCAATTTTTAAGAAACAAGAATCAATTTTCAACAATAAAGATACTACTACACATAATATGCATTAAATCATCGAAGAATTTATGTAAAAAATTTAAATTCAAAAATTGAAGTATATTTTCAAAATAATTCAATTCAATTCACTTGTCAAAGAAATATAATTATATGTGAATGGTCTAAGTACTGAGTAAATTTGTTTTACATTTCCACAAATGTTACGATTAAAATAGCAACCATGAACTTCGACAAAGGAAATTGATTTTTGCATTTTATGAATAATATCTAGAATACTGAAAGTGGAGAAGCATATTTGATAAATAAATTCGAAACAGAAACATCAATTAAAAAGTGAATTGTACAGAATACGACGAAAACCTACATCGTGATGAATGTTATAAAAATGATTCATTATATTCTAAATTATAGAATGAAAGTTACAATAGTGCTACTAAAATCAGATTGTCAAATTGCAGACACATGTAAAATACCCTAAAAGCTAATGATTAAATAAAACTTGTTTTTGCAACAAAACAGATTCTAATGAATGTGTTACCGACATCTAAATTCTGAAATCTTTCTCAACCTGAGAAAGATGTCTTTAATTGCTCTATTCATTCTCGTCGCATCATCAGCTATTCTTCTAGTTGGACCTGTTTCTTTGTGACAGCATCTCACGCATTTTCTCGCGCGGAATCCACGTTTCTCATGGATTTCACACACTGCCACCTACTTCCGGAAAATAACGCGTTGAAACTAATTATTTCCAAACCTATATTCATCTAGCTCTACTTTCTTTCTTGAACATAATATTTCCTTAATGATTCCTCCAACAGATAAAAGTTAATGAAACGCACAGGCGCGCTCAAGCAACTGAACCAGGAATAAATTTTTCTTCGAGATTTCAAACAATTTCTTCTTTGAAATATGAGAAAATTATTAATTCTTTTTCTAATATTGGTCATTCATATGCGCTAAGGAAAAAGTTTGGAATAATTTTGTGAGTGTAAAATAAAGTATAGTTTAAAGTTAGACACTCTTTAATAGTTTTCGAGTATCTGAAATACCCCTTTCAGTGCCATAATATGACATACGTAAAGGTTTCTGAAAACTTAATTTTAGATTCTATGCAACAAAAATATTTAAAATGGACTTTAAGATTTATTTTTTGTCGAAAACATTCATAGTGAAGCATTAATTAGCAAGTTATCACTTGTTCATATAATGCACAATGTTCGCATATTACTTTAGAATTACTCCCTCCATCTCTCTCTCTCTCTCTCTCTCTCTCTCTCTCTCTCTCTCTCTCACACACACACACACACACTCTCTCTCTCTCCTCTCCTTCCTCTCTAACCCTTTCTCCCTCTCTCTGCCCTTCTCCGTCTCTTTTTCAGTAGAGCATTCATTATTACCTTCAAGATAAATTCACACACTTTCTGCTGAAAAAAAACAAAACAAGCGGAAGTGCTGTTTGGAAAATGTGTCACAAAAGATAAGTATTGTAAGAAAGATGAGTACAATAAAAAATAACCGTATATTATATCTGTAGAAATGAATCGTTTTTCTTTCTTCCTTTCTCTCGGTCATACGATTTTCTCTTGTCTTACAAATACGATGCGCTTCTTTTAGGTCATGTTTGTAAACAGTTCATTGACATTTGCCCAGTCTCAGCCCAGTCATGATGTTTGTAAGCCATGGTCGTGTACTGAGTTATCAAAAGAAGAATAAAATCTTCCAATGAGATAACATAATGTTGACTATACGTGATGAGATGGAACATTATTGTCAAACTGAGATTTAAGAAGAGAAACGAACATAGGTGAATACATACGTGAGAAAAAGAACAGATATAAATGCAATTGTACAGTGTCAGTAGTTCGGCAGACGGTAGCATCCAAGATAGCAAATAGATCGTAGATATGAAAGTAAGTGCTGTTAAATTTAAACAGACAATAATATAAATCTTATCGTGTCATGAATCGCGAGGGAACTACGAAAGCTGAACTTTCCCTGCTTCTAGTGTTAGACAAAATATACAACAGCAGTCATATGTACTCGTTACAAATAATTATTATAAATGATAGCTCGTATTTCTTTACGGCAATAAAAATATAACACGTGGTTGCATCTGGATCAATTTATTAAAACAAATCAAATATAGCCCGTATAATGCATGTTGGCATTGAACTTTTTTGTGCTAAACCAAAACATGATTTGGAGGCATCAAACACTGCTGCTTCACACCACAGTAATCGAACGCGTTTGTAAGAATTCGCATTATTACATCAAACTGCGAGTCGATAGCTCCTCTTTAGAAACTGAACGGTTATATGATTTCAATAATTCTTTCGGCATGGAGTTGCTTAGGCTGGGCTCTAGCTTAGTGTATATATTCTCACGCCGTTCTTCGAGAGCTTGGGGAATAGACCTTTAGCCTTAGGTACTAACCTAAGGATGAAAGTGGAACCAGGATTCAAAAGAAGAATCACTCGCAGTCGGTGACCCTTAGTTTGAGGTTCTGCTACGTCATCTACCAGGATTTGATCGGAAGATAACGCGGGAACGAGCAATCTGAGCACCTGACCGAGAGCATGGGGTTCTCATTGAGACAGCGACTAAATCGGTCTTCGCTAATTAACATCTCTAAAATCTTTTTCTTCCGTAAGATCAAACCTACACGCCATTCGCCGACACGTATTTACATACTGCTCGGTAATGCAACTAATAATTTCATTCCTATAATTTTGTTCGTGTGACCGTATGAAATCGTTCTTCCAGGAAAGGGGCAGAAGTTGAGAACTCATCTCTCAGCGGTAGAGTTCCGTTCCTCTTCAGCCGATGGAGCGATGAGGCAGCGGAGAAAACTCTCTCCTGAAGCCCATGGCCTTTCAGGTCGCGTGAACCGGTTTTCCGGCGCCGCCTCTCTACGATTCCCTCTTACCCAGCGTTGAAGTCTCCAAACTCCTGAACGCCAATTATGGGTCGCTAGCTCACGGTTTTGGCTGGATTATGCCTGGTGGCGTTTTAATGAATACAGAAACGATGAGTAGCACAAAACCAAACCAAAACATGAAATAATACATGTTCAATTATAGCCGTAGTATTGTAGGGAAAGTATCAGTCAAAAGACGGTGATCTGAAAGAAAATCACTTTCAGAAGAGTAAGTTCGGAGAGCGTCTTCAATTTTATAACGATCATCTAATTTTACTAATGGTTAATTTTAATGAGAGGCACATTACACATGCTATGGTACATTTTGCCCATTTTCCCTGGGGCAGTTAAAATAAAAGCGTAATGAATGGACAGTCTATATATTAAGACTACTCAAAAACACCTCGATTATGATGAGAACAACTTTATATTTGGGGATTTCCGTTACGGAAAGAAATCTACGTATTTTACGGATTATGATCAATCAGAAAACGAATCACAATGTATACTTTTTCCGCAATTTTAAAGTGAATATCGTGCGTACAAAATGATAAGGATGCAATTATTGGGTAGAAGTTTGTGATTACAATAATAAATATTCTAAAAATAGTTATTATACTAAAAAGCCTTCAATACAGTTATTATTAATATTATTATTATCATTTATCATTAATATCATGATTTCATTTTTTTCAGACTAGTATTACACAAATAAAGGTATAGGACGTGTTTTGTTTAAATGTGACAATTTTAAGGTATTTCACCGTTTTGTATGTTGCATATTGGAATTGCATGTTGAAGTTTTTGCACAAACCAAAAAATGTTTCGAATTATGAAAAGACTGACTTTAAATAGAATTATTGACTCAAGAGGCAAGAAAGTCAAACTTAAGCTTTACCAATGAGCTATCCTTTTACTATCAATCAGCATCTTATACAGGGGAAGCCTAAAAACATGAGTAAGTTAAAATGAGCTATAATAATACGAAGAGAAACAAGAGACAACACGTAAACTTATTATTTAGCTAAGATTTCTCTACAAAACTTAAACAATGGTCAAGATAATATTTCCCATTTTAATACAATCGTGCTTTAGAATAAGTTGGTGCATCATTTTACTTTCAATGTGAAGCTACTTTCTGGGAACAGAATGGAAAATTCAGGTCATGAGAAAAGGAACTCAGAGGACACGCACATATAGTCCCCAAGGAAAAAGTGATGTATCTCTGAAAGATGTCAGTGGTAGAGTAAGAAAGATGCAGAGGAACTTTCACTCACGTCGAACATGTGTAGAGATACAATAGGAGGTAATTTACATGTGCTAATTAATTGTAACGTTTTTTGCAATATGGATCGAATTACTTCGAAAACATGTACTAATAATTTCTGGATTTATTTACCACGTGTTGTATAGAAAATTTGGCAATTCCTTTCTTTTGAAATAATTATCACGTAGATCTTGGAAGAACTTCATTAGAGAAGTGGTAATTGCACGGTTATTCCAAAGCATGCAATGAATTACATACTGTTAAAGTTGACGTGCAATGATAAGGAGTTAGTTTTTAATTATTTTAGATTTCTAAATATATTAATTGTTGTAATTTTGCGAAGTCAAAATTTTCTTCGGAGTACATTAATACAAACATTAAAACAATTGTTACACTTTTCGAAATATGCAAACTCCTACTTTGTAACAACCAAAATCCAAATCTATCGACCAGTTTGAGACAACTTATCTTAGAACAGGTAATGTAACCTTGGACTTGACAGGGGATAGATAAGCCTGTCAAATTTGCGGAGCGTAAATATTGCTTACATTGACAGGGACAAGGATAAGAATTTTGCACTCTTCCGAGAATCACCAGTTCACAAAATACTACGTAACAATCTTTCTAAACACACCTTTTTTACGAGAACGTTGACATTTCCATGTTCCAGAGTTGTAATGCACGGATGAACAACTACAATCGCATCGTGGCATTCGCTCAGGGTTGTGTCGAAAGCGCGCACCCGGACCCTGCGAAGGGTGACAGCCTGCGTCTGCGGTGACTTAACCGCCCAGCCTATGCGTGGGATCCCACTACATCTAGGCATTGTCCACCTAATCGAGATGAATACGCTCGGCAAGATTGCTTGCTGGTAGTCTCACAATACCCGAGGATTGCAGCCTTTTTGTGGGCAACGGCATTATTACTAGATAGACGCAACACAGAAAAGTAATTTCGAAGGTACATATTTTCGAGACGTGTGTTACACCACAGATGCCTTGAACTCCCAGTGCGGTAACATAAGTTCGCTGATCATTAAATATGAAAACGGACTCAAAATAGACATTATTAAGCATAATAACATGTACTAAGTTCAATTTTTTATAATGAATAAATAATATTTATTACTTATGCGGTGCTTCAACTGGTTTTAGCGTTAGAGAGTTAGGCTACTACCACTTTCTTATTGACTCGCGTTGACTCTAGTATCGCGGACGCCCCTTACGTCGCACTCAAATGACTATTTAAACACTAATTTACCGGCGTTGGGATGGGTGGTAAGGTAAAATACAAGAGGTGCTGGGAATGCCACAACTTAACTGAAAACATTCCCCCCTTACGTGCGATTCAAACTCAGAGCACTGGTGTAATGTGTTCTTGGGCGCGCGTTACCAGCAACTAACACAATGAACAAGTATTTTTTTAAAGCTTTAACAAGCAGTTGATATTATTAATTTACCGCGTATGGGGTCTTTGTCCCAGCACACGTTTAATTGATGATAGAAAAATATTCTGAAAGTCAAACAGATTCATTGGATCAATAAGTATTAAAATTATTATTTTCGATTCTGTCTATGGATTTTTCAACTTTGTCGCTGTATTTCGTCATTTTACTTTAAAGGCAGAAAATTGTACAATGATAACTGTATTTTATTAAAATGCAATGTAATTGAAATATATTATATGTAATACATAATGGCAACAGCAACGTTTCGAAAAATAATTATTTCCATCTGCAGCCCTAAAAGTCAAAATAAATAAATAAATATAATATTTTAAACTGGTCAATTTAAGCAGACGAATTACATACGGAACGCGTCTTCATAAAACATTTTTATGTAAACAGTTACCATTAAACACTCCTGTCTTTCAAATAAAATGACCAAATAGTGATAAAGTTGAATCAATAAGTCCATTTTGCAAGTTTCAGCCTTTCCGGTACGCTGCTATTTGCGCTAAATGAATATGCAAGCAACCGAGTGTTTAACTAACTTACGACTGCCTGTGCAACCATCGACTAAGCGCACGCTGCGAGCGCTTGGGTGAGAGTTCCCTTTCGTTAATACGGGTGCAGTAAGAGGCTAACCAAGCGGCGCAGAGTCTTCCGTGGTGCACCGATGCGCGCGTGCACTCTCCGCCACGCCCCCTCGCCGCCCCGCCACGCCGCTCCTCGCCCCATCGCCCGCGCTTTCACGCACGGCCTGGAAAAGGCCCGCGCCGAATCCAGGGCAGCGCCCGTGCAGTCAGTCGCCTGCCACGCTCCGCACCGCGCGAAGGACAGCGACACGTCCTCTCACGGTAAGAGGGGAGAATGCCAGAGGAAGGCGCATAAGGACCAAGGAAAGGGAAGATATAGGTAGTGAAGGGCAGAGAGATAGAAATATGCAGTGAGTTCCTTGAAAAACGGAAGAGGATTAAGCGCAGGTAGAAACACACAGTGAGAGAGAGAGAGAGAGAGAGAGAGAGAGAGGGGAGGGAGGAAGACAGAGATAAGGGAATGAGAGAGAGGTGTGTGAGTGTGTGTGAGAGAGAGAGTAAGAGAGGGAGAGAAAGAACGAGTGAAAGAATAAATAACGGAGAAAACAAAAAAGAGGATCTATATACCTACACTCCCCTTGGAACTTTGCTTGGCACTCTATAAAACGTGTTTCCGGCCTGTGGCCATCTACGCCACGGCAACGTGGTGGACTACAGCATAGAAGTACAAGGATACACTTGAGCTGGTACGGAACAAAGTATAGCACGCCCTCCGTTTCGGAAACGGTTGAAAGTACTGAAAAAGGAACTTGATGTTGATTCCTTCACTCACTGCTTGAGACGGCTTCCATTTAACGAAGCCTATCAAGTCTTTCAAACCGACGAAGCTCCGGCTACGTAAAAACAACTCGACACGTCCTTACAATAGGGCAAAGAAGACAAGAACTCCCCTCTGATATTCTAAGGGCATAGTGCAACAGAAAAGCCGATTTGGCTATTGACTAAGGTCCTACACGAACCCACACCAGCCACTTACACATAGCAGTAAAACGCAAAATTGCGTGCGCACTGAAACACAGAGTACACAAACTTTTGGCTAAGGCCAGTTTAAAAAAAGGATCTATATGTTTAGAAAATTAGGAATTTTTAATTGAAGGGTTTGGACCAGTAACAAAATAAGTCACATTAGCCAGAGAAAGTCTCTCACTAATCATAAATATTAATCTCCCCACGAAATTATCCAGCTAAACATAATATATGTAGGTGAAAGGCTTACATATGTATTACTATACTATACTATGTAGGTGATATGGCTTACATAGTTACGAGTCTTGTTAACATGTATGATGCTTGATGCAGTAATAAGATGAGACACACTTTGACCAGAAACGAGATAATATTTATGAACAGTGGGAGCTTGCTACGGCTGCTGTAATTTGAGTTGTTACTTGCCCAAACACCTTAACCGACTTTTAATGCAGAAGAATTAATATAATTCAGTCATGATACTATCCTTAGAACTAAAAAAACTTTATAATTTTGCCAAAAAAATATAATTTTCAGAAATTTCTTGTGATGACATAAAACTAATACAACAGATTAGAGTAAAATTTTTCCATTACAAGTAAATGAAAACTTTGTTATTAACTGGATTCGTTAATAACTAGCAATACGAATATGACACATCACATCGCCCTGAGCGACGGGCAGTTAATTGTTTGTTCTCTTGGAACTTGACTAAAAACTAAATGATAGGAAAAGTAAAGAAAGGAAACACGAATATATAAAGCAGGTAATGAAGTTCGTTAGCGGTCAAACTCGTAGGAATATACATTACCTTATTGATCGTCGTGTATGAAGCAGTGTTGTCAGACGTACCAGGGTCCTGATATTTCTACCAGGATTTTATTGATGGTACCACGTACCAGGATGAAAACATCATAGTTCTTTTAACACCAGGATTTTAAGTTTCGTATAATATTTTTATCGATAAGGTTCGTATAATATTTTTATTCAATAATTTAAAACTAACACCAAATTACAAATAACTGTGATATTGATAAAAATACTGCCGTCAAACATTAAGGGTGACACAGAATAGTTGTTTTTTATCACTTGCCATAGCAGGAAAGGATAGAACAGTTTAGTCTTGCATTTACTTTATCGATATCAATTGAATCGATATCGAGTTAAGTTTAATGAAATGTCTGTGTCCCTTAAAAACATATCAGAGTTATAAAGTGAATAATTTTAAAATATAAATCGTTGTCATTGGCACCATGAAATTTTAGTGAAAGATCCAAGATTATTGAAGGTTGGTACTGGGATATACATTTAATCATCTGGCAACGCTGGTATGAAGATCTGATAAAAATTCGAACTACTTCTATGTAAAGATTTCTCGGAGCTATAGCGCAAAATTAGGTGCTCGTAATTCGTGAAAATAATTATTTTGAACTTATTAATTATCACAGTTTTAATTAATGAATTCATAAAGGTCTAGTGTTATCAGGAAAGAAAAACGTTTTCATCCAAAATGCATTCAATATTGTTATTAACTAAGCTACTTATTTTGTAACATCAATTCTTCAACAAATATTTATGTTCAATTGACGAGAAGTAGATCATACCTTTATTAAATTCGATAATTAACATAAAATTATTGATGACATTTAATCAATTCAGGGTTATTATTGTACATATGTTTATTGCAAATGCAAATAAAATGCATATTCTTTACAACTCTACCATTATTAAGTAATTCGCTTTTCTAATCAGTCAAGATATCAGTTTTTTGAAATACTACTGCCACAATTGTTGTGGTAACTATTTTCTGTAGTGAAGTTCACTTGGTTAGCAGGTACATTTTTTTTTCAAAGTTAGCGTATGTTTGAATTTCTCTACAAATAATATTTTACTCAGAAAAGTGCGGCAATAGTGAAGGAACTATAATTGTGTACATCAAATTATAGAAATGCACAACATTATTACACGGAGAAAGTTATAAACAAATTCACAATATCTACTTTATCTCTACTCTGGTTTGATATTGCCCTGCAAAATTGAATTTCTTGAATACTGAAGTAATACGTCTTGATAGAAAAGGAACGATTTGTAGAAAATTAATTCTCTTGGATCAAGTTTGACTGATTCCTTCTCATGAGATGTTACTGTAACATTTTATTGGAGCGTGAGTAATGCTAATAATAATATATGTGCATGTTCATGATTTGGTTTTAATAATCATTTACTTATAATCTTTAGAGTGTCTCATCCTAACGAAAGTGAATTTTACTATTGTCCAACGACTTACCACACCTTCCTTGTCCATGAACTAGCTTCTATTGTACGAACCTCACGGCGAGAGAAATCTTGCCAAGGCTTGCTCTCACTTCAATGGGCTACATGCACATTACTGCAAGAGGCAATCATACATGGAAGAGCGCGACCAACTTGACCTTCCTATTACAGACCGGAGACTGCGCATATTAGGATTTTCCACAGGCGCCAATTATCTCTCCAAATTTCACGATTCTTAACTTGCGGCGATTTCTCTGATCTCCGTTCTCCCTGCTTTGAGCTTTCAACAGATGAACTTGAGCGTTCTCACTACTTTCATCAATCATTTTACATCACACGTAATAACGAGATTTTATTAATTCTCAGTACTTTTAAATACCTACAGCAATGTTTAAATACCCTGCTATTACATTTTAATAGCTATATATAATTATACATACTGGAAGCATCAACAAACACCAGGCATTATCAAAGCACAACTTCGACTTCATGAAATGTTTATCATTTTTTGAAACTCCATTTTCCTCCTCCATTTTTCTGGTTCTATATATCTTAATAAATTTAAACAAATACTATTAATTACGCTTTTTCAAATTCCTAAGATGAATTACTCAATATGATCGTTTCTAAATGTTACAGAAAAATATTTCATGTAGGGACGTTCAATACAATTTTATACATTAACAGAAATATAAAAGTATATTAATATCCTACCATAACCACTTATTTATTCTTTAACCCTCGACACATTTACCAGTATCACTTCATTCGCATAATTTCCTTGTCAGGCTAATCAGATGCACCGCTTTGTGCATCGTTTGCTTTCGAATAAAGAAGCCGGTCGTGCACTTTCTCCACGAGAGCGCGGGTCTGGCGGCCCCATCCTTCCCGCTTGCGAGTGCGCCGCCTCCTGCTGGTTTTTTGTCGCCCTCGGCCTCCGCGCGCCGCTCTCCCGCGCCCCTTCACTCGCGGGCGATCGGCAGCGCAGGATGTGGTCCGCGCGCGCGCCAAGTGGGAAGATGCATCGGCGAATTCCAACGATGCACCTACATACTCTGGTCGTCTTCTGCTCGGAGAAAGGAATTTCTCCGTGATGTATCTTACAGACACAATTCTTGTTTTATTGTTAAGCGAGTGTTTCGCCGTTTTACCAGCCATTTCTCTCATTCTCTCCTGGAACCTTATAGATTTTTTATCATCCTTTCTATCATCCCTTATATCATCCTTTTCTCAAACGTAACATAAAAAAATCTCGTTTTATTGTTAAGCTACTTTTTTGTAGTCGTGTTATCCATTTCTCCCACTCTAAACGCCATTGAAATTCATAATATCTTATATTATTTTCTTCATCATTCTTCTCTTCTTTTCGCCATTTATTAATGACGACCTAACATTTTTTCCGTATTCCTAGTTTTCTTTATCGGAATGTATTCACTCAAGGACGTTTTTTAGTACTCTGTCAGTCTCCATTCTTCTTTACAATTGTTTACTAAGTTCTCTATCGCTTGCCTGTTTGCTGCATTGTGTGTGAAACATTGTGCTCACAATGCTACGTAACGGTACGTATTTTTTCTACGTTTAAACGACTATTATAGGTTCTCACTTAGTTTATTTGCGTATTTAAATTGATGTATAGTAATACATTGTAACATTTAATTAACGTTTATACCTCCAGAACTAGTTCTGACCTTGTTTATTTGTCTGCGAAAGTTTTGTGGAAACACAATGTAACTTTTCCATTAACATAACAATAAAGAAGCAAGCAGGTTCTCCTCTTTTTATGTTTTCGCTTGACTAGATACGTATGAGAAATACTTAGAAAAAAGGTTTATATCCTTATTAAAAGAAGACAAAAAATTGTAATATGAATTAAGACACCACTATTCACTCGAAAAAAACTGAAATCGTTGAAAGAACTGAAATATTGTGTTTAATATCGCTAAGGCCATTATCTTCTTACTTGCGTTAATTGCCATTACCTTCTCACTATCACACATACTTTTGTTATTTTCTAAAATTAATTAAAAAATTTATTTAATCGATTCCAGTGGGTAGAACTGATGTTCACTTCATGCTGAAGGTCAACAAGCAATATTAATGAAAACGTTTTGACAAAGCGATATGTTATCTCCTCTAGTTTTATTAACGTAGATTCGAGGTAATAGAGACAACTCCATTGGAGAAGTTCTTTGTGGAGTTACATACTCGATTAGAAGTTAATTGTTCGAAAGTCGTGGCAATGAACCATTCATTTACAGAGTGCATGCTATTAAGTACGCGTCTTCGGTGCATCCACTTTTCACTCAGCCTTTCAGTCGGATGTCATGAGGAGAACTGCTGTCTCATGACGTACAGAAGCTCATTTTGACGAAGTGCTGCCCGCCGGTCTTCGTGGCTGAAACCTGCGATTGTCACCTGGGTAAGCGGTTCTTTTCCCGCGGGCCTCCGCCTTCCTTTTCGCTGCTTCCCGCCTTTCTGTCTCCCCAAGGGCCTTGACCCCTGGCCAGCTCACCCGCCCCCTCCCTCCCTCTTCCCGTTCGCCTTTTTCGTCTCCGGGGCCCGCTCCGCCCCGCCACCCGACACCAGGCGTTTCTCCAGCGCGCGGGCGTCTGCTCGCCGCCACACGCAGACCCCTCTCGCAGCTCCGACCGCCGCGCCGGCGACGCCCACGGGCCGGGAAAATTGACCCGTGCTGGCCAGCCGTGACAGGGCACCGAACTCCCGTCTCCCCCCCTTCCACTTACCCAATGATTTGGTCGCTATGTAAATTAACAGCTTTTTGCTACATCATTTGGTCTTTGGTTAATACTCGTGAGTTTCTTCTGTACACCGCCATCGTCAAATCTGTTTGCATCCATTATTTTAATAACAAAACTTCTATTCATCTTCATATGATTTAGAAAATATCTAGGTTATTGAGATTGATAATTTTCGTTATTTGTGAGGTATTTCAAATAAAAGTACGTGGAATTTAAGTAATATGCAGGTGGGGTTAAATAATATCGAACATTGTCTTGTCATCTATCTAAGTACCCTTCAACATTCACAGCATTAGTTGGGAGTCCGGAAATTATTATTGAAAGTATTCACCATTAAATATTTTTGTTTGAGTTCATCTAATGTACAAATAAAACAAATATAAAAATCTTGTCGTTTTTTTCTATTTACCATGTTTCCAATGGACAGATATTTATATTTTATGAAACATATTCAATCAAATAATAATTACTGAATTTTAAAAGATATAGTGGAAAATAAGTCTGAATTATATTATATACAATATATAAGTCGCTGCGTTTAAACATATTAAAACAAAAATATTAAGAGTTATGAGACTTTGATTGTTGAATTATTTATTTGTAGACGTCAGAATGAAATATAACAATAAATTTATCAGCTGGGATCATTCCCATGCGAAGACATAAATTGGCATCTGCATCATCAGTCTCTCTTTTGCTAATTCAACGGCATAATGACGACCATTGCTTTCTCTTCCATCCATCGTGTCTACTTCCGATTTCACATAACCCTTTTCAATCCGACCCAGACTTTTGAAACAAATTATGTCCTAGAGTCTTGAGAATTTGTTTTCTTAATTTGCCTTCCTCCAAAATAAAATTGTTCTATCACGAAATGCAAGTTCGTACAAGAAAAACCCTTCACTACAGATTTTCAACAATTTACACAAACGATGTGTACTAGTCTTAATGCGAAGAAGGAAAGCATTTATGAGAAAAAAACAACAATTGTAACCTGCACAATTGTGTAGCCAGGGTCGGAAAGGGATAATCCGCCCTGTTTTTAATTCCTACGTCGCAGATGATGGTTTCTACTCCATCAGCACTCTCAGACTCGATGACGGTGCCGCCATGTAAGTCGCATCCTCGTATTCAACAAGCTCAGTTAGCCACCTACCTGCCCGGTTTAGGGAAATTGCCCGACCTACGGAGAGAAGACGCCGGAAGTGTGTGACGAACTTCCGCTCTTCCCTAGTCCATTGAGATGAGCCCACATTCTAAGAAGTTAAGAGAAAGATGGGTGAGAATCTCCAAGAATAATATCACATGTCATTCGAAGTGTCGTCGAGACTATGAAAGGGAAATCGCACACACCTCCCATTATTTCGCAGGAAGAGAACGATCATGCAATCTTCTCTCAGGCTTTGGAGAGCGGTTCAGACACCTTTTTTCCCTTTTGTCGAGCATCTCAGATGTTGCAATGAAGGCTTGCGAAATCTTAAGTCTACTTGTTTATAATAAACATGCGTGTTTGTTTATTTTTGAGCTAGTGGTACTAAAAAAACACGTACTTTTTCGCTCGTATTTTCACGCAAAATTACGCGAAAAGTACTCAATTTTCGAAAAATTATACAAGAATTTATTTAAAAATATATATTCAAGGAACAAATTCCAATTAGGAAAAAATCTCTATATTTAATATTTTAGTAGTAGGAAGACCCCTAAAAAAATTAACTTTGGCAAGTTTCACAAAATTAGGGTTTTCAATGAACATGCGTCCTGTACCATTCTTTTAAACGGTTTTTACACTATCTAACAACTCAATTTACTCAAAAACAATGTAGTCAAATTTTGAAACTTTTGAAAAAGTCCCAGGGGCCCTACGTAAAGTATCCAGTAGAATTAAAATATCTATTTCAAATTCAAGAGGCTGTAACATTAGTCAGATTGATTGAGGAATATCAACTTAGGAGAAAATCTGCTGAACGGTTTAGCCGCTAGCGCTGTTCACAAACGGACAGATAGACACAGACAGACGTTTGTCGTCATTCAATGTTTCGGTATAAAATACCCACAAAACGTGGATTCCACCACGTGATAGAGAATATTTTCCCTAAATTTAGCAACTGAATTTATGCACTTTTTTAGTTACCAGAGCCCTGGAATAAGAGTTTTTGGGCGAAAATTCTCCGTTTTTCCGCGCAGCATTACATAACTTTCTCTCTACCGCGTAGCGCAGGAAGTAAAAGTATTGTTCACGTTTCTACAAGCACAATATTGCAGCTTTAAAATAAAATATAATTATCTTCTATTAACACGAGTCCACAGGTCACGAAGACACGACACAGGGACGAAGAGGTGACGTGACTCGGTTTTGAGGAATGCTAGCAAAGCAAATGAAAAGATTAAAGTAGCAATGAAATGTTTGTGCTTCGGTCGGTAAAGAAAACATACCTCAATGAACTCCTGATGTGTCATGGCAAGAGAAATGAATGAGTGGATAATTAGGCTTCCCATTAGAGCTAATTTCCTGCCTATGATATCTTCAACGAGTAGAACGCATCTAATGGAAGAACATTTTTACGGTAGGTTCTGTCTATAAGAGAAGATAATTAGGGGAAAGTAGTACAGGCGCCTGCCATTATAAATTAATGAAGTGAACTGTTAAGGTTAGAATACAAGCGTCTCCTGAGTGCAAGATTTTTTACTGTTAGAGATTATTTGCCTCGCCGAAGCACAGAGAATGTTTGCAGGAACTTTGATGCGATGGAGAGTTCCTTAGGAAGTAAGAAAACGAAATTTATATTGTACGTTTTCTAATGACTTGAACTTTGCACTATATAACAGAATCAAATCAGTGTGTAATAAATAGCATGACACAGCAAAAGTAATTTGAATTTACAACAAAAATAGAGAATATTAAAACAATTTCTAAGCGTCATATTTCTACATACTTTAGATTTTGATTTATTTAGTCAAAAACAGTAAAAAACGTGGGTGATTTAAGGGGGAGAAGATCATCTGCGCACGTTTTCTTAGTTCCAGAATCCCTTCCCATCAATTTAACTATAAATAGTTGAAATATGAGAAAAAGTTAAAGATAATAAATAAATAAAAATAAAACTTAAAAAAGTGTGAGATTAGCAACAGTTGAAAAACTAGTCATTTTCGTCTCCGAGGTATAGAAAACTTATTTGCAACGGTAAACGAACTGCAGATTTGATTTTTTTGCATTGCTAAAAAAATATTAATATGCTCTTACCTCTACTTCTACTACTAGCAAAAGGAGAGTTCAACAAAACATGCGCATAGTGAAGCTACATTCACGTCCAAAAGCAAAACAAGGAACCACTGATCAATGTATCAGTGAAACTGAATAAAAACCTGATTGAGATGGGAGTTATTGACGCTGAAATATATTATTTGTTTCAATCATATAAAGTCTTTTAAAAATATACAATACAAATGTAAACTAATTTATTATATATCACTGTTTTGTTAAAATAAACAATTTTCTTTTTGATGATCAGTATAGTCTCAAATTATATAGAAACAGTAATGTAGCAGAAAATATTTTATTTTTAACTTAAATTTGTGTACCAAATTCAAGGGTTTAATGTCATTTAGCAATGCGTTGAAAAGTAAAGTACATATATTGTATGTGGATTTCTGGTAGTGAGTTATTAATTCTGACACTTGAATTATAATCATAAATATCATATTGCATGAAAATATGTTCCATTGTTAAGTAAGTCAGTCTTTGTTTACTCTGAATACTATAAGACTTAGTATAGTATTTTGTCTCATTACAGTACAAGTCAGTATAAGTCTTACTACAATATTTTGAATACTGTAAGCCCAATGTTCATTAGTTATAGTTAGCCTAGAATATTTAATTTTCAGACGTTTTACTCACTTTGAGGTACACACCTTCGGAGAGTTTATATGATTTTGTAACCGCTCTTAAAAATAACACAATTATGATTAGTTTTTCAGATCGTACAACGTGATTCATATATGGTCAGCAAAGTTTTATAATTTCCTAATTAAAACAATTAAGATCAAAATTACAAATGTATATGGATTACGCCCAAAAAATAAAGAACGCTGGTTTAAGTGGCAAACCGTCAAACTATTCATGTATAAAATGCGTTAAATTCTTGTAACTTACACGGAATCATGCAAAAAATGCAGCAAAAAAACGAATAGAAATTCCTAAATTATTTTATAGATATTTGGTAACTCAAAAAGTAATACATGTGTGTGCTTTTCTAGACTCTCATTTTTATTGAATATTAAATTTTTTTCATATGCTCATATATATTAAGAAGTATCGTTAATCCCGTTTATTTGCTAAGATGGAAGGTGAGTAAGAAGAAGACTTTCTGGAAGATGAGTTACAAGTTGTTACTTAACTTACGTGAAGATAATAAACAAATTACCGAGAAACGTGATTGCCCACGTTCATTAGCGAAAAGGCGCCAATAAATTATGATCTTGACCTAGATGCGATTTGTTGGATTTAAATTCATTGCTGTGTGAGAAAATCGAACTTTCATCTGACTATAAAAGCGCACGATGGGAATGTAACAAGCGTGACGACTTAATATATTCTCGCAACCTCACACTCTTTCACTAACCCAAAGATTGACAGATTGCTGAGCTATCTGATGCACCGGTCTGTGAAGATACATGGTTCATCCGCCATTTCCAACGGATTCCTCCAAAGAACGTTTACAAAATACAAACATTTTAAACAAATAGAACTGTAGTAACAAGAAATGCCACACCAGCCATAGCAAACCTCCATCTATTCGAAAATGTTAATATATCGACTTTGGTTGAAGTATCTCATCTTGTTCACCATCTCTGCGCCATGCCCTTATAAAATTTGAATAAGCATAGAAGATAAGCCACATTTTAACCACATTAGAGATATTAATATTTACAAACAACGGGACATTTGCTCTGGTCGGTGAGCCTTATCGTGATACTGCCCCAAGCACTTCTACTAAAAAACATGATCTCTCATTTTAAAATTTTGAAATTTCCATTTCTACATGAAAAATTATAGCATTTCATAAAACTAAATTTATAAGTATATCGCGGAAATTGTTAATTGTAATATAAAAAGACTGAAAAGCGAATAAATATTTAAAAATTAATAAATAATTTAAATTTATGTGTGTATTTTAGTTACACATCTTTCGAAAATACGAACGGAAAATAAATTTGAATGTAAACGTCAAGGTCACTTAAGTGCGGTAGTACCCGGTTAATACAATTGAAGTATACGATTATATGAGCAGCATGTTGAGACTTCAAATGAGAAAGTTATCCAAGGGATCTCTCTTTCGTATTCTCTAGGCGTAACGAGGAATGGTTTTCTACATGATTATTAGTTCACTCTACTTTGCATTTGTAAATATACTCTTTTATTGTACTTTATTCAAGGGTAAACATATATATACTCTTTTTTGGTACCCAAGAAAATTATTAGGAGAAATACCAACCATATTTATTCTCTGTTAAGTACGTTAAATTGTAAGAAAACGAAGCAGTCTGCGGCGATGTCATGGAGTATGTTTCGATAGTTTCATGGTGTATGTTTCGCCGGGAACTCGAGGTAAAATCTAAAAACAATGAAACAGTTTTGGTTTTGACTGAAAAATGCACATATTAGAGAAACGCAATCAGGATTTTTCAGTGGAAGCAGTGACTACAAGTTTAGTATCCTGCCGACTTGATGTTTTCTTATAAGGAATTTTTCATTTCCGCTGAATTTAAAATATATTATTATTTATTAACTTACATATAATATCTGTAATATTAACAGTTTGTGTATTGAAAGACTTTAGTTAGTGTTCAAAATTAATAAATACTTTTAAAAAAATATGTATCATTGGCTTCTGAGCAGCGGGAGGGGGAAGCCCTGCACGAGTCTTTGATGCGCAACTGAAATATTTGATTGCGTTATTTGGTATATTCTCATTTATTCTCTCATTTATCAATTATCATATTCAGTGAGTCATTGCTTTCAGACTTCTCATGACATGCAATACAATAGCACGACTCCAAGAGAGAGGCCGCCCACTATTAAATACTTACTACTAACATAAATTCTTGGCTATCCGGAATGAGCCGCGTCTCGGTCAATTGTGCTGACGTTTCGGCAAATCTTGCTGTGGCCTTCTTCAGAGCTCATTCGAGACGCGGCTCATCCCGGATAGCCAAGAATACATTGACTCCGGCCGCGGAAGAGTACGAACGCTTATTACTATTAACATGTTCCGTTATGGAACAGCAACGTTTTGTATATTCCTAACATGTAAATAACTGTTGAACTACATTTATATTATAGTTTGTTCTTGTATGTATTGTGTAGATTGTTTCGGTTAAAATATTTAATTTATAGTAGTATTAAATGAGAATATTTTATTTATTCTTGAGCCATATGTCAACAATGATGATGTTCAGCAGCATTTTTGCTGTTGCAGGCAACAAGTAATGCTTATTCACTTTTCCATGATGAATGCTGAACTACTCCACAATCACATCTCCAACTCACTCACAGCATATTTATATTACACTTTTGATAAATGATCTATGAAATAAATAATAAGAATGTATAATCAGATAATGAGTGAGGTTTAGTTGCAAGATTTTCAAAATGAGGACACGAAAGAGCACGTTACATTTGCACTGTTACGAAGCACGTGTATACCTTTCTCACTTGAAAGTGAACGAGTGCCTTGTCATCGCCATTAGTTACAGTTGCAAATTTTATGCAAAGAAAGTAAGGACGCGTTTTGAATTTATTTCAGTCTGTAAGTAATGTGAAATCGTTTGAAATAATTCTGGTGTCGATGACAATTTCAACTCTTTTTGAAATACAAACAAAAAGAAAAGAATTTTCCGAAAACTTAATGAATGATTAATTTCAAACCGTTTAAATGTGGTGTGCAAATCTACAATAGGGCTTAAGAAAGCTCCCAGTACACATAAGACTTACGGGTACATAATCTAAAATTAACCATTCGGAATTCCTCTCTTGATATTTGTTATAATTAATTCACGACTCTATGAAAAATATTCAGTAGGGGATTTAAATTCGTCACTTTCATACAGTTTCAATGGATTTAGCTTGATTATGCACAAAAATATGATTATACGAGTATCATACATGTTTCATAATATTTACATTGAAGAGTCAAAAAAAAGTAAAGCCGTGCGTATTGAAATAAAGAGATCTGAAACCAATCAGAATACGGCGTTCCGGTCGGCAACGACTATACAAGACAACCAAAGTCTGCCACAGTTGTTAGATCGGTTACTGCAGCTACAATGGCAGATTATTACGATTTAAGAGAGTTTGAACGTGGTGTTATAGTCGGGGCAAGAGAGGTAGGGCATAGCATCTCCGAGGTCGCAATGAAATTGGAAAATTACCGTACCACCATTTCACGAGTGTACCGCGAATATCGGGAATCCGATGAAATGTCAAACCTTCGGCATCGATGCGACTGAAAAAAAAATCATGAAAGAACGGAACCAATGACGGTTAACGAGAATCATTACACTAACAAAACTGCAACCCCTCCGCAAATTGCTGCAGATTTCAATGCTGGGCTATTAACAAGTGTCAACGTGCGAACTATTATCGATATGGGGTTTCGGAGTTGAAGGCCCACTCGTGTACCATTGATGACCGCACGACACAAAGAATTACGCCTCGATTGGGCCCGTCAACACCGACATTGGACTGTAGATGAATGGAAACACGTTGCCTGGTATGACGAGACTCGTTCATATTGTTTCGAGCGGATGAACGTGTACGAGAATGGCGACAATTTCAGGAATCCATGAACCGTGCATGTTGACAGGGGATTGTTGAAGCTGGGGGAGGCTCTTTGATGGTATGGGGCGTGTGCAGTTGGGACTGATAAGGGACCTCTCATACGTCTACATAGACTCTGACATGTACGTAAGCATCCTGTCTGCCCCTATTCATATCCATTGTGCACTCCGACAACTTGGGCAATTACAGCAAAACAATGCGACAGCCCATACATCCAGAATTGCTACAGAGTGGCTCCACGAACACTCTTCTGAATTTAAACACCTCCACTGTTCACCAAACGCCGCAGACATGAACATTATTTAGCATATCTGGGATGCCTTGCAACGAGCTGTTCAGAAGAGATCTCCACCCCCTCGTTAATCTTACGGACAGCCCTGAAGGATTCTTAGTGGCAGTTACCTCCAAAACTACTTCAGGCATTAGTCGATTCCATACCAGGTCGTGATGCGACACTTCTGCGTCCTCGCGGGAGCCCTACACTATATTAGGAAGGTGTACCAGTTCTTTGGCTCTTCTTTATTTAAAAATGCGCGTATGTATTTGATCCCTTTTTTCGGTTTAATATTATGAAAAATTAGATCACAATATTTATACTTTGTAAAAATTCTACAGAGTTTTTGAGCAGAGTGAGTGGCAAGTCATTTCAAATCGATCCTTAACATAGTTATGGGATTTAAATGAATCACTTTCTTTTAAAAAGGAAAGAAGTTAATTTTTTTAGACTCATTTGCTTCATTTCTCTCCCATTCTTTACGAATGGTTACAGTTTGTAAGTAAAAAAAAATTCTTCATTTTAGTCAGTAATATGTAATAATAAGTAATGCTGAAAAGTAAAGAGTATTTTTTATTTTAATTATAAGTATAAACAATTAGGCTGTGCTTAGAGAATTGTATTCTAATGAAGCACGTAATTCACTGTGTTGCAGAGCTACGGCCACAAGTCGTTCGATCTGTGGAGCTTCAAGAAGGCACTGCTCAGCACCCTGCTGCAGGCGGTGAAGGCGGTTAAGGGCGGCCTCATCGCGCTCAAGGGCCAGATCATCAAGGCGAAGGGCCACATCCTGACGACGAAGGGCGCGCTCTTCAAGGCGAAGGGCGAAGCGCTGACGGACTTCGGGCGGCACATCGCCACCAAGGCGCTGCTGCCGGCCCTCACGTCCTCGTCGTCCTCGGGCCACTCCGCGCCCTCGGCCCACGCGCACGGCCACGTGGAGATCTCCGGCCCAGGTGCGTCCTCCTCCTACTCCGCCGCCTCGGCGCACGCCTTCCACGGGCTCTTCACCGGCATCGCGTTCCCCTTCGGCGAGGACCACGCGGCGGACCACGACGAGGAACCGCCGGCGGACTACGGCTCGGGACCCGGTCACGGCCCCGCCCACGACACGGGCTCCCTCTCGGATCACGACTCGGGACCCGGAGCGGACGCGGGAACGGGTCACGGGGCCGGTCCTCACCAGGGTTACGGCGACTCGGGAGGATCGAGCTATGAATCGGGGCACGGGGACGGGTCGGGCGAGGAGCACGGCACCGGCCACGCTCCGCAACACGGTGCAACAAGCCACGGCTCGGATCATTACGCTGGTCACAATTCGATCGAGGACTCGAGTCAAGGTGGGGATGAGTACGGTCACGACGGACACAACCAAGATTCCAGTCATGGGTATAGTCACGATTCCAACCCAGGACATGGTGTCGGTTTAGACCACGGTCATGGCGTAAATTTAAATCAAGGACATGGAATAAATTTAGATCATGTGTCTGGCAGTACCGCAGACCACGGGCACGGTCTTAATTTAGCCCAGGGATATGCAGTCAGTTTAGATCATGGGGGTGGCAATAACGCAGATCTTGGTCATGGTATTACTTTGGGCCAGGGACATGGAGTCAGTTTGGAGCAGGGCCAGGTTTGGAACTTGGGTCAAGCTCATGGTGTCAGTATAGGAAATGAGCACGGTTTAAACTTAGATAATGGAGCTGGTGTAAACGTAGGGGGTAGTCATGGATCGTATATATTAGGACAAGGATCAGATACTCAAGGTCTTCAGCATACTTTCAATCAAATATTCAAATATAATGTTGATCAATTATTGGCTAACAACCTTCAACATGGGGCAACCCCCACCTTGGCTCACAATTTAGAATACGGATCTGTTAACAATTTGCATCAAGGTTACGTGCAAGGGGCAGATGCCAACGGATATTCGCACGGTACAGATCTCGGAGCCTCACATTTTGCAAATAGTCAGGAACATGCATATAATGGCATTGGAGATTTCTTTTCTAGTCATCATTCCGAACACGGAAATAACTTGCCAGGTCACAGTCTGGATCACAGTTTAGATAAGATCGTCGAAACATCACAATCCATTGAGGTATACGAGTCCAGTACATCGTCGGAAGCTCCAACAAAAGTGGCAGATTACTTTGCAAGTCAGCCGAAATCAAGTGACCAATCGAATGAATATCCAGTGGATAGTGAGGAAAATATCATATACGAACCTCTCGATGATTCCCCGAATCCTTTGGGTCGAATGTCTGTATCCCCCCTCCCGCATGTCATGGCGATAGGACTAACACACGCGCATGACCCCACCCCTGCCCCTACCGATGTCTTCCTCCCGGGTTCCGGTATCCGACCGTCCCAAAGCTTTGGTCAAGCGCTGTGGGACTTCCGGTTGCATCCGGAAGGGGTGTATCAGGGCAGTGGCAAAGAGCCGTTGGGGCCTGAGGCGTATTTCACCAGCAAGCGAAAGGCAGCTCCTGCAGAGGGCAAGCCCACGGCCTTGATGGACCCCGTGGATGCATCCAAACACAAGGTCCAGAAGGCAGCGGGGGGATACGCGAATCACGCTTCGAAGACGGCGCTCACGGCCAGCCGCAGCTCCGCCAACGATTCGGCAGAAGGTACGTACATTTGCCCACACATGGTAGCCACACATTAGACTGCCCAACTGATATAGAATATATGAATGCAAACATATCTGTTCTGAAATTCAAAATTGTCTAAATTAATGAAGTATATTTCATATTGCTTACGTTAAAATTACTCAAAAGAAAGCTGATAGTGATAGAACAGAATTTTTAAAATATTGAAAAAAAAAGGTAGAAATTTATTTGCAAAAATTGTATTACGTCATTCTGCAAACTCAGGCAAACCAAATAAATCTCTACTAAACATATTAAGAGAATTGGTTTATAAATTGTATTTCCATGATTATTCCCCGAATTAACAACAATTTTCTACCACTTCTATAAGTTTGCATTAATTGATACCTTCTCTCTAACATATGAACAAAACTAGCATCATAAATAGATTTGCTTCTTGCTTTGCAACGCAAAGAGTATAAATATAACTGTACTCACAAAGAGATTCACAAATACGATTTCATTAAGCGCAAATTGCATAATTCACCATCAACAAAGAGCAAAAGAAGAATGTGTAAATGTAACAATGATATTGTTTTCAGTAAACCATTTTGATGAATGTATTTATTATATTTGTCATGTATAAGTATATTAAAATATTTTTTTACACTCGTCGTTTAAAGCATTTCATACTTGATAAAGATTGCATTAGTAGCAATACACTTTGTGCCACCATCATTACTACACTGTGAATTGCAAGGATGCTGTACTGACTGACGATGGGCTGCCACATCGACTACCGTAAGTACAACGACTGACTTGTCGACTGACAGCACGCTAAGGCAATGGGACTATAGGGTAGACTAACAATTGACTAATGCAATCCAGCAACTAACTACTAACATTTTGATTAATATGATTATTTTCACTAACATAACTACTAACCTCATAACACAAATGTATTGATAGATTTTCCCAATTAACACGGATGTATTAACTTAACAACAGGCCCAGAGCGTTTTGAATGTTTTCCATAGCTTATAAAGATTCTTTAAAATAATTCACGAACTTAATTTGATTCTTTGCCTTTTTCATCAAATAATTCATTCATCAACAGGATTTTTTAAATAACGAATTATATTTTCTAATGAGTTGTGTATCGTAAATAGTATATTCACAGCAATTTTATTATACACGGAGTACAAACAGATATAATAAATTAAACGATTATTACGAATGCAGTTTTTGAAGACTACTTGTAATTATTATCAAGTTAGGTATTTGTTACCCTTTTGGCAACGTTCGTAACCGTTCCTTATTTAAACGTCCAAGGTACAGAATGCAATACGCTTCGTTCAAAACTCGGTGGAAATCGTAGAGAATAAAAGACATGTGAACGGCAAGAAGCAACTCGCGGCTGTCAATTCGCCAACGGAAGATGGATCAGCTGCGGTACTCCGCACTCGAGTGGAGACCTCTTCATCAACAGCTCTCCAGCCGAGTGGAAGACACAAGGACAGGGCCGAATCGAAGCCCGCTCCACCTCATCCGATGCGTTTGCTCCTTCTGCCACCTGCGCCACCGTCTTCGCCTCCACCTACACTTGCCTTTCCCTTCTTGGCGGGTGACCGTTGTCAGTCATTTTGCTTCATCATCCCTATTGTCACACACTGTGTAAGCTCAGGCCGGGTTTTATCTTTGAAATTGCGTCTGTATTTTGTTTCCATTGTGATCGACCTCAGAGTCATTGCTTCCGAGGTAACTGCAATAAATACGGTTTTAATGGAACATCCACATAAAGATTCTTTGATGGTGGTGCCACTACACCTGACGGCTACACCCCAGGGTAGCTTGTATAGATGGAGGTGAAATTCAAACTTCTGAAGCTTCTTGAATAGTCGTGCTTTCGGAAGTAATACAAGAGGTATTTTGCGTGAGAGAGGGTCAAGGATGTTTTAATATCTATCGCATGGACCAACAGCTTGAGCTACGCCGTGACTGGCCGGTATGGGGACCGATGCGGTTTGACTAGTGATGATTTGACTTTCTCCGTACATTGAGGGCAACTCAAGGAGGAATAGAAAAAGGGAAATACAATTAAGATATTATTCACAATATAAACATCTTCCACTGTGCACCCTTTCGGGTCTCTCTCAAGTGGAATGTATCTTTCCATCATGTTGAGAAAGAAATGCGTTGGCCTCTTAATAATGGATCCTGTGAGTGGACGCGGGTGAAATGTTGTCTCACAAGAATCAGGAACCCCTGTTTCACATTTCCTTCATATGCGCTAAATTCATTGCTGCCATGTTTCAATACCATCTTTGAGATAAGATGCAACCTCAGTTGCACCGTGAGCTTAGCAAGCATTCCTCATAACGGTGCATAAACAAAGGCAATAATTTGTGAGTGTAGATTTGGAATGAAGAAAGGCGAGAAAGACTTAATTTGTCTCTTAATACACGTAATATTGAAATAATATTCTTAAAAAAATGTGGAACTTCTAACACTAACTATTATAATTGCCCGAATACTTCACGTAAGCGGATAAATTGTCCATTAAAACTGTCATTATCTGATTACTCAGATGTTAAAATTATTTTCAATTACGACGCAATGAGCCATGAATCAAAACACACACGTTTTCTCACTTGATTGGTTTACAGTTACATAGTACTATTTCGTTTCGTAACACTTCCCAAGTTCATGAACAGTGCACGTGCCAGTTTCGCCTTTGTAAACACAAGTACTCTAATCGCGATCACGTGACTTTGAGGTGCGCCGTGGTCATCAATATTACCATCATAACAACCATTACCATAATCATAATCATTAAAACCATCACAACCATTAGCATCATCGCAACCATTACCACGACTACCACAACTATCATCACAATTATAACCATCATAACAACCATTTCCATTATCACAAACATCACCATTACTACCATAGCAACCATTACCATTATCACAACCATTACCATCATGACAACCATCACCATTTTCATCATCACAATCATCACCATTACCATCATCACAACCACAACCACTAAATCCAACCCCGCATCCCCACCACCATTACCCTCATCACTTCCATCACCACCAACCGCCACTGCTTTATCGTTACGGCGCTTCCAGTGCCCGAAGAAGTGTCCCCCGGAACCTCACCTCGACGCTGCGTGGCGCCGACGGCGGCAGATGTTTTTCTTTTTTTTCTTTCTTTCTTTTTCCCCCGGCGCCTTCGAGTCGCTCGCCCAACTTTCCTCAGGCGGCGCGGCGCTTCGCCTCAGACGAAATCTAAACCTTCACTCCTCGTAACGAGCGGCCTCGAACCACGCAAGGCGCGCGCCGCATCGAACCGCACGCGGCCCGGGCGGCTCCGCTCGGCGCCGTGGAATATTCGTGGGCTCGCCGGCCGCCCCCCCGCCGACCGGCCGCACACTAAGTGCGAATGGGTTCGTGGCGAAGATTGAGTTACGTCGTTCGAATCGCGAGCGACTGACTAAAAAGAAACTCCTCGAAGAGATTCTGGAGGCTCGTTTCATATTGCATCTATACTCTATCAAATTGGTTGTAACAGAAATGATGGTGCAAGACGCTAGAAGAGACATCGAAACGAACAGTTGCATTCATTGTAATGTGAAGAGAAAACATTAAGAGAACCTAATGTTAATCTACAAAACTCTGTCGACTAAATGTGGAATCTGAATGTCACTTACTTTGGGATACTGAAACAAGAAATGTAATTATTACTCATTTGAAATAAGGAAAATACTTGACTTTCCAATATTTAAGCAGCTCAGCTTACATTTAAAATAATACAACTTTTTAAAATGATGGCCAGTAATATGTCTTACATTAGCCTAAACAGTCACACTACTTTTTTAAATAAAAAGAAGAAATAAATCCCTCAAACGGAGAAATTAAATATGCTAAAAAAATAATTCCTCCCTGAATAATTAAAATTAAAATAGATAAGGAAATAGACACACATTATAATATATTTATAAATACTTAAAAATATTGATGATATAGTTGAATCTTAATCATTTATTCAATCTGATTAATGTTCAAAATCTCAAGTATTATCAATTAAAATGAGTTGTAAAAGTATCCTCTTCAATTTCCATCGTGCCATTCACATGTGATCCCTCAATTCCATTTGATATTCTTTATGCAAGACGAAGAAAAGAGAGAGAGCTTAAAAACATTTATGTCCCATACATTGACTCATGTTTAGGCAGATAGAGCTCGCAGCTGATATGATCTTAGCTCATCTTTTTACCAATAATTCGCATTATTAACATCCACAGACAATCATAATCACAAATATTCAAAACTCTCCCCATCACAAAACTAAAATTCCCTCGCATCATGATCGACCATTATGCCGTCGAAAAATCAACTCCCTTGCCGTTTTACCCAAAATCTGTTTTAGAAAACTTCAAGATATCTATTGAGTTAATAAATTGGTTTCTCACCACACTATGGCGTATTCCTCTCAACTATGCTCGGAATTTAAATAACCTTTTATACATATGTAACATGAAAAATCAAAATCGTTCAGCATTCCGCCTCTTCACTCTTCTTTTTTCGAATATGCCTGTCACGCTGTTTGCTTCTTCACGTCCTGCAGTTTCTCTAAGACACAGCGCCCTTTTTCGGACCGCCTCTCAAGTCGCTCTGCTGCGTAGAAACACACTCGCTTGCTGAGGTGGAGATGTCTAGATATACTTGTGACCGTTTGCTCCCAACCGATGCGTTGCCCGGGAGATCCTCGAATTGTACTCAATTGGTGGTGAGTTTCGAATCTTACCTGGGTCGAATGCAATTCTCTCTGATGAACTACCTGGGAATGTTTGGAGCAGTAGCGTCATCAAAGGGTCACGGAACGCAATTTTCCTCTCTCTTCCTTGCTTCGCTCTTCCCCTTTAATTATATACTTTCTTAGCCGCATATATCACACTACCAACAGAACGTAGGGAGACAGTCGTGACTCAGAGATTGTCCTGATAGGACGGTACTTGCCTTGATATACAAGGAGGTGACAAAACTACCGCAAGTTTAACAGTTAGTCGCCAACCGTTGTTAATTTCGTTGCGGGGAAGAAACACTGCACGACCTCAGAGTTATGAACGAGCCCTGTAACCACACTTACGGGACTAATTACATAAATCAATTCACTCGGAATCAATACTCATGCTTACTCTCGGGGGAGGCGGAGCAGGCGGCGGCCTGGACGGAGGATCAGACGGAGGGAGTACGGTCAAAACGGCGCGTCAATGGGCCGGACGGAGGGAGCCCAGGGGCCGAATGGAGGAGCTGCACGGTTGGAGGGCGTGCCGGCAGATAGGAGGGCGGCCTCAAGAGGAGGCGGGGTCGAGTAACGGATGGGGGGGGGGGCGAGCGTGAGGGTTGGCTGCGGCCAAACAAAATAACAAAACAAAGGAGGGCGGGGGGGAGAGGATGTAGGGCAGACCTGGACGGAGGGAAGGACGACCTGTCGGATGGAGGGGGCCGACAAGGACGGAGGGGCGGGTCAACGGATGGAGGGCGATCGGACGGTCTGAGTCACCGAAAGGAGGAGGGCTGACGGAGGGAACCCGGGCGCGGAAAGGAGGGAGGGCAGACTGGACCGGATTGAGACGACCGGGTCGGAGGAGGGCGGGGCCAAAAGACGGAGAGGCGGTAAACGGAAGGAGGCAGGTCGGACGGTCTGAGTCAGAAGGAGGGAGGGCTGGACGAGGGAACCGGGCCGTAAGGAGGGAGGGCAGAGCTGGACGGGAGGAGGAACGACGGGTCGGATGGAGGGCGGGCCGAAAGGACGGGAGGCGCGGGTCCAAACGGAATGGGAGGCGCTGGTCGGCCGGTGAGAGGCTGAGTCATCCGAAAAGGAGGGAAGGCTGGACGGAGGGAACTCCGGGCCGGAAGCAGGGAGGGCAGACGCGGACGGGGAGGACACCGTCGGTATGAGGGCGGCCGAAAGGACGCGAGGGCGGGTCAAACGGATGTGGAGGGCAGTCGGACGTCTGGTCACCGGAAAGGAGGGAGGGCCTGGACGGAGGGAACCCGGAGCCGGACAAGAGGGAGGGCAGACTGGACGGGGAGGAGGACGGACCTGTCGGAGAGGGTGGGCCCGCAGCCGGGTAGACGGCGGGTCGGACGGAGGGCGGAAGGCGCGGGTCCACCCGTCGGACCGCTTTCCTCCCAGGAGCGTAGCCGCCGAGTTATCTCCGAGAGTGCTTTCGATTCGCGTCGGCGTCGATGCGAGTGGCGCAGTTGCATCACCGCAACCTCGCTCCCCGATTCCGAGCGCGCTCTCGAGA
>BOPP01000117.1:1432380-1508347 GCA_017312745.1 Gryllus bimaculatus
ACGACCGGTCGGATGGAGGGCGGGCCGAAAAGGACGGAGGGCGGGTCAAACGGAAGGAGGGCAGGTCGGACGGTCTGAGTCACCGAAAGGAGGGAGGGCTGGACGGAGGGAACCCGGGCCGGAAGGAGGGAGGGCAGACTGGACGGAGGGAGGACGACCGGTCGGAGGGAGGGTGGGCCGGCCAGCCGGGTAGACGGGCGGGTCGGACGGAGGGCGGGAAGGCGCGGTCACCCGTCGGACCGCTTTCCTCCAGGAGCGCAGCCGCCCGAGTTATCTCCGAGAGCGTTCGATTCCGCGTCGGCGTCGATGCGAGTGGGCGGCAGTTGCATCACCGCAACTCCGCTCCCCGAATTCCGAGCGGCGCTCTCGGAGAAACTCTGCCGCGTGTGACACACGGGGCGGTCGGGACGGAACGAACAGGAGCTGGCAGGTGGGCGAGACCCAAAACAAAAAAAGCAAAAAACACGCTGATGGTCAACACGCTAAGCGTTTCTCCGACCCATTCAGACGGCTGGTTCGGCTGCTTTGTTTTGGGGATTTGCGGCTGACCTGATACGATCCAATGACGATTAAGACGTATGTACATGAATTTTCCTTGTTTAGTTTCTGTAAAGTACGCCCAAGTTTTTCTCTCTTCTCAAATATCATAAGCAATGTAGTTGGTTCCTCGTAAACAAGCGAGTAAATAAGATTCCGTCTCCATATCTTTCTCATTCAACCTCCATATCTTTCTTCCTGATGTGCTGCAATACTTTTGTATTTTAAAGAAGTCGCTTTCTTCCGCTACAACATTATTTATAATTCCGTCAATATTATGCGTGCTCTTCATTTTTGACGAAAGAAGAATCTTTAATGGAACTATGTTGTTTCAGAATGGCATGTACTCTTAAAAGATCATTGACTCTATATCAAAGTTTCAAGTTGACCTCCAACTCTCTTCATGAGCCTCCATGTCAAAAGACTTGTCTGGGGCGAGGGAAGTATGTGAAACTGTCTCGGAGTGGAAAAGCTGCTCAGGCAGAGACACCCGTTATTGCGTATCGTTCCAGCTAGAGAGGAAGAGCATGTCAAAAGATGCTAGTCATTTTTTCCAGAAGGCAATATTCCACTTATGGCGACATTCTTTGTGCACGAAAGCAAATATCACATAATTTTAATGCGAAGGATTATCTTTAAGTCTTTCATGGAGAGCAAATTCAGTATTATAGTATGTTCACCATGCCTGCATTTTACTTTCTCGCCTTTCTTCGTAAGAAAAAGTATTATAATTTTCGTAAATGGCCGATTTTTCAACAGAAAAACTCTTACTGTGGGGCCTCGGTAACAGAAGAGAGTATAAATCTCGTATGTATTTAATTGCTTTCTTTTTCACCTTATGTAGTGAAAATCAATGTGTTCTGTATCCCTGTTACTGTCACATCGTTTGACGGTAAAACTTCTGTCTGTCTGAGTGGTCAACGTTAGCACCTAAATCGCCCAGATGGTTTTCTCCAAAACTGATATTCCTTTAACAAACGGAATGAACTGAAATCCTTGCAAATTTAAAGCATATATGTTTATTTTTCGGATAACTTTACAAGACGTCTCAACGATTTTAGAGTTTTCTCAAAATTGGTTCCATAGCTTTCATTAAACATTCTCCTCAGATAACGTAATGAACTATTAAAAATGACGCTGGTCTCATTTCCGTTAAATTTTCTGCGTTTTCATAATTACAAACGTTCAACCTTTTTTCAGGCAATTCCTACAACTACAATATTGAAGATAAATATTTTTTCTTGAATAAAAGCTATTGATCAAAGAAAGATCTTACAATAATATCATCTACAATTTTTTTAAAATATGAGTTGTATCCGCTTAATTTTGCATGTAATATAGGCAATTTTTTAAACATTTCTTTCTTTGAATATTGTATATATTAAAGGTCTGTAAACACCTGGTGATAATAATTCGAAGATAGTTTGTCTTTAATGAAATCTGTTTAAAAATTCAGATCTGACAAAAAATATCATGTACATTTTTTTCAAAAAAAGGAGTTGTTTTGCTTCATTTTGGCAAAATTGTAAACAAATATTTTCTCAAAATCGGCTCCAAACGAATAAAACATGGTATGTTTCAAAAAATGGCGCATGCCTTATTTTCGAACATTTTTAAATTTAAAAATAATGCTAGATAGTATGCGATGTTATAGCACCACTAATTTGAAGATCGCATCTAGGCCTATTTTGAAAAACTCAATAACGATGAAACACTAATGGAAAGCGCCTCATGTTAGGAAGACGCGATAAATGGCAATTATCGTTTTTTACTTGTAATATCTGAATCTATTCAATCATTAGCGCGCGGGAATCTTGCAAGGCCAACCAGAATTTAGAGTTGTTTATTGCTTATAATCTACGGCTGAAATTTCGTCTTCAACAGCCTGGGGGCAGAGGACCTAAACAAAGAGAATAACGAGAAATGAAGCGAACGGCCTGAATATGAAGAGCGCGGGGATGGGTAACACTTACCTAAACAAATAATTAATTGAATTGCGTAAAAGTATCTCGGAGGTCGCTGGAGAACGCGTAACAGAAGAAAGCAGCCAGGCGCCTCAGTGTGTCGGGCGTTTCTCCGCGCGTGTGCCGGCGAACGACGCGCTCTTTGTAGGTTCCGAAATCGGCCCAGATGACCGCGGAGAAAACGACCTGCTGAAGGTAACTACGCCTCTGGGTCTGGGTCTGGTCGTGGTGCAAGCGCGCCATGGGTAGATCGTAGAAACTGAATGTACGATGGAAATCAGTGAATCGTACATCGGAACCACGATGGAAAATGGGAGCGACTCACTGTCGTAAATTTCCATCGCATACTTCCTTCCCCGTGCTCATTTCAACTTATAATCAATCATGATATTCAAGGGTTGTCGATAAGAAATACCCATTAAACATAAAATTGAAGATCATCGGAAGAAACAAATATTATACATAAGTCTCACTTTAAATGCTTGTGATAACTTGAAGCCCGGGCAAGATTGTTTAGTACAAACGATTATTTACGATTACGATTGTTTATGGCAAGCCATATCGATATAAATGTTCCACATTGTATTGCAAACATTTATATGTATCGAAACTACGATAAAAACATCACGCTCAGCTGTGAACAAAACAAACAAACCGTACACAAAGCAACCCACTAAACTCCCTTTAATTATTAGAAGTAGCCGGGAGTTTGCCAATGCCTTACAATAATATTTGAAATCAAATTTACGAATTGATATTTATTTAATTGAATCTAATCTTATTTGATTCTGGCAAGATGGTTTCAACCATTTTATATTTTAAACTTCACATTCTCCGCTACCTTTACATGAGCATAAGAATAAATATGGTAAATTGAAAATTAAAATTCCAAAAAAATTGAAAAACATAACGGTTGTCCAAAAACAGAAGCTTAAAATGGACAAAAGGTTGCAATTAATACTTATTTCGAATGTATTATTTCGAAAGTATGCTATTACATATTTCCATACGAAATTTGTGAAAATGTGTTGCCATAATTTAGATTTTGTACTACTTTTTTAAGGAAATTTTTCCCCCTCACTAACATTTTCTTGTAATTCAGGAAACATCCCCCGGATATCCTATTCATGAGACCAAAGTTGGATTTGTTGGCTTCAGACTTCAGTGAACATACGTCAAAGACAAATTACGCGGAAGTGCAACGTCCTTAAAAATGAAAGAATTCGAAATCAGCAACTTTCTACTTTTAAACACATGCACACCGACGTCATTACCAAGCAGAGAAAACGATAATTTGAATGGGTTCGCTCAAATGTGCAATGACATTCAAGATGTCATTTTTTAAAGATGAGATAAGTACTTTCACTTTACTCTGCACAGTTGCAGCGTAACAACAATGAAATCGATTCAGGTGAAGGAACATTTTTTAACGTAAATAATTCCTATTTAACGTGAATAATGTTAACCAAAAGTTGGTCTTAATGTACACCATGTTCCACATAATACCCTCCAATGAGCAGGCAGATAAAAAAGTCAATGAACCGCAAGACTAGTTTTCAAACCAAACAAGGATAATTCAGATTTAGGGCAATTTCTACAAGAATTTAAGACAGTGCAAGAAAATCGCATCTGGAAGGTGCGCTAAGACATCATGTGACATCCTCCTACCGCTAGTCACACCACAACATAACCACTACTGCAGCTGCGGTCGGCGTCGTCCACAACGGCAAAGCTCTTACGACCTTCTTTCCTGTCTGGAATTCTCCGATCGCGAAAAGATGATTGCAATCAGATTGTTGCGACACAAAGTCATGCATTGTCGACTTTTTTTATAGATTTAGTGTATAAGCGGCAATTTAGATTCATATAGTTAGATATATAACATTTGTTTTGTACCTTTAGAAGTGTAATGACTTAGGTATGTGATGTTCCATGGTTGCAAAAGGTTCTGAGAGCCTAAGTATTTATGTTTACGCTGTCTTCAATATGGTCTTGAATACATCAAGCTGAGAGTCTGCCGGGTTCTGTACATTTTCAGAATAACTTGAGAAATGCAATTAGTTTTCTTTTCATGTCCACTATTTGGATGCTAAGTGCTGCACAGTAGTTTGAGCTTGAAAGTTGTGAGCAAAGCTGAAACTTAACTTTAGGAAACTTCCTTTAAGCGATTAAGATAGATTCTTAACTTCTTTAGACAATGTGTATATGAATATTCATTAGAACAGTTCATGAATAAAAATTGTGGAGATTGGAAGAACTTTGCGGAGTAAATTATTGAAAAAAGAAGACCATCATACAACCCATGCGACTGAAGTAAGTCTGACGACCATTTTCTTGCCTATTGGAGAAAGTAATTTTCCGTCCTTTGAAATGTTTCGGAATGCGGCGTCTTGGCGTAAAGTTCTGACATCGACGCATCGCAGATATCACCGCCCGTGCTGCTCGCCATCCTCCCACCCGCCGTAGAAAGCGAAGTTTTTGTCTGGAGGTCACAAGGCCCTGTCATTTACATGCAACCCACCCGCCCGCCACGCCGATGCGAGCATGCCGTGGAAAATGCGAGTGGTGGAACGGTCGTTGGGAAGATCCTTGTACTCCGCGACGCATCAGCAGACAAATGTCGGCGTTCGGTTTACAAGCGCCTGGTCGGACGAGACGTGGGGAAAGCGCCTGCAGAGCTTCAGCTAATGGAGCGGGTATGGCAGGACTGGGAACGAATGCTGGCATCTGAGCGCGTGTAGTTATATTTCTCTCTCCATATTTTTGAAAGTGGTTTCGTTCTTATTGATAGTTATAAATGTTCTCTGTGTCACAAATATGTAATGTTGCAGTCTCAAACTATAGACACAAATGAGTGATAGAACAGACAAGTACCAGTAAGTTAATAACGCCTAAAACATAACATTTTACCGTTTTCGTTTCTTCCAAGAACTGGGCGTGAAGTATTGCTCTTGGTCCCGATTGTAACCCGCATAACCACGATTGCCTTGGGTGGTGACACAAGAGCTTCTCTTTTGAGCAGTCCTGTTAAAGAGGTTATATGTGATTCACACATAGGATATAGGGAATATTTGTGATTATTAAGTTTTAATTAGAAAATTAACTATATTTATTTTTGTCACAAATTTAGCTTATATTTTTCTATTCTTCTACAGTGAAAAAATACGATTGTCTGCAATCAATCTTGTCACAAATATGAACGCTCATCAATGATCACATTTGTCATATACGAGACTCGAATGTCGTATATGCAATTTGTGATGTATACTAAACGTTCCTATTTATCCCCTTACGCATAAATATGTTGTACGCGTTGTGATTCGGAGGCGTCGAGTTACGCTAACCGCGCTCTGCCCTTTGCAGCGTACCTGCCGCCGTCTTCATATTACGGGCCTCCACCCATTTCGGCGCCGTCGCTGCACTACGGCCCGCCCGCCTACCACGGCTACCACCACCACGCGCGCTCCTCCAGCTCCGGCACCTCAGCGGCCGCTGGCGAAGTCAAGCGTAAGTACCAGCGCCACGCGCGTGGAACCAACGCCGTCATTCCGCTCCACACAAGATGCCTCAGGACAAATGTTGCAAACTTCTGAGGTATGTAGTCAGTTCGAAGATGATAACTTTTTGCCAATTAAGATGTGTTTATAAGGAATATTCGCGTGTAGCGTTTGCTCCTGGTTTGTAGACTATCACCTCGCATTGGTGATTGGCAGGTACATGAAAAGCTGTGTTAAAAATAACCCATAAAGCTCGTTTTCAAGACAGGCACTTCGTATTCAGAAAATCATCCTCATCAAAGTGTCAATCAATTAAGCGTACCATCGAAGATAAATAATTGTTTTTTTTTCTTCACTGTATGAAGACATTGTTGACACAAGTGCTTCATTCACAATACATTTGAAACTTTCTTATAATCATTATTACATAGGCTGACCGATGGTGATGATAAAAATGAGGTAACTTTTTGCTAAATTATTTTTCCTCTTCATCTAGACTTTTGACCATTATTAATCGTAATAAAAAGCAAAACGTACTACAGATTTCAGAGTTCCTGGTATCGACATATAATTTCACGCAGAGTACTACGCATTGAAGGACTGAAAGGGAGCGGGTAGACTGGAGCAAAGGAATGAAAACAGCATGGCGCATTTCGTGACGCCGAAAAGTCAAGCACATGCACCCACACGTTCTACACAACCTACAGCCCTCCCAATACACACTAACACACACATGACTGATCTCTCCACTTCCTGAGTGAGGGTTACTTTACTATGAGCGCAAAACGCGGAACTACACAGAACTCACAGCACAGCAAGAGGCGTCTTTGATTAGGGAAATAATGGCTTCATGTAAACGATGTTAAAGGATACATAGATTGAAACAAATGTGGAACAGTATCAGGGTAACAACTGTGGTAACATTTGCTTTACATAGTCACAAACTAATCCACATTGCTAATTTTAAAATGTTTACACTTAACACTTTCCTTATACTTTATATATCATATTTTTACTTTCTCCTTTTTTTATTCGTCAGTTGAAAAAGCATTGTTATCATGCGCTGAATAAAACGAATTTTCGATAGGAAACCTCTTATTGCCGTATCCTGGTATTGAAAAATAGACACATCTTGTTCTTTATATTGACACGTTTGTAGAACGAAACTGTAATTTCGTGATTTTTCTTACAGTGAATACCTCACATTGCAAAACATACACTATTCTATAACACCTTTCCTTCAAGGAAGTCTAAGAATCATAACTTCGACCTTAATACTTTCGTAGTGTTTTACAGGGATGTCTAAAACAACTTGAGCCAAAAACGTTCTCTTGAAACAATTATGTTTGGAATTCAGGACTGCTACTGATTGTTACTTCCATTTTCAGTGTTTAGTAGCGAAATCACAACAAACAAATTCTCTTCGACTTTGCAATTTTACGATGTTTTTTTCGACCAAAATCTGTAAACATGTTTACGCTTGTAAGCCTAAGACGTTACTCGTACCTAAAACTTCGTAAAAAATCTTCATAATAAACATATTTGATATCCAGAGAACTTCTAGAATTTTGCGAAAAGTGGATAATATATCACACTAATGCAAATAAAACTTAGAAATTCCTTTCAGTTTACTACATTCGTCTTGTTCACAAAAATTAATTTCCATACTCTCAAAGTGCAACATATTTAATGTTAATTGCACGCAGGTGTGAGGATGCTAACTGCAGTTAAACTTGAGTCTGACTTCCTCAATTTCGAGTGCCTGGGAAATATGCATTTGAAACGAACGCAGCGTGCGCATATGAAAGCACACGAATTTGCGGATTTCTTTGGCCTGGTACTGTCACCTCGTGCGCTCCTGTGACCGTCTTTCTTCTTTGCTTTGTGGCAACGACCGCGCCTCGCATTACACGCTCGCAGTCTCCGAGGAGAAAATGGGCAATCAAGAACCGTTATCATCTGAAATAATAAGACCACGAAGAAAAGACTTTTATTCATTTCCACGCAGTCAGGAGTCTTAAACTTTGTACATTGTAGCTGTGTCATACGTATACTTAAAAAACTAGAGTATGTTTTTTGTGCTAAAATGTTTTTTATCAAATAATATCGTTCATAAATTATCAACTCATATATTAATTTAAATGAGCATACGATATGTACTGTTTTCAGATAGTTATATACCAAAACATATAGATGCGATAATTCGGTGACTATAAGCGTATTGTGTTCTGTTGTATTTTGACATTTAACGTATCTTAAAGTATTGTTAATGAGTGTAATAATGGAATGAAAATTTGTAATTAATTTTTAGAAAGAAACTATAACTCATAAAAAATTGTATGTATTTAACTGACGTTTTACATGTTCGTTTGCACAAATAGCTGACACGTTTTTAAAAATCGATATGGAGCCAAAAATTATGATTTTCATATTTTTATGGACAATACTCTTATTTATGACGCCAATACTGTAAAAAGACACAGAATAGACAATTCGTCACATTCCTTTCAAATGATAGCCAATAGGACGCGACAATAGGAATTCTCATAAATCATTTCATGGGAAATGACTCAAGTGCCATCTTGCTCGAAACAGCATTTATTATTTATTACTCACGATTTTTGCACACTCAATACAATTTTTATTTTGTTTTATTGGTTATATATATTTAATAATATGAAAAACAGAACAGAAGTTAAAGTTCTACATTGTCTAGGGAGAAAGTAGCCGCTAATAAGGGTTTACGAGAAGAGGTAGGGTGACACCAAAGGGAAAATAAAACCAGAAAATACTCCAGCTTTATCTGAGTATGTAGAGATTTTGCTACTTAATATCATACTCTTATCTATTTTATGAATGTCAATTAACAGATTTAATTGTATACGTACGCAACAAAAACTTCGGCATAAACAGAATGCTATTTTTATTGTAGACAAGATATAAATGCTCAGAGAAGATTAGTCATTTTAAACGAAAAAATCTCACTAGCGTGTGTCTCAATATGTTTGTAATAAATAAGACATTTATTGTTATGGACTCTAGAACCTGTATCGCGCTGCAACATTAGGCTAATTTCAAGACACGATGCGTTGTTGTAGATTCGAGAGGTCATTACCTTCTTTTGTGGACAGCAAGTGCACTAGAACTCTTTATGACCGGCTGTGAGCTAAGGTTCTAATTCCCTAAAATCAGATCCGATCGCAGAGATGTGTGCAATATGTCTGTTGTAATATACCCCAATATTCTGTTTCTCACAACACAACAAAGTTATAGTTACACAAGCCATTTTAATTTAATGAAATGATCTAACATACTTTGTGTCTTGGTCTTGAATTTGGATACAATGTTTTCCTTTCTTCCTACAATTAACTAATAATTTACATAAAAGGCCATACGTTCGAACTAAAAGCTGAGGCGTAAACAAATTAAATATTCTACCTTCATCGCAGAGTTTTAGAAACTTAGTGTGATTTATCTAGAAAGTCAAGTATGATGTAACAGGAATTCTTGCTCAGACACTCAGCGGTGAAAAACTGACGATATATAACGTAGAAGAATGAGAAACAGTAAAAACCTTATCACCTCACAGGACAAACCAAGTTAAATGGATAGAATTACGCAATGTTGAGGGAACGCAGATGACTGTTGGAGGATCATGATCGTAAATGACTGAGGGCAGCGAGACATTTCAATTACACTTTCGCCCTTCCTTTAGGCTAATCGAGCATGCATTTACATAAGTTACACAATATGTTGCGAGATGTGCTGGAAGTTCCGTGTATGTATACATTTACATTTGAATGCAGACCATCTGTGACTTCTCAGCTAGTATGCATTACTGAGTGAGATGTCTTTTAGGCCGATATTCATATAATTTTTGCATCTTAAACAAACATTAAAATAATAAAATTTTAGTATAAATAATTTCAAATCAAGATACGCAGTAATGAAGAATAAGTAAAGCACTTCTAAAATGTTATGGTGGGGATAAATCTGGATGTATCAAATCAGAAACCACAGTGACCTGCCTTTCCTGTAGAACATTTTCATCCAACGCACGAGCTTATGTTTGTTCCAATTTTCACAAGCATTATAATGCATGCATAGTTTATTAAAGTATGCAAACGAAAACTTAATCCAATATACCAATTTTAGTATATTCATCACGATAAATTGAACTTAAACCTTTTCCTCAAAACTTCTTCAGCACGTTTAAAAATAAATTAGTTTTCTAGTTAATTATGTATATTTTAGGTTAATGCATTATTGTTAAGTTTCTACTGTAAAATAAGTACTGTTTCATATTAAGTGGTTTAATTGTTATTATTAGTAGAGTTTACAGTATTATTATTATTATTATTATTATTATTATTATTATTATTATTATTATTATTATTAATTTACTATTTATGTAGTGCAGTGCAGTGTTGTGTTATGAAGTGTAGGGAAAGGAATGTGATAGAAATGCATCTATTTAAGTAGTGTAGTGAAGTGAAGTGGAGTAAAGTTTGCGCGGTGATATTCTGTACTATTTATTATTAATTGTTTTAATCAACTACTCTCTTGTAATTTATTGATAGTCAATGTAAGCTTAATGCATGTAAAGTGAAAACTAAATTCTGCCACGAAGTTCGATACTTAATTGCATAATTAATAATAAATCAAATATTAAGGTAATAACTTCCTAATATCACATATTTTTTGGTGTCCACAGTTCAGTAATAATAAAAGCAATCCGACACGCATATACAGCGCAGACTATTCTGAGCTCCTCATAGTAATTACTTCTGAAAAAAGTGTTGTAGCCTAGACTTCAGAATATAGAATAACCATTTATTAACCTATTCAAGATATATTTATACTTATGAGGAAAACAAATTTAAAGTCTCAAAGCGTTAAGGATATATGAATTAACCAAGAAATATTTTAATAAACAAGACTTTACCATTTTAAACATTTCCTTAATGTAGCAGGAATGTTAAATAGTGAATAAAGCAATAATCAATTAAATCTGTATTAAACAATGTAATTATTTGTACTAAAATTTTGATGTTTTTACTAAGTTGCTTTTGTTACACGTTCTTGCAATATTTATGAAAATTTCAATTAATTTTACAACGCATTAAAAAATTCTTAATAATTGTCCCTCCAACAGAACATTTCAAATCTGTAGAAAATTATATCGTGGGTATAAATTAAAGTTGAAGTCAAAGAAATTTGTAAAATTGTAATAAAATTAAAAAATCTTTATTTTTTACATTTACTAACTGGAGTTGAGTAATTAGAGGTAGAAAAAACACGACAACCCAGGGAAAACTAGCGTAGATCTCGTGAAAGCATAGGCTTTCGGGGCCGGGGTCAACAGATATTTCTCTGTCAGAGAGAGGCACAATTTGTCAACCTTCCTCAGAGCAAAATACTCTGGAAAAGGAAATTTCACTCTATAGAAAGGAAGATCGCAGAATGACACGAGAAACGTTGGCAACAATACCGGCGTCTTCCGAACGCCAAGTATCTACTAGCGTAGAACTAGTAGATGGTTGGCTGTTCGGTTGAAGGGCTGTCGCATTTCGCCTCGAGGAAGGTCGCAGAATGGTTGCGGAATCGTAGGCACCTGTGCCTAGGACGCGGCGCCTCTCGAACAGCCAAGCATCTTCTAGCAAATAACTCGCTTTCTCCAGCCCAAATTCCACGCGGATTAGTCGGGAGACGATCCCGGCCCCAGGCGGTGGAAGGCGCGCGCTCTGCTTTTGAGGAAGTTCGCCCTCCGCGGAGGAAGATCCGAAGCGCCACGTGCGGATGCCACGTGCGGGTGCGGGCGACCTTCACGTAGCGTCGGGGGGCTGAGGAAGGTCGCCCGGTGCCCCTTTGCCAGGAGCTTCATCTGTGTCGGCAGTCTCGCATGTCACGCCTCGAGCATCCGTTCCAAACAATTTTTTTTATAAAATGTGCACTTGATTCTCAAGTGGAGGAAAATATCACCTGTGTCTGCAGTCTGGCATGTCACGCCTCGTTCAAACTAAAAATTATTTTTTATAAAATGTGCGCTAATTTCTTAGGTTTCAAAAAGGTATCAGAAACATATGTATAAGGCCATGGTAAAGCCTAATTACAACTATTCAGGAAAATAATTTTCTTGTGGGCTTTTATATAATTAACTACACTTAGTTTTTGAGACTGGTATTGAATTCATAACAACTTCATATTCAAAAAATACCCGAAGAGAAGAGTTTTCTGTACAAAACTAATGATAACTCAACAGCACATACTTTCATTAATTTACTTTTACGCACTTTTCAATTTTCTAAAATTCAGAAAGTTTAAACAAAATAAAACCGGAGTAAACATTCAAGCGTTTTTTTCTTTGAAAATTAATCCAAAAATTTTGAACCGTTTTTGAGGACATTTTGAAAATGTTGAGGCTTCATGTAAATTAGCTTCAGAAATCAAATATCCTTTTCAAATTGACAGGGTATCGAGTTCAATTGGATCGATCGAGAATATCAACATTGAAGAAAATCGTCTGTTGGAGTTAGGCGCTAGCATTGACCACAGACGGACGGACTTTTTACTATCAGCAACTTTTTTTTATATCAAGGAACGAAAGAACGAGAATTCTGTCTCCACAACTTCATATTTCGATACTAGGGCAACATGATACAAGTTAATCTGACAAAAAATCGCCACCTCCCCATCAGTATTAAAATACTTTATCTTTGCTAGGTAAGTACGTAGAGTGTAAAAAGTGGTTCCGGGGAACGGTTCCTAATTAAACACATTGTAACATAAAGTAGTCTTAATACTGAGTTTCTACTGGCAAAAACCATTTCAGCAGTAGATTTTCATGATATTAAAAAAACGACAGTTTAACCGCCAAATTTGTAAGTGGTCTGGGTGCCAGTCCCGATGTAACCGGTTAAGAGGGAATGCGCAGTAAATAAATCTGTGAGTGTCCACGCCAGCAACCTCCTTGTACATTGCTGTGTTCAGTGCCGGACGACGTGCACGCGGGCCTGCTCATCCTGAAGCCGCTGCCGGGCCACGGTGCGTCGTCCTCCTCCAAGTCGAGCGGCGGCATAGGGGCGGCGGCAGCGGCGGCGGGGGCGGCGGAGGCGCTGTCGGCGGCGGTGTCGGGCAAGGTGTCGGCGGTGTCCGGGGCGGCGAGAGGCTTCAAGAGCCTGCTGGGGTTGCACTCGGCGCCCGTCGCGACGGCCGTCAAGGCCCCGGCGACGGCGGCGCAGGCCGCGGCCGCCGCCACCGCCCACCTGCCCGCCTACGCCGCCATCGCCGCCTCCGAGCCGCAGGTCACCGTGCAGAGGGCCCTCGACTTCGACGCGCCGCACGGCTTCGGGCAGTTCTTCCACAGCTTCTGAGGTGCGTGCGCGCAGGCCGTGATGATGTGATGACGATTTCATTTCAACAATACTAGCAAAGTACGGAGGTAATTTCTTACATTAGTTTAACTATTCATCTGCAAGCCTCATTACTATCTTAAATTGTATCTTACTAAGAAATTGATGTGATATCGATTTCGTTTAAAACATACTTGCAAAGTAGGTAATTTCTTAGATCGTTTTTACTTAACTCTTCATACACAAGCTTCCTAACTACCTTAAATTGAATCTTATTACTACGACAAACGGTTTAGGACCCACAAGGTACCTCTAGACGGGAAAATTTTCGATAACTTCTTAAGAAATGAATGAAATAGATATTGATTTTGAATTTTGATACTGTCTTAACGGTTTTCTTTTAGTCTATGCATTGATAATGTAGGTATATGATATCACATGATGACAACGAGGATGACGATTATTCTCGGTAAGGCTTGTGGGTGCGTTAACATTAAAGTCACTGGCGTCCGTGTTAAATTAAAGAAAATCCAAAATCACCGAATTAACATACAACTGTCCAGTAAACAAACCACACATTAGAAATGTCAAACAGACACAAGAAAAATACATACATTATCACAAATTGCAGAACTAGGCGTTTATTAGTTTGCATTTTTTTTTTAATTTATCACATATTTGGAACCAAGTTTTATTATTTTGCTTAACGTCCCCCAAAATGATTGCGTGTTGTAATCCACAGTTGTTGTACGTAGTTAACGTATAAAAAGTTGCTAAGAATCTACAGACAGCATCACATCAACCTCTGTAACCGTTCAATGGCTTCCACCTAATTAAACCAATGACGCCAATCATCGATGGCATTCCGAATGCCAATTGAGTAGAACAAAAAGCAGAACGGGCGATTCCGGTTCGCTGGCGCGCACCCGCTTCGCCCTGGCTGGGAGGAGCTTGGAGGGGACCGCGGGTGAAAGGTGATGTTTTGGGCGAAAGAGAGCGCGACACGAGGCCTGGGCGACGGCACGCGGGAGGAAGGGAGAGGCTGAGCGGTGCGTGAAAGGACGGAAACCGCGGGGCAAGGCGAAGCGGAGTAACGAAAAGAGGAAGAAATTCACCAAAAAAGGGGAACAGGGTGTGAAGACACACACAGGCTGTGAAAGCATTTGTAATTCAATCAAATCATAACTGATGGTTTTAACAATGGAAAAGTGCAAATTTCTGTGAGTATGTTACAGTAAATATGAACGTTCAAACTAATTAAATGAAAACGCGTGGGAACGTCACGATCTTTTCTATTGCTTGAGTGGAAAGAAATAACTATAATAAAAGTATTGTTTTAAATGTAACAATGGTAAACTCAAATTAATCAATATAGGAACTCAAAAATGACGATGAACGAATGGGGCAACGCGAAATAATAGAAACAAACTCAATTCATTGAATTACTCGTATTTGCATCAGACGCCACTAGTGGCCCGCAAAAGCAAATATGCTGTTGAACAAAATCATACAAAATGGTTTTCCAAAGAGTAGCATGCATAATGCTCAAGAACCACGAATAGAATACTCTCGTATCATTGCTATAAATTAAAGATTTTAACAAACACAGTCTTAACAAATTATTCACAACCTGTAGCATAGTTTTGCTCTGTAACACAGTTTAATATAAATATGTAGCATAAGAGTCATTTACAAAACAAGAGTGTAAAAAGATTGCTCTTCCATAATGCAATACGTGAATTGCAAACATTTAATGGAGAACAGTTCGTGGAGCCTTGCTGTTGCATGACGTCTGCTGTATTAGTAGTTACGTGTAGTATGAAAATCGGCAGAATAACACAATCAAATGTTTGCCTTTTTCAGTCTTTCACTGGTTTTTGGATTTTCCCCGAGCTTTTCAGCGGGAAAAACAGGGTACATTTTTTTAATAGAGAAATAGTGTGTGGCACTATGCTTTTTTCTTTCGGAAAACAATCGTAAAATCAAAGAAAATTCAATATTATTTTGATTAAGATTATTTTAGATCATACTAGCTCACAATTATTTTAGTCTATTCAGTTGAGAATGTAAAGAAAAATCAATGCGGATAGACAATCTTCAATCATACAGGAATACAACTTTACTGTCTGCTACTTCAGATAATATCAATTAATAATTATTATTAGTATTAAAAACATAATTGAATCTCAGACAGAATATGCTATTCCAACAGTTAGAGTGCGCGGGGGTAGGATGACCGTGCACATAAGATGGGCTAAGTAGAGCTTTCAAGGATATCTAACGAACCGAGAAGTTGCCCCAGTAACATTGAGACCCGTGAAGTTCAATTAAGACAAGCTTAGTAGACTCCAAGAACGACCAGAATTAACACAATATTATTTAAACAAGAAATAAAATCTTCAACCGCTAGAATACATTTATAAACATATTCTAATCATTTGCAAATACACTTCAAAAAATTTTCAAAGTATTAATTAATATTACATATAGCTACAACTGTAACTAAATAAAAGCATTTGTAACTGCCGATTCAAAGAACAATAAAATATACCAATACGATCAGACTGATGTAATCATTTAGTTGATGTATTTCAATAATAACTATCTACTTAGTATTTTTCCAAATCTTTACGTCATTTCACGGATCAACAGTCTCCCACCGTCATAGCCGTTGAAAGTTGGCTATTAAACAAAACAATATTGACAATTATTCTCAATTTCTTTACCTAGCTTAATGATATTATTTTTATACTATTAATTAGTTAATAAAATATTTACAATGTATCCAATTGTGGAAATACTGGTGAGATCAAAAGTTTCACAAGTGGCCGTATTGCATAGAGGCATTCGTAATTCATATTTCATTATTCCAGAACATCTTAAGTTTTCATTAACACACTTGTAATATACCACGATGAATTCATTCACACTCAGATTATAGTCGACTTACTTTAGTGCATCTGCTTTCACATGTGTGACTAACGACCATCAGTAGTCGAAATAAAGAAAAAAAGCACGAACATTACACCATGTCTGACCCAAACGAAGTCGAGACGCCAAGACGAGTCGAAGCCAAGACGAGTTCACATAAAAAACTTAAGGCATCAATTAACAACTTCCAATCGAGCTGAGCAAGAAATAAATCTTATAATGTAATTTATCCTTCAAACATGTGTATTATTTGTTGATTCGTTCATTTGAAAATTGCATATTTCAGTAATATTTTGTTTTTCTTTAATGATAGTTTCTTCAATATAGTGTGTCCCACGTTATAAACTGTAACAAAGAGGCCCAAGTCTTATACATCTCCAAAGAACTTCATGTCTTACTGGTTACCAAGCTTTCTTGTTTCCTGTTGCTCAGTCCTCTTATTAAAATTACAACACCTTGTTCCAGATGCAGAATCACCGCAAAACTGAAAAGATGCGGACTAACACATTCGTCCCCTGCGTTCGGGCAGCTCTAACCGAGCACTCGAGCATCTCGAGCGAGGGATCCAGTCTTGAGCAGTTCGCGTCAAGTCGCCCTTATCCCTCGCGGCTCAGGCCACGCCCGGGCCGCGTCTGTACATAGTCCTGTACATACCTAACCCACGAGCCGCCAGGCTTCGCTCAGGCCACGACGTGGAAGCTCACAGCGGAAAACTGCAAGGTCTCGCAAGGCGCGTTTAGCGACTGTTTACTAAAGTTCACACAAAAAAACGAGAAAAACACTGAATGCACGATAATCTGCGAGAAGTCTTCTGAAAATATGCCTAGTTTTCAAAACTTAGAACTATAGAAAGGATCAAGGTTTCGTATGTTTGAATTTTTCGAACTAATTTTCAGAGATTTAATTAATATTGAATATATGCCTCTCTCCATTTAGAACGTTAAATGTTCACAATTGTTAGACAATCTTGCATTAGAATCTTCTCTAAATCTAAATCATTATTTTAATCCGTAATTAACTACTTCTATTGCTTTTAACAGAAAAAACCGATGCCATATTATTTGAATTTTGAATTATATGTCACAAATCTTCATTTCCCACAATTTGATTAGTTTGAAATTATAGCATATAATTCAATCCACTGAAGTACAAAATTGAGGCAGAACCATTGAATAGCCTATAGCCAATGGCATTTAAAAATGAACGAATTAAATCTTCCTGTGAGAATCATGGTCAGATACTTGGAAAGTTTGGCATCTGGAAGGATGCCAACATGCGGACATTCAAGCCTTAAAAATACATAATATAATATATCTTTAATGAATGTAAATATCACTATTAAGAACTACCAATGCAAATTTGCACATACATCTATATTATTATTTCTTTAACAGCCAACCATTGCAAATTTTCGCTTTTCAGGTAACTTCCCGTTGTTGAATGAGCCGTCCGTATTTGTACTCTCTTCGCCTGTTTGGCGCGCGGCACCTCGTGTGTTTTCCTCGTGGGCTCGCTCGTCTTCGCCACCCACTCGGCTGCGAGCCGGATCGTACAAATGCGTGTAAATTTACTCAGCGGGCCAGCGCCGTGCCCGAACACACACACACACGAGGGGAAGGAACCGAGGGGCTTTTACTGCAGGGCGAGGCCGCGAGCAAAGAGCTGTTAATGTCGCCAGAGACAATGTACAATCGTAAATAAAAGCGAGAAGCCGCAAAAAAAAACAAAAACTTTTCTCTTAAGATGTCGCAGAAGCTGTGTCACTCATCCGAGAGAAAGTTGACAATGAAGCTCTCTATTCAAGGAAAATGGTTGTGTGGTGCGAGTGGTGTCAAAGAATGGCGGCAAATAGAGAGCTTGCTTACTCGATACGACAAATGGCTTTCTCGGATGTAGATATCAATAATAAAAGTACGGAGTTTTGTAGTACAGCGAACTTTTATATAATAAAAATAAATAATATATAAAAATAAATAAATTTATTGACTTTTTTAATAAAAGTTACAACTTTTCAAACAGACCTAAAACACAAAGAAAACGTATTTTCAATGTCATTTCTGAAGAATAATGAGTACAGTCTATTATATATTTATCGTAAGCACACTTCCAACACGAAACACGAACATAATTTCTCACGAATTCAAACTTTCATTTATGTCTAAGATCTTCTTGAATGCATAAGAGTTCTAAAATATTCTGTGAATATAAAAAAATCTCCGAATAAATTCATTTCCTTAAAAAACGCTAATCATTCCAAATTCTTTTAACGATTCACATAGTAGATGGTAATTTCGATTTAAGAACACAAACGATTATTTAAAACCCCGTACTTTGAAACTAATGAACTGAATATTGATGTTTGCGTCGTCGAATTTTGGGCATCCAATTCTCAGATATCGGTGTTGACAGGTAGTCTCCCTGGGGAGGTGCTGGGCGGGAGCGTGTGGGGCCGCTATTTATTGCCAAAGGCTCCTCCCCGCCCTGCCTCACAACCCAGTCCCCCTCCCCCCCTCGTTCGCACGAGCTGCGCCTGTATATTGTTATGTATTCCAATAAACATGGGATATTTTGTACTCTGTGTTTTATTCATCCCTGGTGATACAAGCTACATTTTTCTGTATACGTCTGAGTGAGTAGATCCTCTCGCAAAATACAAGGTGAGTATAGTATAAGACAAGAAAATATTTGGCTGAAGTAAATAATTTAATGAGTAATATGATCTTAAAGTAGACATCGTTTTGCGCAAAACAAAATATACTATTAACCCTAATTATCACAGGAATTTTACAGTACAACAACACAGATAGTAAATAGCAATTCACTAAGAGATGGCTAGGTACAAAAAAGTAATGATTTGTAGATACTGAAGACGGGACATTCTTCCATCATTCCATCTTACCGTTCGCGTTGTCGCTTTCTCTGCATCTGTTAAAAGCATACATTTCCAAACCATTTAGCAGTCTACTTTCAGAGGGGAAAAAATGGAGTCACTTCCCGGGATGAAACTTCAACAAAGAAACTTGAGAAAGCATAGACCGAATTGTATTTCTATCTATCTCATTTACCAAAATGCTGTTACACAATAATAATCAACCCACAAACATGCTTTAGTTCTTATACATTTTTAATTTTACTTTAAAATGAAAATACCCATTTTTTCAAAAAATATAACAAAAGTGATTTGAATTGTAGGTGAATAGTAAAAAACAAAAAAAAAAAATCGTGAACATTTTTTCTCTCTTCCACTTCACATGCAAGCTTATTTACATTTGATCGGCACTCTTTGATCGACTCGGCGCATGTCTAGGTGAAATGTAACTCACTTTGGGTACAAACAATTTAAAGGGATAGCATGGAGAGCCGGAAATTGTGAAGATTTCTTTCTGAGAGAAACCCTTTAAACAGCAGGAATTCACGCTACCCAAAGATTCAAATCATGGAAATTCCACAACAGAACGCGATAAGGATTTTTTAAATATTTTTTCTCCAAAACGTAGGAGCTTTCGGTTGCCAGAAGCCATGTTACCCTCTCTAAAAATGATAAGTTGTATAAATAACTAGATGTGAGTCCAAAGAGGATTTAAGAATTAAAGAATAAATTTGACAGTTTATTGAATTGGTATCAGAGTTAATTGATCATTGATATACTGAAGTTAATAAACAAATAAATATGTATAAGGTTGTTAGCAAAGGTATGTAATCGAATGTTTTAAGAATTTTTGATAAATTCATTAGTCACGTTATCATATATATACAATAAAATACCTATATGTAAATTGGTAAACGTGTTTTCCAATATCAATGATTATATTATACATATGTACATTTTAGTGATAAAACGCTCAAGAAAACATCACTAGGGTTCGTCTCTGATTGATTGAGCAGGGAAAATTAAAATATTGAACCATAGGATATTGTTGCCCATTGAACCACCGAGTATTCTTGCATATACAAGAACTAGAAATAATAGAAAAAATGTTCCATTTTTAACGGTAAAAAGAAGAAATTGTGATAAGCACACTTTTGAAAAAATAAAAAAGAGGTAAACTGTTTGTGATGAGTGTCAATAATTTTTAGAAAATGTAATACGTAGGGGATACTTGTTTATTATCTATTAAATTTCTAAGACCCTTTTAATAACGTCAATCATATTTCAGAATTGTCAAGTAGGCATCACACAAGTTCGTGAATACGGGTATGTAAAATGTAAGGAAACTTTCAATAATTAAACACAGCAGTAACGAAGCTACTGCACAGATGAGCTGATAGAAACTACTTTAACATTATAAACTGATCGTCACTATCAATGCTACTTAAATAAATAAATAAATCACATTTTCAAGATAATGCTTCCTAATAGTTTTTTATCATTAATAAGAAATAATAGAAATTGTTGTCCTGACTTAAATAAAGCAGAAAAATTGTTGTTTATTAATATTAGTATTAAAGTCAACAAATGAAAAAAATAACCATTAGTAAACACGTCATTGCTGGAATGTGTTCTGATCCATTGTCAAAAGAATCGCTTTCGGGATATCTATCAATATACTACTACCTGTAAGATTTGTTGGTGATAAAATATATATTAGTCAAATAAATCTTCCCATGAATTTTTAGACAAGAACCAGGTAAGATCTTGACTGTAATGTTTGAAAACAGAAAAAGAGTAGAAAATCGTTGTAATGTATGTAAAAATAAACATTAAATTTCACTGCTTTTAGTTGAGTACATTTTTCTAATTAAATTTATATTTACAAATTGATATTAGATTCTTGTTTTGGCAAGAATGAAACATTTCCGAATTTTCCCAGTGCGTTAATTTTTTGCGTTAAGATTTAATAACGCAATATGCTACCAGGATCCAGAATGGCGCTGCACGGCAAGTATACGACGCGCTCTGAAAGCTGTTTGAAGTAACATAGAGGTTCCCTGATTCTCCGTTCTGAAGAAAGCGCTAGAGTTCAGCTAGTGCCCACTGAAAACATAATTATGAAGCCGATGGTTCATAAATTTGGTGTTTGATGGCAGCACCAAACGAAGGTTCTTCGGCGGTAAATTGTGTAAATTCAAAACAAAAATCATAGTTTCTACAAAATTAAATTCTCGACTGAGCTTCTAATGAATAACATTTTGTCCTTTTTAGAAAATAATGAATAAAATTAACGGACGCAACAGTTTGAAATAAATTAATATGTCAATTAAATCTAATAACATGTAACTTTTTAGCCATTATTCCCTGTGTTAAAAACTAAATACGTAGGCAATATGCTTCTGGAAATTAAAATGTTTTTTGAGAAAAACATAGAGGTAACAAATTCTAGCTATCTAAATAGGTATGAATCCCAAATTTCTAATATATTTCTAGGGTTCAATAAATTTATTTACAGTAAAGACTTAAGAATAATCATTTGGAACTGAAATACAACAACCTTAAATCAGATATTGGCACAAAGAAATTATCTACACAGTGATAACAGTGACACTGGAATTGTGATTCACAGATTACCATTATTTGCAGTTTTAAATTTTTTTAAATATCTTCATATCTTAACAAACAATTTACCATACTTTTGAAAAATGAGAAGGTCATAGTTTTTGCATCAAGGTAGTTCCAAAATGAAAATGAAAATATTTAAGTGAGTTTTGCGACCTGAAATGAAAATTTTCATGATAAAATTATTAGATAATAAAATTTTGCTTTTCTCACTATAGTTTATTGTATTTCATTGATGTACTTGGTGTGACAGCCCATGAACAGGCTCAGGCTAACAGGGGCGTCCCTGCTTCGCGGCCATGATTTAAAGGGTTATGTGTGGTTAACACGTAGACATCCCTATGCAATATTCCAGTCTTCTCAATCTGAGAAGTGATTTTTCTCACTGTCACACAGCAACATATATTGGAACATTGCAAGAAAAATGCACTCTATATTCATGCCTCACTGCAAAAAATTTTTTTTTGTGAAGATAATTTCATTAATAATGAAACTAGTAAAATGAAATAAAGAATAATGAAATTATATAAAATAATAACATGACTATATATAAGTAATTAATCTTGTACAACACAGAAAATGTAAACAAAAGTATTAATAAGGTTTCCATCTTCAAAAATCTTGTAGAAAAGTAAATAAGAGGCATACATGCTAAGAATGCAGCAAACAGATATTTTGAGAAATAAGTAAAGCATAATATTTTATCTCTCAATTGAAAATAAATGTTTACAGGACAATGAAAAAACATGAATTCTTGTTAGGGAAAATATAAGCTTTTTTTCTTTCAGATTTTCATAATGAATCTAATATATAATATTTTATAATTTTTATTTTCTAAGATAAGCAGTAGTGAATTTAAAAAGAAAAAGAGCCAAGCACATCTCTTTAAATAGCCACTTAATATGACACAAAAATATACAAAACAGATTGTTGAAGCTGTGGAATCAGTAGCAAACTCTATACTGACCACATTTTTAGAAATAAGTTCAGGTGTAAGGAAGAAAGAGATGTGGCTAGTGAATAAGAAAATATATGGGTCACTACTTCATAGTATTTATCTTGATTTAATCTGCTTTTCATAGGTATCTTTTACACTATAAAAAAACAAAACTAATAGCACTGATAAAGAAGCAAAATATTTAATATATTTTGCTAAATAAAATATCTCTCAAGTTCCATGTACATTACATGATATAAAATATAAACTTTGGGTTTACTAATAAACTTGATATTATTTAACTTCAATATAAATATTTGAGAGTGTAAAATGTTAAGTTACTAGTGCCAGGTCTATGAGACAGGAGATCCAATAATACAATAGGATTAAATTTGGTAGTTCCAAATGCATAGATCTAGTAGGTATACTCTTCAGTTCTAATAGCTATGCCCAGGAGGTCTAATAAGTTTTCATTTCATAATTGATGAGAGAATTATTCCTGAAAAACCAAATCTAAATTTCATCAATATCAAATATATTCTCAACATGAGACTTGTGCTTGAAGCAATACATCACACTATATTATGCATTGTAGAAAAAATGAGTAGATAGACCAATATATTATAAGACAGTAAAAGAATTTTAGCTCATTTACCATTTACGAATTAAAATCACCACTAAGAACAGAAGTGAAAGGTGCTCACAGAGAGAAGCCCATGATGTATGCCTTCTGTCTTTGAGCTACGGGTCAAAATTCCAGGCTCCGCCAATACATTTGAAACCAGTCACATTGAAAAAATGAAGACTGTGTATTTTCAACACCTTTTTCTTATTATATATGTTATGGAATTTGTGAACTAGGCTTAGCCCTCCATATTGTTGTTTCACATTAGACATAATGGCAACATGAACGATATTATGTTTTGTATTTCTGTTAGACCAAAATGGACTATATATTAGTGATTGTTGAACCAAATTTTATTAGACATTTTTAATAATTAGATTAAATTTTTATTAGACTTGTTTTTATGAACCACCTGTTATAAGACATATATTTGAGTTTATATCATTAGACTTAATAATCTTAGATGTAATTACCTCTAATCCTATGAATATAATTTTAAATTATCTTTCACCCCTTATGAATAATTTGTTTTGTCTGTGACTGAGTTTCACCTTTGCATGAAGATGCAATCAAACAACATATATTTAGGTACATTTTCTTAGTAAATGAATGTAAGAAAAATTATCATGAAAATGGACAGTGATAGAATACATGTCAATCTACATACTTGTTGCATACATTTTTTTAATTGGTTTAATGAATTTCTTTGATTAATTGAACATTTTTGTATATTAGCACCAACACAATTTAAATTTATTAGAACTACAGCAGCAACTAGTATTGCAGAAAAGTATATAATAACACATATTAAATAAGCTTAATGAAGATTTTTTGATTTTTTAATATGTTTTGTTCAAATAACTATCTTTGGCAGCAATACAAACCTATACTATTGAAAATGGATCTGTGAGAATTTTCCCATAAATTGCAGTAGCACCTTAATATTATCCATGAATAATAACGTTCACGTTTTTAATTAAATTAGATTTTATCGTGAATTTACGAGAACAATAGGGGATTTCCAATACCTTGCTATATTAAAGGTTTCTTTCAATCGCCCTAATTATCAGAGTGAATTATGAACGATTTCAGCAAATAGTTTAAATGTTCAAGTAAATTTCCGGCTCTTTTATTCGTTCGTGGCGAAAATCTGGAATATTTGATACGTAATCCGAAAGGAGTCCGATCTCAGTTAATCTGGGTTATCGAGACTTACCGATTTCCCGTTTTACTTACTATTTATCCCTCTCGTTCAAAAGTCCAAGTTTTAGACGCTGATATCGCAACGCTCTGTCTGAAACTTTTCGGAAGAGAATAGAATAGGAATGGAGTGATAATTTCCTAAGCCAAATTATTTGACATTTATTTACAATTATCTATTGGGTATTGGGCACAACATATCATCTTCAGACAATCAATCAATTATTAGAGAAAGCACAAGATAACAAAATAAAGCTTTATATTGCTTCCATTGACTTTTAGAAGGCATTTCACAAGAAGGAAACACATCTCTTTGTTTAAAGTTCTTGCTGCTTAAGGTGTGCCTGCGAAATACATAAAAAAAATTGTTCATCAACCTTTATTCTGAGAGCCAAGCACTAGAACACACTGTTCAAGAAGGTAAACCATTTCAGCCGGAATGCGGAGCGAGACATGGCGATCCCGTTTCTCCAAAATTATTCACGAGTTTATTAAAATCAGTATTTCGCAAGACAAATTGGAAGAAACAAGGTGGAACCAATTGCAGAAAACTAACAAACTTACGGTTCGGAGATAATAGAATATTATTAGCATCTACATCCGAAGTCTTAGAAGAAATGCTTACAGAGTTTAACAAAAAATGCGATAAAATAGGACTTCACATGAACATGTAAAAGGCAAAAATAATGACAAACGGCTTTAAATGGTTCTAATGATCTGGGGCGACAAAATTCCTTATAACGCCCTTAGTGCATGCAGAACTATTATTAAGAGATGTTTCTTGCTTCTCTTGGAAATTCATCTTGCCGCTAGACAGCACGAACACGATTGGGCGGAGCAAAATCGATTTTAAGATTGACAGACGTGATACATTACTTGTATACTCAGAAATCATGCATTTTGTTCGATGTAGCAACACATTAAATTTTTCTTAATATCTTATTATTAAATTCGATGGAGTTCGGGTAAAGGAATAAAAGAGCTAATAATAGTTCGGGTAAGGAATAATGAAACTGAGTTCGAAGAAAAGTAGAAATGCGCGTAATCATTGTAAAGCAGAGAATATTTTTAAAACATTAAATTAACTACATTTTAATATCCAGCAGAATGTAGATTTTATCATGAATAACTCGTTTAGCAATAAAATTACACAATCACAAAAAATTGCTTTCCTACCTTTACCTGAAGTGATCATTTTTTTTCTCTTTTTCGTGTGTTCAAATAAAAATATAAAAAAATTATACTCTTAGGATCTTTGTGTTATACCTCTTCCGTGACTGCTTCTACGACAGCATCTGCAGCGTTCTCGAGTCGTCGGGAGACAGCTGATGAGTAAAATGAGCTACATGATTCTAGCGGAACTGGGTCATGTAACGTGAGTGCAACAATATCACCAGTTAGTGCTTAGAGACCACATGGCGTGCAAAGACCCTGAGGTGGAGTTTTAGAATTGGTCAGACAGTGTATTCAAATTTACAGACAATGCTTTAAGAATAGGTTTCTGTTGTCATACATTATTTCTTTCTTGAGCAATAATATTACATTATTATACTGTTTCACTCGTCAAATTACAGCTCACCAAGAGTTCGTATTATACCGTCAGTTTTGGCGACTAGTGGCGCCCAGAAGGGGGTGGGGGGAGAGTGCTGGGACAACTTGCCCCAGGCACTGATTTAATTGGAGCCCCAATTTTTTTCATTCCAAACAAATAAATATGTATATACTCCTAATTCAAATTAACAATATTAACTGTTACAAATTGTTTATCTTAGATGAAGATGTTATCTGTGTGCATTGAGGCGGTGGAAACTTTTATTTATAATAAGGGGCTTCTATCGATATATTTCCTCAGAACCGTTGTTTGCGATCCTGCAAGTAACTGAAGACTACATGCAATGAAGGCATAAGTTCTCTTACATCGTCGATGTTCAAGAAAACTGATATTCTCGGAAATTGACATTTTTGTGTTATTAAGTCACGAAATATAAATACAATATTTTTACTCGTAAATTGTTAATAAGGATGGTTCACAAAACAGCAGAGATTTAGAGAAAAACATGATGTCTTAGTTGAATGGGAAAATCTGGATTAGGAAAGATGTGAAACAGAGCCCACTGAGCCCCCCTTCAATATTTACATTGTGTGAGTTTGAAAGAATTGTTAAGGGAAGGTCAGGATGGAAAAGTTAGGGTTGGAGAAATAAGGTATGTTATGTAAGAAAATGTAAAGTAAGGAATAAAGTAAATTAGATAAATATAGATTACGTATATAAGCATGGTATATAGTAAATCAGAAATATGCAGATGACTGTTGATTTGTTGATGGCAGAAAAGAAGAAGAAGAAGAAGTAGAGACTAAAGAGAATCGTGAAATTCATACAACTACAACTGGAGGAACAGAACATCAAATTGACAGAGTTTAATGTGGGTAGAAGAAGGAATAAATGTGAAAAGTTGAAATGGAAAGGAAGAGTGACGGAGGAGATTGATGAGGTTAAGTATTTGAGTTTTTGGTTTAAAAGGACAAATGAGATAGAGAAATATATTTTGGAGAATTATGAGAAAGGTATAGCTATGGTATAGTTATAAGGAATAGTTGAAAGAAAGTGTAGAAAGGATTGGGTGTATGGGATGCACGTATTTGCTAACTTAGTGGGTTTCAGCTGGATGTGGGGAGCGGAAATTTGAAGTTGGAAAGAGAAGCCAGGAGAAATGTATACGATGAAGACTGGGAGAGGATTATTGTACGGCGGGGTATTTGTTGAGAAAGAAGATGAGGTTAGAGGTAAGGAAACGAGCAATGAAGAATGAAGAGAGATTTGCAGAAAGGAGGTGAAAAATATGTGTTAAAAATAATATACAAAGTCAGTTTTGGAACAGGAGAGAGACAATTTTTATAATAAGAGAGAATTGATTGGAGAGGACACGAGGAGGATGAGAGAGAAAGGAGCTGAAATTAGTAGTTTGGTAACTGATAGGTATAAGGAAATTCATAAGCAGGACGATGTGGTTAGGTTTGGAGATCCTAAATGTAATGTTTATATAAAGTGATGCAATAAATCGATTTGTCTGAATATTTGAGAACTAAAGGAACGATACAGAGAGAAAAACTATGCATCGCCAAGGAAACGAATTAAAAGATGGCTAATATTGGATAAAAAAGAAAGGTTGTGCCGAATTTGTTGGCCGAATGAAGAAAATCGGGGTCACGTTTTATCGAGATGTGTGAACGGGAGAGGAGAAAATCGTGGAGAAGAGTGAGAAGTACAAGACAAGATTACATGAATTAGTGAGATCGGAAATGGGTGTTGGGTATATAAAGATGTATAGAAAAATGATAATGAGGTGAAGAAATTCACATACATGCGAATGCAACTGGGTTAGTACATAATATACAGTTGCAAATAAAAATATTAAGGCACCGTTTATGTGTAGGAATTAAATGGCTTCACCCCGATTTCAAAAGCGTTCCTGCAAAATGAGAATGTTTAACATGAGTCACATTTCTTGAGCTTGGCTTGGAGTATCAACGGATGCCTCTGCTGTGTCTCGGACCAGAGGTCCTAGCATTCGAGTCCCGACCGCTAGGCAGGATTGCCGACACTAGCTACATAGCTTATACACACGTTCACGGACTATTCCACAGAGAGACCAGTCGGGAGTTTAGAGCTTGTCCCGGCTGGAGGCGAAACCCACCTGGTGAGAGATCCTGGACGTGGCAAACCCCGCACGCCCACTTTTAGGTCGGCGCAAGATCTCACCATCCAGCGGCGGAATAAAACCAGCACCTCCCGCAATAAAACATACATTACACTTACGGGACTACCATAGCACACGCCCGAAAACTAAAAACAATCAACCGACGATACTGCGGGCAAAGAGGAGGGACTTGTCCCCGTCGCATTGATATGACTCCGGTGTATGGCGCATTGATTTGACTCCGGTGCTAGCCAGAATTGCTAGTGGCCCTGAGCTGGCAAGGCGGTCCGCCCCAGGCATTGTAGGGGAGGTTGTAAGAGAGGGCAAAGAGCGTTCCGGTGGAGCCCGTCGGCGTACTTGTGCAGCGTCAGGAGGTGCGTATTAAAGGCTAACGCCTAGGTGCCCACCGCGGTGACTTGTGCCCCTTGGTAGCAAAAGTTTGTGGGGGGTTGTAGCTGACGAGTTCTAACCGACGATAGAAATATTTTGAACTTCCGCGACCAGTGTCGTGCTGTTCTGCCTCCGAGAGTGTCCAGCGATCCGGACCGCTGTGGCGCGTGGCGTGTTTCTCGGAGCGTGCTTCTGTCCGCAGAGAGCAGAGGGCGCCACTTTCGCTCCGCCACTTGCGCGCGCGCGCCGCTCCGTCAGCCGGACACGCGCCGTCCACCGCCGCCGCCCCCCTCCCGCCCCTCCGCCGGCCGGTCATTACCGCGGTCCACTTTCTGTGGGCGGCGGCGACGGCGGCGGCGGAGGAGAACCGCCAACAGGTGGAGAGGAGGAGATTCGCTGGGCAATTGACTCAGAAGGGGGAACTTTTTTCTCAAAACAAGTGTGAAATTGAGGATCAGTTTTCTTTATTCGTTTGGCAAAGAATTGTGTGAATGAGCACATATGCCTAACTGCAAAATCGCCATGTTATAAGTTTGACCAACAAAAATAAAGCATATTGTTTCGTTTCAATGCCACAAAAAAGGCCAATAATCATAAAAGATATTCTAGACGAATATGCAGTGGATGTTTCAGGCAATACCACGACTCTTCAGGGGTTTATCGTCTCTCATCGGTTACATATAAATATTAGTCTTTAGTACAGGTTAATAAATAAATGGATGAAAAATGAAGATGATGGCGTTCAATTGGTGACAGTGTCGGAATAAAAAAAATTGTTTTTCGGAAGACATCAAAATTAAATTTCCATACGTCAATACATGAATCAGTCAGTTTTTATATTATTATTATTATTCATAACAATATTAATATTAATATTATTATTCATATATTGAGTGATTATTTCGTGTTCCTGAGTACGTCGACTGCTATGGCCATTCGTTGCCTAGGTGAAGTGCATGTTTTCATTACGTGAGGCTCTGCCCCAGCCGGGACAACCTCTAAGCTTCTGACTGATCTCCCAACAAGTGAGGTAGTGTAGTGCATATATGTATAAGTGGGAGAGGATAGGACAAGGAACAGTAATAAAATATCGCGCAGGGTTCATGTACAGTTCTGTTCCAGCATACTGATCGGAGATATCACGGGAAACTACGGATCAGAGAAGCAGCCGTTATGATAATTTTCCACACCGCGGCTGAGTTCTTCTTAGCTGATGTCGATATTCTTGTCACCATCGAGATTCAAACCGTAGGACCTCCTGATCAGAGGCACTGCAGCGACGTCACTAGATGCTAAGCCACCTCAATCTCTAGAACACGACTTTATCTATACTTCAATAAAAAGTTTACCAATTATAATGTGAAACACACTTCCTTTCTCTCTTCTTTTTAATATTTAAATTCCTGACAGGTAATTGGAACATTGCACCTTCTTTTGCAACTTGAATGCCTATGGCACTATGCTGCAAGGAAAAGTACCGGAGAAACAGGAGAGGTTGGAGAAAACCTGGCGTGAACCCGTTTTGTTCCGCACAAATTCTACAAGCATTGACCGGTACGTCACTTTCAGCGTTTCTTCCCTCGTTTAAAAATCGCAGTAAAAGGTTATTGCGAATAGGGGGGTCAGCAAGACACTTCTTACTTACCGCGCGAAAGTTCTCTCACAAAAAAATTGCGAACAACCTTGAACAAGTAATAACCATTCGTTATTCTTTCAATCTTGACACCAAACATAAACTTCAAGAAAACTCTCTCCTTCAAATTCACTTTTGAAACTTGCATTCATGTAATGTCATGCCCGAAGTTTAAGGTACTAATTAAAGAATGCTTCATGGAAGGACTAATACACTACTAGTTGTACAAAGATGTCAATATCTCTTCATGTATAGCTTAAAGATGAATAAGCAAAATAGTTGTGTACAGAACCTCTCCGGAGAAACTTCAAAAGTAAGGTATTAAGTTATTTCTAAATGATTTGATGTAATGAAGATAAATAATATTTCCAATGTGTCAGAGGAAATAAGGACACATGTCGTGGGTAAATACGTCTGTATATACAATTTTATTTCTTGAAGTAACTGCTATGCTTTAGAAAAATGACATGATTGTAATTAGATAATATAAAAACTAGATATAAAATAAAAAAGAAGAAATATTACCTCTGAATTTTGTCATATTTGTGATCTTTTTGAAAATGTAAGATGGTGAAAATTAATTTATTCTCCAGATTTTCAAGAAGTCGCTTCAATTATGTTTCAATACAAAATTAAAGCATTATTTTGTAATGGCTGGGCATCTCATAATTTAAACGCATATTTGTCTCGATATAGCTTCCCCACTCAATTTCATGTTGGATGTTAATTCATTTCTATCAATACACTCGCAGCAGTGAGCTAAATTTTAATTTGTATTTTCCTATTACTTTATCACCGCCACGAAACAATTAAAAATGATAAACTGTCACAGTAATTTGTCTATGCAATTAGAATGGTCTACAGACTTCGTTCAACGTTACATGAATTTAGTCAAACCTCTTCATTTTCTAGACAGTAACAAACTCACTGCACAAATGTATTGTCAAATATTATAATTTGTTGGTGTCTTTATATTTAAATTTCAACACTATCTGCAATGACACCCCCTATTTGCATTACATAAATATTATTCCTAATACCCGGCGTACTTTATTTTCTGAATTTATTCCTTTTTAAATATTTAATGATTTTGCAAGTGCACTTCAATACCAATTCTTCACAAATTATTTCTCTTCCGATATTGATATGGATGTAATTTGTATTCCAAATACACTGAATACAAATGTTCACAATTATGTCAATATTAACCCAGTGAACACGCCTTAGACGTTTCTTTCTCAATGAACCAAAAAGAAAATTATTTCGAAGGTGTAAATAATTATATCAACACTATACTGAAGATAGGAAATACAGGCATTCAACATCAAGCATCAAGGTAATAGACATTACAGTCGCGAGTCGCATTACAGTCGCGAGTTTCTGAAGGCACTGCTCGCCTTCCAAGAAGGAGGAAGATATCGCGCTGTTAGGAAATTTGGGAGGACCCATCCGACGGGTTTGGCAGGCCCGTAATGCGCTACGAGGAAGTTTGGTGACATCTTGTCATTCTGGATGTTGCTTCTCACTTATGGTACACTTCCCTCGTAGAGGTTTAACATACCGAAGAGTGAAACAATATCTACAACTTTGATGCTTGATGACCAATGCTTGTATTCCGTATATTCAGGTGCAGGGATGACATTTGTATCCCCGAAACATTTTTTTTATTTGCGCCACATAAAAATAATTAGGGTAAAGGATAGAGAAGTAAAAAGCTTAAGATGGAAGACATATCTCCAAAGCAGGTCAAGAAATGAAAAAAGGTATAAAATGAATCAAAAGAAGAAATAAAAGTGTGAGAAAATAGGAGAAAAGAATGGAATGTCTCTAATAGTGGGAGTTGAAAAACACCAGCAACTCGCAGGAATGATACCGGAAGGGTCGAAGTAAAGATACAAGAAGAGAAGCACAAGAGTAAAGAGTGCCACGCAAGAAACGATGCTCACACAACAGTCTCACCCCAGAGGGGAGGATTTTGGATGTGGTGAGGTGTGAGGAAATGGTAGGGGGAGTAGGTAGAATGTCATTATGAGACCAGCCAGCCTGACCAGTCGGACTTCTCAACTGGAATGCATACAATGTGAATCACGTATCGGCAACTTATGATCATTGATAGATATTGAAGCCCTGCCATAGCTCTGTCCGTAACTTTCCGATGCAATAAACCACGTAGCCCGCCTCCCGTACGGTTAGTGCCAGGAAGTCTCCTGAAGTAGATAATATTCACTTGTTTCAACAAACTTTTTAGGTTGGCGAAAGCTTCTATAGAAACTCCATTCCTTTACCTACTACTAAAACTTCAATTGATTTCCGTTACACCATCATAAAATGTAACCGTAACTGATTTGTATAACATTAAAATATATCGCTAAGTACTTCCCCCCATTCTATAGAACTCTCTCTCGTTCATTAAACACAGAACAGGAATCGTGATAGATTCAGCGGAAAGATGTCGATCTGCGGCAGAAGGATGTCATCAGAAGATTGGAGCGCTTCCCACGGTTCAAAGGTAATCGGAGCTCACGAAACGTCCGTTTCCCTTCTTATCCGCGCGAGATAAAACAGGTCGCTCGACGTGGGACCTTCGGCCTCATGCGGGCGGCGCGGCGCGTTCTACTTGAAGACGGGAAGGCTGCGCTGAAGGCGGCGGTAGAGGAGTTTACAGTTGAAGTGGTGAAGATGGTAGTGAAGTTGGTGATGGCAGGAAGGGAGTTTGTCGTGGTGGAGGTGAAGGGATCAAGGGCTTTTATTGCTGTTGTCAGTGATAAAAGTTGTTTGCATTGGAGGTGGTGGTGGTGGTGGTGAAGATGAAAGTGTTGTTCATGGTGATGGTGAATTTGGTGATTATGGTTCAACATTTGCGTAACGGTTAAGTTGTTGTAGCTGTTAGTGACGATTCTGGTTAAGTTATTTTTGATGTTGAATTTTGTGGTAGAGCCAGTGGTTCGGTTTGTGTTGGTGTTGATGGTGAAGTCCATGAATTAGAATTGATTGCGGTGGAGTGAGTAGAGATGGGGTTGATTGATGTGTAGTAAGTAGTGGTGGAGTTGATGAAACTGATGGTCGTAAACTTGAAGTTTGTGGGAGTGGAGTTTTGAGAGATGGAGTTGATTGCGGTGGAGTTCGAGGTGGTGGAGTTAATAAAGTTGATGGTGTGGGTGGTGGAGTTGGATGTGACGGAGTTGGTGATGATGGTGGAGTTCGTGGATATGGAGTTGGGGGTGATGGTGGTGATGGAGTTGGTGCGGCGCGAATTGAGCCTAGCGGAGTGAGTGGAGGCGGCGCGTGTGCGGAGAAAGCAGCTGACTAATGACGGGGAGCGACAGGGAAGTGCTGCGCCCGTGGGACTACCGGCTGTGCGCGGCGCACGCAAAGTCCGGGGACCGCACGCGCTCCACACGCTGCGGCTTCCGCTGGGAAGTGAAGGACCGCCAACCACCACCACAACCACCACCATCACCACCACCACCGCCACCGCCGCCGTCATTGAATATCCCGCGTTCGCGGTCTCCAGTAAATGTCACTCAACTCTCTTTGTCGACTCTGGTCCGGGGAATATACAGAGCAGGAGCAGGACCTCCAGAGGGAACGTTTGGCTAAACGTGTTTGTACTGATTAAATCAATTCAGTTTCCAACCAATCTTTTTAAATTTTATAGATAAATATGTCTTACAAAAAGAATGTTTGTTTTTATATTTATTAATATATTAACATGCAGCGCATTCGTATCCTAATGTAACAGTACTCCACTCAAGGTAGGGATGGTCAGTGCGAGATTATTAGAGGTGTAATTCTCAACGAATAAATTAATTTAATTTCTTTCAAAATAAACGTAACGTAATTTATGGAAAAGTTAACTATTGTCTGGCAAATTGTAGAATCATTTCAGGGCGAAAATAATGTTATTTAATATTCCCTTCGGTAGAATTTATCTTCTTTCGCATATGATTCAGAGACATGACATCTCATCAGCGAAGCTTTGTGTGCTCGGTATTACATCGCTTTAGTGTGCTAATTTGTAACAAATTGTTCAAACCTAAATGCTGAAATAATCGCTTAATAGAATCAACAGTGCTGATACATCCCTAACTTATGCTTTCCGTTTGTCTTTTTCATCTTCTACCGTAACTATCGTAACGTTTAAACAAGATATGAAAGATGCGACGTTTCATCGTAATTAATTTTGAATATTCTATTGGTCAGATCGATAGTTATTCAGATTGTCTTTTTCTTTACTCTCTGGGAATATTTTTATCGTTAATATGGTGACAAGGTCATATTGAAGGATCAAATTTCACGTGTTCTTGAGTTACTTACATTCTTTTCCAATGCAGTTATTTATTCGAGGCATTTAGTCCTCCAAAGTTCATGATTATCTTTTAGCTTTATTTTCCAAAATCCTGAAACTGATATTACAATTTTTATAGTTGGTACTGTGGTGTTTTATCTTTGATGATTAGTGGTGTATTTAAAAGTGGTGATTAACGTTTATAGAGAAACTATTCAAAATGAAGATATTTTGTTCAAGTACAGCGAAAGTGATTTTATATTGCTTATACGGTGCATCATTCCCTTCCAAGAAAGTGTACAGTAGTCGGCAATTTCTAATCCTAAGGTTTTGCTTTGCACGTAAATGAGAAAATACTACTTTCTCTATTTATGCACACTAAGAAGTTCTCTGTCTCCAGTATTGACACAAATATGTACCTCAGTAGAAGCAACTTTCTGAATATGGTTCGGTGCATTTCAAGGTTTCTAGTAAAAATATTTCGCACCAAGAAGCTAAACGCCGGGGATCTCTAACTTCAGCATTCTGCATCTAGAAGCACCTGAAAAAAATGTTAATTGAAAGCCCGTTTCTTGATTTCGGTTTAGAATTTTCCTGCAATAATATTTTCTGTTTTGAGTCTATTCATAGTTATATCGATTGTTTCGTTATTCATGTAAACATTGCACGTATATTTTTATTATTAATTAAGAGACTGGTATTAGTAAGTAGGAATTACGCAAGGATACTTATTATCGTCAACACTTTAATGTTTATATAGGATTCGCCTTAGAAGAAAAGAAAACAATATCTTCTCCAGGGATACTATTCGGCAATGCAGGTACATTCTTGAGGAATTTACAATTTGTAGATGATTACTTTGACTTGCAGACCCAACGACAGAGTCAATTAAAATTATATAAATCATTGGTTGCTCTTTTTTAACCTAAGGACGAGAAATGTTACCTTACTAGTCCTTCAAAACATGACAAACGCCAACAATTAAATATTTTCAATAATTGAGAAAGAATTTAAATATTAAAATATAGTTCATGCTGCCATATCATTCGCTTGGATAATGACAGATGTCTCAAACAAATTTTGAATTATGTGACGTTAAGAGACTAAGAATACGATAGTATAATTACCTACGGATCTAATGTACCTCTATGAAAGGAACATATCGCTAGACCTAATTCTAGTTGAAGAAGAAGAACATGTTGAGAATTTGTCTCCTCTGGTCTGCCATGGTCAATACAAATCGCTTCTTTCAGCACGTGCTGTTGGTCAACAGCTGCGGCAAGTGTCGACGCTCTTGGGGCTGAGTGCGATGTGCTCCTCCTCTGCATCTCTCTCAGTGTGTCACAATCGTAGTTGTGAAAGCCCGGGGAGTGAAAAGCAATTGCCGTGCGCAATCTGCAAGTCATTTTTCATTCTATCTCTCTTTTTTTAAATTCAACATCGTCTCGAAAGGAACACCAAATAACGAAGTATTTTTTTTCCTGAGAGTACTTTAAGAACAAAACTAATTTAGGTACAAGTATTTTTTTGAATCTGACTAATATTTATTGAAATAATTATAATTATTCATTGTTTAATAAAAATAAAGAAGTAATTAATGGCGTATTTATCACAAACAATGACAATGAAATATTTTGCTAACAGTGTCATTTGAATCGTTTGTAAAACGAATAATTATTTTTACTAATACATTAAAACATACAATTTTGTTACTTATTTTCTTTTTTTGTGCCTCGCGCTTCAGGTTACAACGTGTGAATACTTTAATTTTTTAACAGGCTTTCTTGCCCAATCGTACCGCACACGGAAATATCGCGAAGAGTCGCGGGGTCACCATTGTGAAATGTAAAGTCAAAATACCGTCCTGACAATATTCTTCATCTCCTTAAAGGTAACTTCCTTGACACGAAGATTTCGTATCAGAAAGCACACATGTCAGACAGAACTACCGATTTGTTCCTTTTATGTTTTATGTTTTTGAAACTCATAACATACATTTGAGTAATACCAAGTAAAAAATGAATAAAATGCAAGGGAAGACTGAATGCTGTGTATTAAAATATTGTAATATGGAAGGTAAATCCCGCACCTTAGAAAGGATGAGGTGCATTAATACCTGCGTGTTCGATTCCTCATCTACCAAAGTTCGTCAGTACTATAGTTTATTGTTTCCAAAGTTTACAGCCATAGTTGCAATAATGAATCATTAGAAATCGTTTTGCTAGAAGAGTGACGTCATGTTTGATAGGAAAAATCGGCGCCGTAGAGTGAATCTTATCACGTGCGCTTCATTACAGTAGTTCACAATTGACATTCATTTGGAAATCATATTTGTATATTGTTGAAAGGTAGATGCAAAATAGACTGGCTAGGTTGTATCCTTTATAATGGAAACAATATACGTCGTTTTTTGTGATATTATTGCCTTTCCTTTAGGCTCAGAAGAAGCTATGCGAAGAGTGACGAAATGTGAACAACTTCACTTTCTGATGCATTGAAAATATTTATAACTCAATGCTCGCAACATTTTATTTGGGTTCATGAAATAAAGTCAATGTGTTAGATATCTCTAGTAACTTAGCAGCTAACATGTACTAGTAGCGTAGTAGCTAACCTATAGTTAGGATAACTCACTTCACCGCTTCAAGCAGCACACAGTTATCGAACTTCCAATTATTGCATGTTCTGTGAGAAGAGCGACACCAAAGAAGAATTATATGTTAGATAATCAACGAAAAGAGATAGAGTGACTTTGTAAAAGTGCCAACAAGCACTTATATATATTGTTTGGCATTCAGGCAAGACTTGACAGGCACGACCTAAACACTTAAGATCAAGAGGAATGCATCATGTTATAATGAATACTAAATGGTGAGGTATCTTCAGCTGTTAAAAGGAGCTTTTATAAGAAGTCACTACTTACACATGTTAAAAGACAGCATTGTGTGCTCCTTAGGATGACAAACAAGAATGCACAGGTGGCTCAACAAATGTGTTTGCCATAAATATCTCCTAAACAACTTCATACATTGAGACACAGTATTCACTAAAATCATTGTACGAGAGGAACATAAAACGATCGCAAAATATTCTAAAACCGTTTTAATTGTATAGTAGAGATATGGACAAAAATTGGTTTTCAAAATGAAACTATATATTTTTAAGCCCATAATAACAAAAAAAACGACGAGTCTACAAATATGCGAACTGCCATATGTTACCAAACCATACTTTTGAGACAGGTCGAGTTTTTTCGCTGCTTGCGAACTAATATTCCGCCACCAACACGAGAAAAACGGGGTGGCACATCCTGTAAGTCCCTCTTCCGTTGCGTTGGCTCTGCGAGGGACTGCGTCCGGTGTGTAGCCATGACAACTGGTGGTGGCGCTCCCAGACTATTCCGTTGAAAGCCTTGCCATACTATTCCGTTGAAAGCCACCGATCGCCAGGTGTTATTAGTTTCCACAGCGAAAGTTATTATTTTTAATATGAAATATTACAAAATAAGATTAAAACATTGAGTTGCATAACGAAGGAGGGAATAATGTTGTAGCTGGATATTCTCTGAAATAAGAGATGCACATGCAGTAACACGAATTGCCTCAGTAACGGCTCTTTCGTGGAATCGAGGCTTGTTACAGCCATCGTGACCGGCTATTCTTAATGCGTCGTTCTAGAAGTACCGACAACAAAATAGGTAAACATTCGCGTATGTTCATAGACAGGGACAAAAGTGTTTCAAATTTCAGAACGCTCTAAATGTCCCAAACGCGGTAACTGTAATAAGGGGAGTACATCTTCCTTTGGAAACGTACTTCTCCAAAATTGCGCGGAAGGCTTACAACATATTCGTATAACTGCGTTCAAGCATAAATTGTGTAATTCAAAATCAGCGTGACAAATTTTGTAATATTAGACATTATTGATCTAGATCAACCCAAATCGAGGTTTTTCAAGATTGAAAGAAGATCGAAGATTTTGTTAGCTTAAAATATGAACGGAATATATAAATACATAGGACGATTTTGTGTATGAGCTATGAGAAAAACCCGGTGTAACCTAACATAATATACATAGATTTCAGACTATTCACATCCTCAATTGCGTAAAAATTTATGTAAAAATAACACGTCTCCAAGCGCATTCAGAGAGAAATCTAGAGGTTAATGGATCCCTAACCAATTATCGAAGCCAGGACTCCTTTTTGGTAATACATGGCATTATTTTGTGTCGCTTTGAACACCACAGAAACAAAAACATTGTTTTATCTGGTCTTAGACAATTATAATTTATTACTCTCTGTAACTATAAAAACGAACATTTCGGTAAACAGTACTGAAAAAACGAACAACACAATGATGGTTATCTCATATGAATTATTAAATAATTTAAAGTGGTAAATTATTTCCCCTTTATTTTAAAAAAACAAGTTACTTTTTCACCCTGACAATGTTCTCTCTCGAGGTTGGTCCTCTCGGCAGCTGCCTACATCTTCTAGATCACGTTTAAACGTCACCGAGGCGTCGATATACGGCGTCCTCTCTAGCCCCCAAGCCACCACGACTGTGGCGCCGAACGCACGACAAACGTCGTTTGACAGGGGTCGCAGGGCCCGCCGAGCGACGGGGCGCGAGTTCGAATCTCGGGAAAGCTCGGCAATGCGCGCGCGCGCGGTCGCATCTCATCGGCCGGGGCTTCCGAGAAAGAAGACGCCGAAGACCTACATCGCGCGCGTCATTCAGCGACGGATTTCTCCGACGCGACGCGACGCAGCGCACGCGGAGGCGCGGAGACTTCAACGCGCGAAGGCCCGGTTGGCTCAGGAAGAAGCGCGCGGAATGCATGGGAAACGCTGTGACAGACACCGAAGAGTAAACACTTCCAAATAAGAATAAAAGGAGAGAAAATCAGGTGATGGAAGAGAAGGATAAGGATGAGAGGGCGAAGAGGAAGGAGAAAGAGAAGAAGAAGGATAAGAAGGAGAAGAAGGACAACTAGGAGAACGAAAACCAGTAGAACTAGACGAAAGAAAAGAAACGCATTATACAAGCCAAAACAATTCCAATTTGATGCATAAATCAAATTTTGAATTTTGTTTTGCATTTTGGTTATCAATGTAGGACCAATTCTCCCTAGATAACAGCTAGGTTATACCGTTTTGGCATAATTGAATAAATAAACAAATAACTAGTAGGTCTGTGAACTGTAAACCTCGAGTCAGGAAGTTGCGTTTGTCTTTCAAAGACAGTACGAAAAACAAACAAATTTACTGATCAGCGGTCAAAATGCCAAATAATCGAATGTCGTTTGGATAGAATCGTATGAAAACTGAGTCTTAAAAGTCGAACCGGATGTAAAGCGTTAAAACACGAGTCGTGCCTATTGTTCTGAGAGCTCTGGGATTTTTGCCGCAAAATGTATGTAAGATATTGTTCAAACTCTCACTTCATTCAAAACATTGAAAATGTGAGACCTTACGTTGTTGGGAATAGCCCATATTTTGCCCAAAGTGTGTAGAGACACACACAGTCACTAGATCTGCCCTCCAGCAAGCTGATTACAATATGGAGAAGATTTTATATTTTACCGAGACCTAAACTTAGTCGTGAAATTAGCGAATAATAATAATAATAATAATAATAATAATAATAATAATAATACTGCCACAGCATTTTGTAACAATTGCATAACAATAAATATCATGTAGAATTTAGCTACTCAGAAATAGAAGCGTCTTAAATTATTGAAAAATCTATACATTTATTAAATAATTGGTGTATGAAATTGTTATCCTTAAGCCATGTGTAAACCCTGACCTGGTGCTTGCATATATGCAAAGGCATGCTACATCTTCTCTCTGACAACGATCCATTTTTGAAACATTTTCTGCAATAGTGGATGGAGTAAAAATCCAGAGAACCCTCATTTTGAAAGAAAAATACCCCAAACGTGATCTTCAAAGAATGTACCTCAGACATTATTTGATGAAGTATCGCAAAAAGGAATACGAGGCAAATATTACAGAAGGGAACTCGATCAGATATGGTTGTTGTTTCACATGCCAGTTCAAGTGAATGTGAATTTTATCACATATAGTAATAACATTACAAATGCTTGTAATGTTTAAATGATTTGCTTTAGACTCAAGGTAACAAAAAGTATTCACTTAATTTTGAAGTTTAACATTTTTATTAGTGGTGTTTTTAAGATACCCTTTGAAACTTAAAAAGTGTTTTTGCCATTCAAATATTAAGACTTACATGAAAAATCACAGAAGTTATTTGGTGAATATTTCCTTTCAGTCTTTGATGCTATGTATGAAAATAAATATTTTCGATTTTAATATAATTATTCATCTAGCATCCACTTTCTTGCTGATTTCATGTCTCAAACGCTTAAGCGTTCATGGAATTTAGTGTTTTATTATTTATTTTCGCCAATACCTACTTAATTTTCTTACTTGAATCATGATAGTCTATTAGACTCGAGTAATGGATTAAAGAGAAATGCATGAAATGCATAGTGGAAGTCGGACTGTATAGTAGGTGTTTCGTGAGGGAGAGTTCGCAGTGCACAGAATAAAACGGAAAAGAAAGAATTGATGAAGGTAAGTAGACGTCTCACATGCACTGGGTGAATGAGGTCATTCGTTGAACCTGCGCCTAGAAGGGATCTCGAAATGCAACGTGGGGGAAGGTTTCTCTTGACGGTTGAATGAATAACAGTCAACCTAAAAAACTTGTTATTACTTTTAAAATATTTTCAATTAGTTTGCGATTCATAGCTTGCAACACATGATTGGCATGTGAGAACATTTTTCTACATTTTCTACTCTATGTCCTGTGAATCCTTCAAAAAATCTGTAGTAGAAACATCGTTTCCAATAAACGAATCTAATAATTCTATCTAAAGATATCTAAACTACAAATAAAATAAGGTAGTTTACAGTTCGTGATCATATATTTACACCAGTGTCATGACCTAAGCAACTTCGGCATTTGCACAGTATAGTCACTTCAAATTATAGAACAATTTAATCATATCACTGGAATATGTAGTTATCAGCTGAGTGCCATTAAATAAGGTGGTTTACAGTTCGTGATCACATACTAACACCAGTGCCATGACCTAGGCAACAGCAAATCAGAAACTTCGGCATTTGCACAGTATAGTCACTTCAAGAACAATTTAATCACATCACTCGCATATGTAACTGAGCGCCATTACGAGTGTCATGGGTTTGGTTATTCGCAGCATGAGCGTAAATTGCGGGTAGCGTGTGTGTTAGTTTCATCGTTATGGTTAATCGACTATCGTAACGCAGTACGTGGTAACTTTTTAACCCATCTACACCAAACTGTCAACCACATTCTAATTTAATTTATACTTTAGGAAGATGTTTATTCGTAATGGGTGAAACATTCAGCTACACACCATAACTCAGACTTAGTGGCGGTATTCGAGATTTCTTCCTTTGCTACGCAACAAAAACGAGCGATTACTGCTTAAGTTACAGTAATTTGTAGTTTATCTTCGTAAATAGACTTTCAAAATACGTCAAAGAAATACGGTGGTTGGAAAGCGTACGAATTGGCAGTTTTCCAACACGTTCCCTAATTTAGTCATAAAATTAGGTATGGTTGTCTAACCACATTATATAGTTCCGAGAAAGCATCGTCAAAAGATCCTTTCGCGAAGTCATTGACCTCTTCCGACATTAAGGACCGGTAGGAAAACGAATGGCAGCGCCTTTAAGCAATTGACTGGGTATTGAAGTTGGATGAACCAGGTACGAAAGTTAATAATCTCACAATATAACGTATCATCAACAGTCATTTGTATTCATGTACTTCAAGTCTCAAGATATCACATTCAATAAAAGCTTCCACTTACCTATCATTAGTAGCTTGCTGGCGCCTGTCTGAAAAAAACAAACAATTATCATTATAACACAACAATAATAATAAATTAATAATTTAGTTATCTAATATATATCACGAATGAATTAGTTATAATTGAAATAGAGACGAAGAATGAATAAACATATTGTCACTTTTTCACTATGATCTTCTGTAATCAATATGAAAGTTTACTTTATAAAGACGTATATATCAAATGAAACCAAAGAATGTTCTAAGTTGGTATTTCACATGAAAGTATTGTTTTGAACATGCTAATGTGAACTTTATTATTAAATTTCGAGATATCTCATCGTGATATTTTAAACTATTTCTTCTCAAACATCGTAAAATAACACTCAATTGGGGCGTGTTTAAACCGCAGAAACAGCTCGAGAGAAATTCATAGCCCTGAACAATAACCGTCTCAGATCCAACTTCTTTTCTGATAACTCTTCCTAGATCACGCATATTTCCCTGAGATTTTTAGTCGCTGTCGCATGTGGGAAACGAGGATCATGGCTGTGCAGGAAAATGTGCTTTATCACTCCTTCAATCTCCAAGAGATCTGACAATTTTCTAGGAACTAAAAATCAAACACATGTCAAGTGAAATATGTTTGACATTCGTTAGGTATGGATTAGGAAGGTGCAATAAGTCCATTTATGAATTACAGGGAATAAAATAATCAAAGTCCCAAAACGATTTAGTTTCAAATGATTGTTTAAAACCTAAGAGGGGGTTGCATGTAAAAGAATGTACAAAACGGTCTAGAATTATAAAATCGGATTGACAAAGGCAAAAAAAGTTGTTTGACTTAGTTTGGTGGTGAAATTTAAGCAACGTTAATTAGTGCTTTGAAAAAAAATTAAAATTCTATAAAATGATGCAGCTTATAAATATGTTTTCACAGACTGACAAAGTAATTTTTAAAATTCATTTCCAGATATTATTTTTATGCCCATGGATAATTTGCCTCTGCGAATAATTTTCATCAATCAACAAAAGTAGAAAATTACAATTAAAAAAAATTCTAAGGAATTCAATGTGAAGTTGTAAATTTTTATATGTCAATGTACACACACAAGAACACATTTTTTAAATCAATAATTCACTTGAAAAAATCTAATTGTACGCAATATCTGTACAATATGAAAATAACTTTGAAACCTTACCAGAAATGTGATTGACATCGAAAAAATAATGAATCAGTGTAAGTTAACTGGTAAGACTTTAACTCAACTCTAATAGAAATGTGTTAATTTTTGTTTACTTTTGTTAATTTACCAGTGATATTATTTTAACAAGTTACTAAATTATATCGACTTCTAATCTTAGCTGTTCCAGCATTCGTATACACAGCGACACTCGATACTCCATAATCGCCGCGATCAGCGTCAAAAGCCAGAGTGGGGTTTCTCAAAGTGTCCGGTCGCGCGTCCGAAGAAAGCTCGGAGCAAGCGGCAGCGGGCAGCGCCCGGGGGCAGGGCTGTCTTCGCCGCCAGCTGCGCAGCGCCCAGACTCGACCGTCAGCCGCTCTAACGAGGCTCCGAACGCGCCGCTCACCCACCGCTACCACCCCGCCCACCGACACCTCCATTACTTCTGCCACTCCGCCGATTCCTCTGGTGTCATTGCCGTCTCAGATGCTGCCATCCCTTCATCACACGCGCCAACGCTGTCATTATTTCCTCCAACTTTTACTCCACGCTTTCCATCTCATTCCTTTCTTCATAATATATAAAATCTTTGGAGTTGTATATCATAATGTTAGGCCAATCATCAGAAGAAGACAACATAATATTGTGGAAACGTTATTTTATGTTAATTGAACAATTATTTTACGTTATTTGAGTAGTAAATCAAAGGTTAAATACAATCTAGTACATAAAAATAATTGGATGAAGATTATCTCTAATGTTAATTAATGATTATTTTTTTCATTTCCCTTGTCACATCTACATTTTTTCCATCTATCCATGTTCCATCCGTTTCACCGCAAACATCACCCCTGGGTTCTCATCAGTGACTATCGTATTCGCTTTCTACTTCCTCCCGCCTTGTCCTTTTCCTTCTTGGGCACATCCGTCTCTAGAGTCTTTCCCTATATCACCTCTTTCCCTTCCTTCTCATTGCTTTCTCTGCCGCCCCCTTGGTTCCTTGTATCAACTCGCCTTCCCTCACTATTCCACCTCCTACGTCTTCTCTACTACCTCTGCTCATTCCTTCTCCTTTGCTTCGTCGTGACTCCCTTGGTCTCTTCGATCGCCACCATCTCTATCTCTTTTATCACATCTGGCAAATTCTTTCCATGACGCTTGTGTTGCATTCTGCTTCCCTACCACGTCTATGTCAACTTCTGACCCCACAAAAATCAGCATCGTCACTGAGCGAACGTCATAACTTTCGCTATCACAATTGTTACAATCCCAATTCTAGCGACTGTTACCATCGCTAGTACCCCGCCTCCCCTACCGCCTCTGTTAGCGAGTTCCTACCCAGCCTGTCCCCCAATACCACTCAACCAGCCCCTTCGCCAGCGTATCTCCGCCGCTGCCGCCGACGCACAAAAAGATGGCGCTTTCATTAGTCGACTACTGTGACCATCGATATCTCTTGCCACCACCAGCATCGGCACCGCACTTGCCACTAAAGCCATTCCTGTCATCATTTCACCTCTCCTCCATCACCTCGACGACCGCCTTTGCTACCATACCTCACGCCACCACACAAAAATAGGCACCAACTTCATTAGATCACTACTGTAACTATCGACTTATCTTGCCATCACCGCATCGCCATTGTCGCTAACTCCGCCCTCACCACCGACCCAGTGTTCCTTTACGCCTCCATCACCGCCTTCGCCAGCATCTTCGCCACCGTATCTCCCGCGGCCGTCGTCGCGCAAAAAGGGGCGTCCACTTCATTAAGCCACTACTGTGCGCGAGGACGCCCGGGCTGCCCGCCGCTGGCCGGCAGCTGCGACTTTCCTCTCGGCCTTTGCAGCTCTTCCCATCGCTCACGCGTGGGACGTGGCGGCGACCCGCGAAAGTCAACTTTTGCTCTCTCTGGTAATGAGGCGTCGAGAGGCCCCTGTTACGTGACAGATTAAATCGAATTTTCACCGAATTTGTTCCCGGCGCATGACTGCGACTGCGAGAAGACCTCACTTACGAGGACAGACTGCTCCTGTTGTGAATATTTTCTCCTTCAAGCGTGTTTGTTAAGCTTTTATTTCGCATTCTTTTGTTTTAATGATCAGGTGGCATTTGAGAAACAAGTACTTTCCAACGTTGATTATTTTATAGCTTGAGAGGCAATTAGATAAACGAGAACGTTGTCGTCAAAGTTTTCTCAGTTATCAATGATGATAAACGTAGATGTTAGGTAGACATTTCACATGAGTAAGAATTTGTGATTCAAAATTTGTATACGAGGAATATGACTGTAAAGAAACCAAAGAACATTTCTAATTGCGTCTTTCTTTGTGGGTTGGTTTTCGGATGATTGTGTGGAGAGGTTTCTTAGTCAATCCTAAGTGTACACTGGAACTTCATTTACTTGTTAATTTTTTGGATGTAATATATGTAGAACTGACAAGAAATAACCAGCCTACAATAGTAAACCATGCTATAATTACTATCAGAAAAAAAAGATTATTTTTCTGTATTTGCGTTTCACCTACGTTCCATGCAAAATTACTGAAATCCTCTTCAAAATATGAAATAATTCTCATGATATAAGTTAATTACCTTCTAAGCACACAATGTATTTATATTGCAAAAATGGCAAATGCTACAAAAATGTGTCAATAAAATAGACTGGATGTAAATGAAATCAGACGCCAACAAAAACCCAGAAGCTTAGAGAATTAACTATGAACGTAGAGACAATGCTTCAGAGTCTAGTTGTGGCGTAGTTTTTTCTTATTCTGTGTAACTCGCTGAACATCATCCCTCCAAGAACCATTAACATACCATCACTCACCCCTTCATAATCATCCTAGTGTATTTCACGTGGAAGAAAGAGAAGACTAATCACTATTGCAATATATTTTGTATTTATTTAACGTAAAAGACGGTTAAATAAATGTGACGTACTATGGAGAGAAGTGCAATCTGTTCACAGGTATTTAGATCTGGGATCTCTGCCCTAACTCATAAATATTAAATTTAATTATGAATACAGGTAACAATGAGCACTTTTTGACATGGTTCTTCTATTTGGTACGATTGTATATTCCTCCTGTGTAACAAAGTTAATAAGCAGAGGCAACTCAACTAATGTTGTTGACTTTTTTCTCTTATAATGCGTGCGGAATTGACTGCCGCGAAAAATGAAGAATTATTACTTGAATAACAACATTGCTACTGAGCTCAAGAAATACTTTCTTAGAGAAGGAGAAGAAATAAAAACGTGAACATCTTTCCTCCCCACTCTCAAAAATTAGTAACACCTCATCACACACTTATAATGTCAACTTCATTGTTGCACACAACATAGTGTCAAAACTGAGTTCTCTCTTTCTAGCGTACCATTCTGGCGTCTCAAGTATAATTAAAAATTTCTCCATTTCCCTCTGACAGCAACGATAACAGTTTCCCCGTTCCTGCGCGCGCCGACCTGCCGTTGAGCAAACCGTTGAGCAGGTGATGGCGTCGTGGAGGACCTACTTGGTCGCGTCGGACGGCGGTAGACCGTGACGGAGGGCAGCCGCTCCCGGAAGCTTAACCCGCCCCGCCCATCAGAAGAGCGCTCGCCACTCGCACTCCGCTGTCGGTGCCTCGCTCACTTCCGACACCCTGCGTTTCTCGCTGCTAAGGACCTCTTATGCGCTGGAGATGCCTGCCAGTTCTACCAGCATCTGTGACTACAAGCAACGAACCCGCTGGAGTGTCTTAGTGGCAAGACCGTCTCCTCTCAGCATTACTAATCGGGAGGACTTAGGGCTCGGTAGCGGATTTTTGATTTAGGCTACCCAGCTAAATAAGTGCAGAAGCTCTATGCAAACAAACGGGCCATGAACCACGTGCGATATTCTTTCTCTTCTTGATTCTCTCCTGTCTCGTTGGACACACGCTACCGCGCACTATAAATTACATTTACATGCACCACAACCACGCATATCGGGAGTTCAGTATGGAACTTAGAGAAGATTTCGGCAGAAATCCACCCTAAAGAAAATACCAGGAGAGGGAACTTCGAATGAAAACGTTTAGAGGGCGCCAAATCTTACATTCCAGTAAGAAAGAGACCCTCGGACTCCCTCTCGGGGTATAAGGTACCACACACGTTCTGGAGTAACGACTCATGTAGTTGATGCACGCCGTACAGTACATATTTGCGTACTTACGTAGTCACATATTCATAACCTAAAGAGTCAACTATGAATGAAACCGCTAACTCTGATTTTCTTCGTAGTGCGCGTTTCATGAATTTGGAATACGGGTAGCCCTGTGATTCCTAGATCCGGGTGAGTTTTGAGAAAAGTTATGAGATATTTGTTGTTTACTTGGGATGGGTTGGCACCTTCGTGTTCAGACACATGTGACACCTTTTGAGTAAAATGCACTATAGGGTCCGTTTAGGTGCTTTTTAGGACCGTGAATTATCCCCACGGTTGTAATCTCTTAGAACAATTTCCGCACGTCAGCAAGCTCAAATAATTTACTCTAAAGCAATACGGGAGTACATTGCAGAGAATGGAGTAAATGAAAGACGAAAATATCGATTATCCATCGAGGCCAAAATCAACTTTCTTTCCTAATAAAACACTATATGAGATGTTGGAATAATGGAATTTCGCGAATTTTTATTTGTATTTTGGGTTTTGCCTACTCTCTTCTGGCGATAAAATATGTGTGAGTAAAAAATGTTACAAAAATTGGCATTTGGAGGTAAGTTGCATGTGTAAGAACAATGGCAAGCAATGTTTTGTTTTCAAGGTTCAAAAGAAATCGACTGTTGTTCAGTAAATGGTTCATAGGCTGTTCACGAAAATGTATTCCCAGGCATTTTCCAGCTTTCTCTAAAACCGGAACTGACAAATCATCTGACCGAGTTGTCGGATCCCAAACAAAACACCCGATAGACCCGGATATGTAGATTCCGAAAAGTCTTCAAATCTCCTGTGGATGTTATTAGAGGGTTGCGAGAAACTAGAAACATTATTTTGATTACTATCCCTTCGAAAATGATAATAGCAATATTATTACTTGACAAACACGTACGCGCCTGGAACATCTCGATGTACAGAATGAATTGCAAATATAGACGAGAAAGGCAGGTCATTATTTCTTTCATTTTGAAAAGATGGAAGAAAAACCGAGGTTTTGTGAGTTTGGCAGCTTATGATCTGCAAATGGAGGCGCACGAACATAAAATACGAAGTTATAACATCAATTCGAAACATTAAGGTCCTCGTCTTTGTCTCTTTCAGATTTCTTTCATTATTCGACGATTTTCGGAAACATCTACAGTTCTTGCAATATTATAGCTGTAAAGTAGGATTAATTTTTTTCTCTAGAGGCCCTAAAAATATTTTTGTTCGAAAAATGCAATATTATTGGAAGTATCATACTAGCTGAGCATTTATTCACAACAATAATGCGCTCACTGTGTTTGAATAATGCTTCCTGTTTTAAGGAGAAAACAATATTTATGAAACTGAAATGTAAACGGAAAAGTAGATTATCATAAAAGTGCGACTTTAATAAAAACACGTGCAAATATGTATTTAAGTTCTTTTTTATGTATTTACATATTAAATCAGGCACTCTGACAGGAGATACTTCCCATGAAGCCAGAGTTTATTATCTATTTTAGTAATTCTTTTGCTAAATCAATAATTCATAACAAAATATCTGCACCTCAAAACCGAAATATTAAATGCCATTTGTAGTAAGAGATATCCTTAACAGGTGGACCACATACACCGCCGCCGGTGCCGCAACTCACGAGGCTGTGAGCCGACTTTCTCCGCGGCGCGGGCGTTTGTCAGCGGCGCGCAGGCGAATGACCTTGACCTGTGGCCTTGCGCCGTCGCCGCCGCCGGCCCGTGAACTTGAACAGCCACTTTCTGGACGCTCGCGAACACCCTGGGGGGGGGGAGGCACGAGGCGCAATCAGCCACTTCATTATGCGGTGTCCTAATTCTGCCTGAGGCCATTTGTTTTGTCGGGCGGTTCACGTTCACTCACCATAACACCGATTATTCAAATGTCTGTACACATGAATGAATGTAAAAGAATCCGGATGTACAATGACCGCAAAAAATACGTATTGTATAAAATTAGTGACAGAGCAATAAAAACACTATGTATATCAAAAGACTGTGTTCTTACATTTCAATTTTTTTCCCCATTCTTTAATTATAAATACAATCTCTTGTGCATTTTTCTATGTTGCATAAAATTCCATTTACTTATACATTTGAAACTAAGATTACAAATAACCTGCCAAAAATAGTATCAAAACTGATAGAAATGTCATTTATATATTATTTTAAAGGTTAACTTTACAATAATATCTTTAAACTTCATCTGTTTGTTTTAGGGATACATTTAGGAACAAGTAACACAAGTTAAATCCTGTTGTGCGAGAAAACATATTGGAAGAAGAAAGTCGACGTTGGTTCTACACTAGATATTTAATCAACTTTTTCCCAGAGAAAACAGGAAAACGCCTAAAATTGTCAAGCATAGCAAGTCAAGACTTGGAACAACAATATAACTCAAGCAAATGTTGAACAATGCCCACAAATAATACGTCCACAGGATCGTTTTCAGAACTTTTTTAAAAAACACATTTTTAACACTACAAATAAAATATGGTTCTGATGATATAGCGGAGGATGGACCGCCAATGTATCTAAAAACTGCGAAGTGGGCGCCATCTGACCGCCACCATACCTCCTTAACTCTTAAAAGAGTTCCAAACGTCTTCGTAGGCCCTAGGGTTTCAGTCCCAAAGCTGGCGGATTTTCGTCACTAGCTAGGTCAAATTCTGCCGCCGTTTGCGGGAACATTTTAGTGTCCGGCTGCTCTGATCGGTAACTATCCGTGGTTTATCCGATCAATACCAGGCGAATGCCGGATCAGTACGCTACCAAACGGGTCACGAATCGCGCGAGATCGTTCATTCCCTTTCCCTGTGCTATTCTCACTCCGTATTTACATACACTTCCATGCACAATCGTACTACATACCGGGAGACCAGTCGAGAGCTTAGAATTTGTCCCGGCTGGGACAGTGCCTCGCTTGAGGGGAGGAGGACAGATCTTGGAGGGGGCCCGGGAGTAGATATGTAGACTCCCGATCTCACCTTTCTGGAGGGGAAACACCACACGTTCACTAGTTCATTATGCCTACATACTGTGGTAATAACAGTTGATATGCTCCAAAAGATCAATCAATAAATCAACCAATTTAAACATTACTGTAGGCTTATGGGCTGCAGCGGTAAGTGGATATGAAGAGGTAAACCCACACCAAATTAAGGCCAACTCAATACTTTGGGCACAGACTACACATGGGAAATATAATTAACATTTAGAAAAAGAACAGCAATAATTTATAACGATTACTCTGTCGCTGTTCGGTACGCAAAGAAAGAAAGAAATTACACCAATATTTGTTTGATCCACTTGTTTTGAAAGTGATAAATGATTAAGAAGATACAAGTGACCAACACTTTTTGAAAATTATAATTAGAAATAGACAATAAGCAATAAATCCTTTACATTAATTTGAAAGCGTTAATTTAACATGCGGACGAACACCCTCAAATCGCGTTTAAATCTCTCAACAGAGAGAAACCGGTCCTGATATTCCGAGGGAAAGTAACCATCACGTTCGCTGCGTCTAGTGCAGTGTCCTTTAGGCGCACGGTCAGCCACACACCATTGTCGGTCAAGTGCAGCCTGGGCGGGCGTTTCTCCTGTGCCCTCGCTTCTGATCTTGTTGTCGTCCGGGGCGGAGCCGCACGCGCGGGGGCGGCAGAGGCGGTGAAGCGGCGGCGGTGGCGGAGGACGGCAGGGAAAACGAGGAGGCAGAAACAGGAACGGGGTGTAGAAGGGCGGGGTCGGAGCACGGCAGCGGAAGTGGGGCCAGGAAACGACTTCGGTTGCCTGGGAAGAGGCAACCGGATTGTTTGGTTGATTCCGGACGCGTCGAGAACAAAGGTTATCAGTCCCGTAATGTTTTTAATCGCGGGAGGGGCGGTGATTTTTCCCCGCTGAATGGCGAGATCCGGCGCCGACCTAAGTTGGTTTGTGGGGATTTTCCACAACCGGGTATCTCCTGCTAGAAGGGCACAGCCGCAGGCGGGAAAAGGTCTAAACTCTCGACTAGACTTAAAAGTGTGATAGTGTAGTGCATGTGAGGGTGTGTGTAAGGGGTGAGGATAGGGCAAGGAAAGAAAGCGCGTGGTCCGTAGCCCGTTTCTTACGGTACTGCTCCGGCATTCGACTGGCGTTGATCGGAGAAATCACAGAACACTACAGATCAGAGCAGCCGGCCACTAGAATTCTCCTCCAAACACAATCTGATTTCGACTCCGCTACTGTGGAAAATCCTGCCACCTCGGGACTCGAACCCCAGGACCTCCCGGTCTCAGGCACTGCGGGAAGGGACCGGAGGCGCATGGCAAAGGGAGTGGATCCCAGCAGCGGGAACGGAAAGGGGTGGAAAGCGGTAGGGTAGTGTGGACAGCTTGAAGCAGGGATGTTGTGGAAGGGCAGCGGGGAAGGGCGGAGAGTAGCAGGGTGGATGGAGCAGGGCGGGTTTAAAATGGAGATGGTTGTGCAGAGCGGTAAGGGCGTGTCGCAGTTGGAGCCTAATGGAGCAGGATAGCAGGTGTGTGTGCGCTGTGATGGACAGCAGAGGATAAGGAGGATGGTTGTAACGAAGGAGATCGAGTGTTTGGAGGATGAAAGCGTAGGGAGTAGGTCGAGGTGAGTAGGGTGGTGCTACGGGAAACGAAGGGAATGGAGGGTGCGGGACGGTGAAGCAATCGGGGAGGAGCAGGACAGCAGGGACCCGAGAGCGACGGGGGCTGACATCAAGACACAGGGGCAAAGAGGAGAGGGTGGTGTTTGAAGCAGAGAGGATGGGCGAAACAGCGGTGGTGGGGCAGCGGGTATCGCCGGGGCGGGGCCGACTAGTTGAGGATGGGGACGCGGGCTCTGGAGTACGAGCCGGGAGCCGCCCCAGATCTCTCCGTTACGCTTGACATATAGGCTGCCCGCACGAGAGCCCCGAAAATGTGAGAGTGAGTCGATGAAGCGGAGAAAGACTCGGCTGCGGTCAGGTCGTGACGACCGCAAACTAGAGGAGTTTGAGCCCCTTATAGGTTCTTTCTTTTCTCTCGGACATTGTTTCGTTTAGACAGAGTTACTTGCCCTCGTGGGCTTGCTAAATCTTATGATTTTATAGTTACGTGATGATCATACTCTGTAATTCAGGGTTTAACCCAGACATCTCATAGTACACATAATATTGAAGTACCACATAATATTGTGGTACTTCACCCCAATATTTTAGCTTTCCATCCCCATAAGAGGTTAGGATACTAAACCAATCGGGTGATGGCAGATATAAAAAAATACAGACATACGAGTGAAAAAAATATTAAAACCATACTTTTCATGTTTTATAATTCTTTAAAGTCTCATTGTTACGGACCTACTACTTACCAAAGTTGAAATCTAAAAATGAAAGTCGTAGATGATGCTATTTGAAAACATATTAAATTGTGTTTTAGTATTCCAATAATAAATTACAAATGGATAAATATTAGGACATACATTATATAATGAAACTATTATTTCTATATCGTCAATATAATAATTAATTCCATCTTCAAAAATGTAATATATTTTTGTATTTATTTAATTAATGTAACAAAATTTTATAAAATAGAGTCCAAATTATTCAGTGTGTTGAAGAAGTACATCAAGATACAAAATATTACAATTCTAAAGTTTTTGACCACGTTCCAACGAAACACTCCTTCATAAAATAATTCTTGAAAGTATGGTAGAAGAGAGCCTACGTAATGAGAAGTAATCAACGTGTACTTATTTTTAGTCTCGTCACAAAAAATCATGTTTCAGGATCTCTGGATGTAATAATGCAAGACATCTAGATAACCTAAGACGAAGTCATAGTGATTCAATATTCTAACAACACATGATTTTTCATTGTGATTTTTTATGATTTATAGAAACAATATAATTAGTACCCTCCTACTGAAAACTGAAAAAAATATTTAATTTTTCAATCCAACGCCCTAAACTCTCATAAATTATTTCGTCCACCCCTCATTGTTTTAAAATGATGTGTTTTTATTAAATTATATCACCGTATATTTTAAGGGACGCACATACGTTTTAACTATTACTATCCCTCCGCAAACGAGGAGGGATGTAACACAATGCATACAAAGCTTACTTAGTAGAGAAGTAATGTAAGTTGTGAGACTATAGTTACTAGTGCGTAACTTTTTAGAGAACGACGCATGACAACTGCCGCCTCGTGTAGCTGGAGCTCAAGGGTGATAATTCAGTGAAAAATGCTCCATTTCGGCGAGAACAAGTGCCGAAAACTGTTCCGGTATCTGAGATAGCACCTTGTTGAAGACGTGGTCGAATGTAAGCAATATTTCTATTTCGTTTACTTTTTTCACAGTTATTATTTAATAACTTGAATACCTCCTCTGACAGATTTAAACTACTAAAATCATTACTTTGCTTTTGGAATACTTAAATACATAATATAATATAATATAATATAATATAAAGTACACAATTCGATACCAAATATATCTTTAAAATATTAACACCCCATCTGGCTCGTCATGTGGGCTTTTCCCATACAGTTCAGCGAGAGTTAGTATGTATGAAGACTGTACCCTGAAGGTTGCTCAGTTACTGTGGTATACTTCGCAAACGCAGCCCAGTTTCTGCAGTGTCTCCTTTCATTCTACGACAGCATTTCCTGGAGACAGCAAGAAAGGAAGCCATCGCCAAGGAGTTTGCGTCGTTAACGTCAATATGTGCGCTTCTCACAAGCGCTAAAACAATGTCTCGTAACCTACGAGACGGATGTGTTGTGCAGGTCACTTAAAAGAAACGAAGCTATGCGTGTTACTGAATAATAACAAATGTTTCAAAGGCTGTTTCAAATATGAAAGAAATTTAAGGCTTACCTTTGAATTAGAAAGCAATTGATTTATTTCATGTGCTAAAAAGCTAAGCTATCATCTATAATGTTATCTTTAAAATGATCAGCAAACCAGAGTAGTTCTGGAGTTTTAATTTCGTAATTGTTATTAGTATCGGTATTTACACTCTTCACATTTAAAAACTCTCTTCTAAACACAACTTGATACTCGCATAACTTTAAGGCGAAAAATATGGAATTTTGTAGAATATTTTACGAAGAAATAAGTAGTCTTGATCTCTAACACACGTTATCAAATGCTATAACATACATTACCATCACCCTCAAATCATAAAAGTAACGTTCCAAACTCGTTATATCGGTTTTAGGGGTCCTTTCATTAATACGAGTTAAATTTCTTAGATAGTATCTACAAAATGACATCTTTATGGATCTTCTGTTACAGTTGAGGAGATTTCATCTCAAGATAACCCACAGAGGAATGTGTAGTCACGAGCGCACATCATCTTGAAATATATTTAAATCCAAATTTACTATTTGATATTCAGTGGAATTTACTGGCACGGTTCTAAGCCTCTTTTTTGTTAATAAATGCTTATCAAATTTAAAATGTTTACCCACGCACAGTACCAGACCTATGAGATGTAATGCTCAGTTTTGGAATAGTCGTTCGAAGTTGGGTTCCAATAAGAATCTATTGCCACTAAAAACTAATTTACAAAATGCCAAATGTTCGCAAGAGTTCAAGAAATGAAAATAAAATACAATTACTAAAATATGATATTAATATCCCTAACATATTTAAATAACGAAGGCATGTGAAGATTTCCTATTTCGAAAATTTAATAGCTAGATAAGTTAACAAACGAATTCGGTACTGTTTCGAAGGTTTCTAGGAAGTTTGTCTTGCCTTTAGAAATAATAAAATACTTTATTTAAAAGAAAAAAATGAGTTTCAATATCCACGTAAAGATATACACACTTTCTTTCATTACTGCTTCCCAGTTCAAATTTTCAGAATTAAACATCAAAGTTTGTTTTGGAAGACAAATACAAGTAAAAAGTGAAAGAGAAAATGCCAGGAAATTCAACTAAAAGAAAGTCGCTATAAACATTCCTAGTGTTTCGCGTCTGTGAGTTGTAGCTGTCGACTCTTCCGATGGAGTAAAAGTAGGTGACGAAGAAAAGTAAGAAAAGGACAAAAGCGGTTACAAACAAACCAATTGTAGAAGTTTTCTTCATAAAACAATATTAACCTAAATGATCTGATTCGTGGAGAGGAATTTATTATTTACACAAGTGTCTGAAGTTAATTTTAACTAGAGCAGTAAACTTTTTGTGTCAAACACTTTTTCTTTAATTTGCAACGTGATTTTTATTGAATAAATTAAACACAGACTAATCATTATATTTGAATTGAATAGAGTAATGTGAAGTTTTAAAATGTGTATAACTTGTATTCTGACTGGAAAATGTAAACATTAAAATCAAAATTTCTAGAAGGAAAAATATTTTTATAACTGTTAATTCAAATATTCTTGCAAAAACAGATGTAAGTAAAATAACTCCATAAGAAATTAATACAAGAAAGAAAAATATCTTTGAATCTAAAATTCAAATGCCAATAAGGAAAATAAAAAAAAAAAACAAGTGAAGATTTTTTAATTATGGGAGAAGTATAATTTTCTTATTACGATTTAATGCTCTCATATAGATCGTGAGAAGAGAGAGCTTTTAACGAAGAAGGGACATTACCATAAATGGACCAGCAGGTCGAGCCAACTCTCGCTGGATATAGGGTACTAGAAAAGTGAGTAAGAAGCACGGCGAACAAATTGATCTTAGATGCCAAGTCAGTGCCATACCGTAACAGCTGTCGTCTACCCCGCAGAGAGTGAACAAAGCCTTTCACACTGAATCGCAGGTGAATTGCGAAATTAAGTGAGAGTGCCAAACAAAAAATGAGACGTGAGAAAACAGACGATCATAAGTTATATTTAAATGTGGGAAAATGCAAATAAATGAAGTCTATTATAACCAAAGCTTCTATTGAATTGGGCCAACAATTCTTAGCACAAAGTTCAATTCGCAAGTTGAGATCTGTGACGTATTGTTGTTTTTACGGTATATTTTTATATATTGGTAAGTTGTACAGATTATTTTTTTGTCTATCAGAAATATATTTTTTATTGGACCCTGATGATAAAAACTCAGACATATTGTTAATATACCCACTTGTAGTTCTATTAAGCTGCTTCTTTTTGCAAACTGAAGCTGCGCACTAATCGTAAGAAAATTAATTAGAAGCCTGGAAGATTTGGCTTCAATACCATGATTATTTACCAGTATGTTTCTTAAATGAAGAAAATCTTAAAATATGAAACCATTTCATAGCATTTAAAAATGTTTGCGAATAGGAGACTCAAAATATGTCTGTAACAAACTCGAATTACGATATTACTTAATTAACTAAAATGCATTTCCATTCTGTAAAACGTACACAAGTAAACCAATAAAATTAATTTGGAACATTTTTAGAAATATTCCTCAAAATCTTCCTCCCGCTGCTGCGAGTCGCGATATTGATCGAAAATCAGTCCCATCACGACAAGACAGAGCTCCCAATGAAGGAAGAAGTTTCACGTGTTTATACATATATACGAAAAACTGCAAGACATTCTGTAGCATACCTCCGCATCTCGTGACCATGTCAGGCACTGATTCTCAAGCAACCGAATATTCACCCAATTCAAGAAGAATTTTCGTAAAACACAGAATCTTTACGGGAACCAACAATGAGTAATGCAGTACTGCAGCGCATAAGTGCCCCCTCACTGCAGCCATGCAGATGCGATTCCACGATCTTCAGAAAACAGACACCAGAACTCATAAGAAGATCGAACAACTATGGGCCATGCTGCGCCGCAAAATCCACGTGTCCCCTGTCGGAGCCAGACAACGGCACTTACGTGACCGGAAGAAGGCATTATCAAAGACTCAGAAGATCTGCTAATTACGAGACATACTGCAACTACACTACCAAGAATCCTCTGGCATCGGGAACCTGTCTTTCCTCTACCAGAAGAAGGTTCTCTCCGATGCTCGAACGGACATCCCTAACCCCACGAAATGCTGAGCGGCTGTATCGAGTCGCGACTTTGATGGTTCTGCGGTCTTACCCACACAAGCACAGTTACTAATCGAAAAGGAGATTCATATGCATGTGCCGAGATTCGTGCTACCGCAGGGCATCCTGTTTCCAACTTTGCATCACAGTGCCCAACTGCCCGCGCATTCCAGCTACACATTGGCCCTTCGCGACAGGAAGTAGAGACCTTTTACAGAGCTCGTAAACATATCCACTTATCATAAGACATTTTATACCGCAATGCCAATGTCCCCAAATCATAACTTGTCTCCACCACCGCAAATACTCACATTACAACCAGGCATCATGCTATCGGCGAAAGAAAGAATCTCTTTTCAGAGCTTATAAAGATATTCGCCAGTCATAAAACATTATGTATCGCATTGCTTAGATGTCCCTACATTACAGCCAGGCATCGGTCACTCCCCGACCGGAAGCAGCCCTTTTGTAGAGCTCGTAAAGATATCCGATTTTCATAATACATTATATACCGCAATGGCAATGCTCCCAAATCATAACTTGTCTCCATCACTACATGTACTCACATTACAACCAGGCATCTCACTTTCGGCTACCGGAAGAAGCCCTTTTTCAGAGCTCTTACAGATATCCGCCAGTCATAAGACATTCTGTATCGCAGTGCATGGATATCCCCACATCACAGCCTAGTATCAGTCTTTCCCTGACCGGAAGCAGCCCTTTTCAGAACTCGTAAGGATGTCCGCTTATTATAAGACATTCTGCCCGCCAGCGCCTCCACGTGACCCCACAACACAGCCAGGCATCGTTCTTTCCGCGCCCGGAAGAAGCCTTTCCCGAGGCCTCTTCGAGCGATTCGCTCAACCACGAGGCATGCCGTCCGTCCCGCATCTCCGCGTCCCGGCGTCGACGCCCGGCGCCCGCCCTGAGGCGCCCGCGGACACCAGTCACCCCGCGGCCGCTGCCCCACTTGCCTACTGGCGGCGGCGACGGGGGCGGCGGCGGCGGCGGCGGCGGCGAGGGGGGCGGCGTCGCGCGCGCTACTTAAACCTCGCGCGACCCGATTACGCGCTCAGTCATCCTCGTCGGCGCCACTCGCCCGCACCGCACCGCACAGCGCAGCCCAGCGCAGAGCAGCGCAGCACCGCTCCGCGACACACACCGACCGGGCGCCGCACAAGCAGTCTCAGCAAACGCATCGCCCAGCCCTTTCGTCGCCCACCGCCTCTCCCGGCGCCACAGGTGGGTGACTAGCGAGCGCCGGCTGCCGTCGAGGCTCGTGGCAGTGACACGGGGTTGATTGTGGCGGGGGACGAGCACGTGCGATTGATACGTGTGTGATGGAACCGCGGAGCGAGACATTCTTGAATATCTTTCCAGTTCTAAGTCCGTTTGGATAATTTTCTCTCGAAGTTATCTTTAAAGGATGTTGAGATATTAATTCATGCAATTAATCATAAATGTTAAATGCAGAGAAAAGAAATAATCTTATTTGTATTATCTTATGATCATCGTGTAATCATCTCACCAATGTTTGGGGTCCTCTAGTTTCTTGTAGTTGTTTAAAATATATAACTTTTAATGCGTGTACTATATTTGTGACCAAAACATATGCGTTATAAACTAAAAGTGGTCGTGAAAGAATAAATGATTAGTGAGGAGGAGAATGTGCCATTTTATTTTGCTAGAGGTATTAGTTGCGATACGAGGTCAAGAGACCGAGTGTCTTAATCCAATGAGCAAAATGAAATTACTTTTATTTTGTGTGTCATACAGTATTTTAGGCAGCCTTACTGTCTTTCATTCTATTTTAATTCATGTGTACAAATCATTAAATAGTACATTAAGGTTAGTAGTAGCTGATGCGGTCACACAAAAATGTTCTGTTTTATTTGCTTTATTTTCTGATCTATCTGAAAACTTAAGCATCGTCTCAGTTTTAGCACTAGTGCGAAAAATTGAAATTTTTAGCACGCTATCCAAGCCTTGAAATAACCGCTTTTACAAACGGCTGCTCACAATTACAATTGTATACCGCAAGACAATTTTTAATTATAATATCCCATTATTTTAAATCATATTTCTAGATACTATGGTTTTGACAAAAATTTGATGAAGAAGATGAAAAAAGGAAATGAAACGAAAAACTTTAAAAAGGGGACTCTTAAAAGTGAAAAGATATTGTTTTTCTCCAAAGCACAATTTCAGTAAAGATTGGAAAATCAGTGTGCTTTTGTTCACTCATATCAAGAAACTGTATATAATAATGTTTGAGCACTGTAGTATTATTTGTATTCCTTAAAACATGCAAGTTATTTTCATTGAAAGCTTGACGTATTTTCGGTTTTGTTAGATAGATATTTCGTGTTGATTGTATCTACATTTTCCGAATTTTATGAAATATTAATTACATGATATATGAAAATACATCAAAATACGACATATAAAACAAACATTAAAATAGGAATAAGAAAATATTTTTCTCGAAATTCTGCGGTTTTACTAGTGATGTACGAATCCAACACACTAACAGTGACTTTATATGCCAGGGAAATGCACGGCATCGTTTCGGACACCGGTTTAGTCTTCTGTGGACTTGTAATGAAGCTTGCAGAACAGGACTTCCTGATGAAGCAGCCCGGTGGTACACTTCGTTAACGCCGTATCTTATCCCAATGCGACTCATTTGACATCAAGTCTCCAGAACACTCGAGAGAGCACTGACACTATTAGCAATCGGGGACCGGAATGCAATTCCAACACACGACATGCCAAAGTACTCTGCTGTTTATCAACATTAAGCAACGTAGGTGTTGTAACATAAGTTTCTAGCGGAAGGCATCGTTAGTAATTGTAGACTAAAATCGTAATCATTAAGTCTATTTTTTTCGTGTTTTAGAACATATTGATATTGATGAAAAACATTGAACTGTAGATTAATGGGTTGTAGTATTCTTTATTATTTAATCTGTTCTTTGCCTAAAATCTTATACATGCATAATCTTATATTTTTTATTTCTTTATTCTGAATGATGGTGTATTCTGTCACATTAGAAGAAGCAACAGCAAACAAACCGTTCCTAGATTATTAATAAATATAAAAAATAAGATATGATATTTTGATGTATAATGAGAAGTGACTTAAATCTATGTTCGTGTATGTTAAATTGTGTTTATCAAAAGATCATACAGGCTAATGTTCATAATTCATTCGTATTGATTCTTAATGAAATGCGAACATCTCACTAATATTTGTTATTCTCTGCTCCAGCTCCCCCTATCTTGATAACACCAGGGTTGTGTCATGTCCTTTCAACTTTCAACCTGATGATTTGTCCGGAAACAGTTTCACGCATACTCATATCCTTTAGACCCGGTAAATCCAGTCATCAATTGACAATATTTACATAACCGACATCACACATCAGTCGAGAGGGCATTAGGAAGCAAAACGAAGTGCCTGCACGCCACTTCACACCACACAACACACCATCGTCGGGCAAATCGGCACACCTGTCGACATCGAGGTTACCGCTGAAAGGATTTCGGGAGGCGCGTCGCAAACGACCAATTTCCAGGCGTCGCGCGACCAATTAGAAAGCGCCGCCGGAGCCACGTGGCCGCTGCCCTGGAAACGGCGCTTAATTAAAGTGGGCAGCGGCCGAGAGGGTCGAATGCCGCCACGCGACGCCTCCGCCGCCCGGCGCAGCCGAAGAGGGTGAGCGCGCGGGGAAAGCAAGGGCGGGCCGAGGGCTCGCTTGCGGCCGCAAAAGTGGAGCGGCGCGCCATGGGTGGGCGAGGAGAGGGAAAGGAACGGAGGAAAAGAAGGGTGCATTGCAAAGAGTCGAGAGTAATGTAGTGGAGGAAGAGGATACATTCTCGTTAGTCCGTTATTCACAAAAATAGTTATGCTACAGGCCGGGTGCGTTCATTCTCGTCGCGATGGTGAGCGAAAGAGCATTTTTAGAGTTATCTGGAGACAGTTGTTTGTACGTTTTCATGCCGAATCATTGTTACGTTGCTAATGTATGCTAAATTATAATGTTAGAGCGCCGGATGCCCCAAAGAAGCAACCGTAGGTTATATGAGCAATTTCCTTCTATTATTTCTTAAACCATTGATCTTAGCTGGGTATATCCTGTCAATTTCGACTGGGGGTTGTTTGCTTAACACCAGCCTCCCCGTCTATACCATAAGAATATAATGGTAAATATGCGATCGAAACGTTTTAGGAAAAGATTCGAACCGCTGAGGATCAGAAATGTAAGAAAAGAGAGAGTACATTGCAAACCGTCAGTAGCAAAATAGTGAAGGAAGAGGATACATTAACATTAAGGTGATCGCATAATGTAGTACTAATGATTGTTATTTGAAAATAATGTGTGATGTGAACCTTGTGCTTTTGGAATGAAAGATAATTCAGCATGCCCAATTTCTGTTTGCATAATCATTCGTTAAATTGGGAATGTGAAAGCCGTCAGGTCCACTCACTTGGCAACGATCCATCTGAGATAAGACATTCACAAGTGTTATACGTAATGATGTGAAATGAACGTAAAGTTTTCCAATATAAAATATGTACACTTTTCCCTGTAATGTCGGCTGAGATTTTAATACTAGAAAAAAAATTGAGTCAATATCTCAGATAATACATTTTTATTTCATTGGATTTCTGAAATTACAAAAACGAGATGTTGAAAATCTGATATTTAATATCTTTCAAATATATTTCCTCATATAATTTTATGTTCCTCCAGCCCATAAGGCCTAATAGAGGACATTTATCTGTAAACTAATACCCAATTGTGTTATTAAAACAATTTTTTTTAAAAAAAGAAGAATTATTGGCATTCATTCACAGTCATTAATTTCTCATTTCTGCCGGGCATTTTACGTTTATTCATATGCGCTAGGAATACTCACAATGTTTTTTCTGAACAGACTAAACAAAAATTGAGAAACTTCTCGTTAATACAGTTTACCCTATAATCCCGTTCGCATGGCTTCAACCAGTACTGGGATCATCCTCACAATAGAATTGTAAAACCACCGACATTCGCAATGACCTGACATTTACAACGCATGATTACATTCCCCGCTAGTTAATTCAAATTTCCCTACTTGGTCGGCAAACGTGTGGCGTAAAAGAAGCACAATACCCCACCAGCACAGAGGTTAATTAACGAGCCCGCTCTTCCCTCAATAAAGAACAGCGCGTGCTTCATTACTTCTCTCGTTGTAAGCAAAGCCGGTGCGCGCAAACGCTTTCATATCCCGCTTGAAACGACCGCGGTCGCACGCCGCCGCATGTGAGCGCGACTGGCCCTCATTCCTACGAAATTCGCGAGCGCAAACAAAGCGCCGCGCGCCCTCCCGCCCACCCACCCACTCACTCACTCTCTCCCCTCTTCAGGAGCGCTACTGCGCACGCGCCCTGCGCACTTTCGCCGCCCCCGCGTGTACGCGCTCGCGCTCCCGCGCGCGCGTGCGCACGCCCGTGACGTAACTTCCGGCTCGTGCGTGCGCGGTGCCCTGCAGACAAGTGCGTGACCGCGCGCGCGACGCGTGTCCTTCGCCTTGGACCGGCCGCTTCGTGGGAAGGAAAGTGGAATTAAAGCCAGTCACTCCTCATAAGGGGACTGCTTGAAATCGACGTTTGTATTACTGGCGTGTGATTTGTGCAGAGAGAAATGGTTAGGGGTGCATTTTCTTAGATGCTGTGTTGTAGATCCTAGATGTTTATATTATTTTGGCAAATCTGTATTGTTTCACGAGCAATTATTTTCAAAATCATGTGTTTTCGGAAAATAATTGAGACTTATCGCTATAATTAATTATATCGCAACAAATTTTTATTTAAATACAATTTTAATTAATATTATTTTAGTCACTTAATACGCCCTTACGTATTATAACAAATATCTTGTTTCAGTTTTAGTAATAATCGATTTAATCGCCATATAGGAGTTAAAATTATATTTTTTCATTATAATAAAGCGTGACGTTTTAGCGATACGAACAAAAAAAACAGTAAATCTCATTAATTCAGTTATTTTATTATTTTCTGTAATTACAGTTGGAGTTCCACCTATGGATAGTCGCATACATAGGAATGTCGCGCATATAGGAATGTCGCTCGTTGGCCTGTCTGTAGGATGCGGCGTCTTCCATATAGCCAAGTAGCAAATTCTCTTTCACATTTCGAATCATGATATTTGACGTAAGCCTTTGACTGCTCTTAACGAGTTGATACGAGACGCAAAATAGTTCCGTGCGTTGTAGTCTCTGGGCGAGTTATTACGCTCATTCAGGTTGTCGCTAAGAGCCCCCGGACGACATCGCACGCGGAACCGCGATGTCCCGGAAGCCTCTGAAGGAGTTCTCTCGTGTAGACGCGCTTTTCACTAGGACTGTTTGATAACAGAGATGTCTCGCGCGATATTTATATGTGAGCGAGCTCAGCTCATAATGAGTGGCATGCAGCGAGAAGATGACGCAAGACTCGTGACTTCCAGTCGGCCGGCCCGTAGCAATTAAAGGATTAAAATCATATTCAACATTTCATCATCATCATCATCTTCCTTTACGGGTTAGACTTATTGCCTGCTCCAGCCTTTTTTCATCTCATTCTTGGCCTTCCAATGTTTCTCTTTTATCTCAGCTTATAATTCAGTGGAATTCTATCTTGCGGCATATTTCCAATATGGGTCATCCATTGCTGTCTCTACTTCTTAATTTTGTCATGTAGTTTCTTTCCGCCCTAGTTCCGCCTCATGTTCTCACTCTCTTAATGTAGAGCCCATTACTCTTCTGAAAAATATCATTTCTGCTTGTCAATATTTATGTACTTGAATCATAATATAACTTTTTTAAAAAATTGTCAGTCATTCCAAATGACTATGCGCTGGCGCTTCGATGACGGCCCGGTGAGTGCCGCGGCGGCCGGCGCAGCAGAGGGCACGGTGTCACTTTCTCCCAGATTGCGCCCTCATGGCCGACCCGGACGCCGCCGCCTCCGCCGGCGCTTTCACAGGGAGACGAACCCGCGGACCCGCATGCCCAGCCCTGCCCTGCCCCGGCGATAAGCCCACGCGAGTGCGCGAACCCCCGAAGGGGCGGCGGAGAGAGGGAGGAGAGAGCGCTCAGAGCCGGCGGACGGGTGATGGTTTCACTCTCGAGGAGGTTGCGAGATGAGGAAAGTTATAAAAATGTTAGGTTTTTTCTACTCCTTGAAACCGCGTGTAGCACAGAAGCTGATTCATGGAATTTGCGTGTTGGTGCTTAGTAATCTGAAACGTTAATCCGGTTGCTCTGGAAAGCGTTCGCGAGAATGTTGGCGTAGCGAATATAATCCGATTATGAGCATACGTAATGACATACCACTCACCGAAAAACTGCTTAGCAGTAGCAAATGTGAAGGGAATTTTATGCGAATCTAACGGGTCTGCAGATAAAAGAAAAACTAATGATATATGTATGTAAATCTCCGGCTTTTATAATATTTTTTTGAAAATGTCAATATAAAAACACGATCTAAAGTTTAATAAATTAATTTTTTAATAACAGAATTATAAATATCTGGTTAATTATTTTCTTTCATCTGAACTTCGGCATAATATTCTAATTTATTAGTGACAGTGACTGGACCTGCAAACGTACGGAAAACCACAGTAAAATCTGAAATGAACACAGGTTATGAACCCTTCGGTTCCAGGAATAACCTGGAGGTAAAGCTCATTGATAAATAGGATTATAATATTTTATTAAGGATTATTATATTTTATTTCAGTTTATGCCGACTTATCGCTCAAATGAAAATTTTAATAGATATATTATTTCTACATTCTTTGAATATTTTTACGTAACATTAATATCCAAGTTTTAAAAAGTGGGGCAGCTCCAGCCGACACAGAGCTGATCTGTGAAAACATTAATTAAACTTTTTATGTTTGAATTTTTTGACAATGTTTTCACAATATTAAAAAAATATATTCGTATTTTTTATCAGAAAAAAATCATATGAATGAATACATAAAATCACGTTGGAAGGTTACTTAAAATTATTTTCTCCGCACGGCGAGTCAAGAGTGATTGCCTTCAGTTATTACTAACCATCTATACAGAATTTAATTCAGAATAACAATAAGATTCGTGTTCCGACGGTGGCAAACCTTTCAGCACAAACTAGGTGGCAAGATAAAGTTCTTCCGTTGTCCTGAGAAGAAGTGCACATGTGCTCTGATTGGTTCATTGTAACCCGTTGTTTTTCATACTTTATCCGATCAACACCTAGTGAAAGCCGGGGAAATACCCTAACAAAAGGGCTACGGACCCCACGCGATCTTCCCTTCCTGTTTCTTCTCCTATCCTTAACACTTACTTACATGCACCACACTACGTCACTTGTTGGGAGACCAGTCCGGAGATTAGAGCTTGTGCCATGCTAATAAGATACACCTGAATGTGGAAAGCACCACTGACGGGCAGGTCGGCGCTGGATCTCGCCATTCTGCGTGGTGGACATCTGCGTCTCCCGTGATATAAAACATACATTACGCTTACGAGAATAACAGCCACAACAGATTCCGCGAGCGGAAAAACAAAATAATCGATGAATCAATCAGAACAACAATACAAGTTCTTTTATTCGTGAACAAAGGCGAAACCTTCAGTAAGAGCCTGAAACACGGGCAACCATTAGCGAGTGGCTTTCCACTCGAAACACGAACGAGCAGTTCAAGTCCACTTTCTGTAACAGGTACGCCACGGGCCGGTCGACGCCTTCTCTTCCACGACTCGTCTTACAACGAGGAGGCGACAGAAAGCAGCCGGGCGAAGCCGTCGGAAGGGAAGGGAGGGACAGGAAGAGGGAGGCTGAGGGAGGATGTCGGGGAGGAAGGACGGGAAGAGAGGGGCGGTCGGACGTCGGCCCAGTCGCCTACATCGGGGTCGTTCGCCGATTAGCAGTCGCGTGGGGCCTCTGGGCCGCGCAAACATTTGCTTTCCGCATGGCCGCTCCGTTCAGCACGGGCGTGCCCCTGAAAGCTTCAACTATGCAATTTAATAAACAGTTGTGTTGTGCGGGTTGCGTTAAGCACGAAGAATTTTTTTTTTAAGGTTTCGTACTGCTCCTCTTGAGACAGTATAAATATTAACCATCACTGAAAGCAATAATTCTGCGATATGAGAACAATTAACATTATTGAATGAAGTATAGAAGAACTTCAACTGATGTGAAATCCATTAGATGCTAAATAGATTGATTCATTTGTTGTAGCGTGTTTTCAGGTAGGATGTATACATGTTTTGTATTTCTAATATCAACACACGATAACATTTAAATAGCATTTTATTCAAACTAATAGATTTTATTGACAAGAATTGCATATTTTCATTTATTTATTTAAAAAATCGATTATTTAAATGTAGCAAAACGAAAGACAACATTAAAATAAAAGCATTGAAATAATAAAAAAATACGATTCTAAGTTTTGTTACCTTACAATACGTAGTTTTAATAGATAAGAAACAGTAATCAGTATTTGCCTTCGTTGGTTTCGTTTGCTTGTTTATTATTCATTTCGTAAAACGGTTGGGTATAGACAGTAAAAGTCATGTCCTTAACTTTAATTATATGTCAGATATATCTTACGCACAATCATTCTTGACGTTTTACAAATATATTTTCGTTTGATAGTTTTAAAAATTGGAAATATATTTTTAAGTTACTACTAGTGATAATATACACCGGCATTTTTTGTTCAGACACATAATGTAGGAAATGAACCTACCCCTCAAATGAAAGACTAAATGACTTTAAATCTTTGAAAGTTGTCTGGCGGATGAGCCGGCCAAATGACCTGAGCCTCGCCATCCATAAAGATATTTATTTATTTTTATTTATTTAAATGAATTACAAATCATGGAATATATGCTTAATAATAAAGATGCGGGTTTTCACACACTGAAAAAAGTGAAAATACGCGGCCAAAATAGGCACTAAAAATAAAAAATTGGCATTTAAAATTCTAATATATGTATTTAAAAAGATACATACAATTTAATACTCGAAACTAAAAATTCAATTAGAGAAAGTCTGAACAAGAGGAATTGCGTTAATCAAAATAACACTTATGAATGTAATAAGACTTATGTATGATTATGGCAATGGATTACTGAATATTGCACCCAATTCTTGAAAGTAAACTGATATGTTAAATTATGTTTGTGCACGAACCTCCTTCATGATATATAAGAATATAAAAATGGCATTAACCGTGTCCACGCTCACAAGCTTCTCAGAAATCTCTACTCGCCAAACGATACTTCTGAACTTCCAAAATGCTTACAAGCAACACTACATACCCCCCCCCCAAGGCTTTCAAGTTACGAAACAGTGCCATCTGGTAGAAAACACACATAAAGCAGGGGGTCGTTGGACATATGATGCAATTTTCTTGCATCAGGCTAACACAGGATTTTTGATTTTTGTTCAACTTGTTTATACTCTACAGGATACTTTGTACTCTGCCCTCTGCGTTTGCCATAGAAGATTATTCAAAGTAAAATTTTATTATTACTAATTAGCGTTTTTATAATTCAAACAACTTCTAACATCGTATGATATTTATAAAAGATAATTATTTAATACAGAAAAAACAAATACATTTAAACTAAAGATGCAATTAGGCTTTCATAGGCACTATAGAATTCCCGTATAATACAAATAATTCCGAAAAATGAACAAGTAACCGAGTATATTGTAAGGGTATAAAATATGCACATTGGCATAAAATCCGAAGTTTTGTAATAATGTATCCACTCTTTGGAACTTGGCTATGATAATCATTTATAAAAATCGTCATCATAAAATTTCAACGCCATAATACAGGACGTCTCTTAATACGGTATATGTCTATGAATACGTTTACGGACGCAAAATTATCACAATAATTCACAATTAACCATTCTCGCTAATCTTTCATTGACTTTCGTCCAGATGGAAAAGAACTAAAGAAATTCGTAGCAAAGGAGGTCACTATGAAGTATCTTATTAACACATCGGATACAAACGGTGAGAATCCTGTGATAACGGGTGCATTGTGCGTGGGCTTCACTCTGACCGCAACACGCGCCACGTCATCTCGTTTCTCGTCCGCGCGCCAACACACTGCGGTTTTCACACGTGCGCCGACTCAACACCTCGGCGACCGCAAGCCGACGGCCAACACGGAAGACGCGCATCGTTGGACGACACGAGCGCTGCCCACGCGACGGCGGCGCCACAAGGAACCACCTTAAAAACAGCTGCTAATCGCTAGGCGCGTCTGCGGCCGCAAGTGTGCTGGTCCAGATGTTGGGCGAGATGCAGCAAGCGAGGGCTCGAGGAGAGAAGTGGCATATTCTGAGTTCAAACTAGCGGTGCAACAATAGCACAAACATTCTCGCATTATTTCTAACTTTTGCAATGTTCAAAATTTCGGTACCTTCAACGAAAATGACTCCTACGTTGTTTATTTGAGTCTGCATTGCTCCAGCTAAGAAAAAAATATGAAAAAAATTGGTCCTGTTTGTGAGAAAATAACTCTAAAATTTTTCAATATATAACAATTACGCGAAATTACTCATAATTTCGAAACATTTTACCTAACTTTTATATAGCTACATTAAAGAACAGATTTCTTTAAAAACAAAATCTACCTTAAATATTGTAGTTGTAGGAAGACGCCGAAATAAAATTAACCTAACCTACTGTTGAAAATTCAGAGAGTTCATTTTAGTCATACTATCTATTTTAAAGTAAGGAAGTAATTGGTCATTCTTAGTGACTGAATTTAATGAGAAGCACCTCTGCAATATGAAGATGCTGTTTGCGTTTTATATTCCAGTGAGAAATATGACCTTCAATTCCACGCCAGCCACCTCGCGTGCGAGCATTTTGAACTTAGAGAATTAGGCAAATTAAGAAGTGAGAATGTGTCCCAAAAAGGGGTAACATAATAATATTTTAATGAAAGAGGATCTTAAAAGAGTAGACGAAAAAGTAGCAGAAGGGGAAAAGAAAATGGTTTATAAAGCAGAGGATATATAATCTCAGGCCAGATTAAGCTTTTAACATAGGTGATACCAGAAATGCTGATATATTAACTGGTAATTCCAACACATGAATTGTATTTAATAAGACTATATTACTAATTATATTATGGCTAACAGAGTTGTAGAAAATGTCAAATATTAAATTCTATTGTATCATCCAACTTCCTTTAATATCTTGTTAGTTCAACCACGACCATCAGCTGCACGTTGCGTAGCTATGTGTACATGTTGCACCTCCTACGACTGACTACTGCTACTTATAATATGTAAGTAGAAAAAGATTGTGAGAAAAAGCGATATGTGTTTTACACTTACCCCCCCCCCCTCTTATTGGGGCATTCTGGAATTACTGTTAAACGCTATTGGTTGAGCAACAGCCTGAGTAAAAACCGAGAGACGGATAGGCAAACCCAACCCATCCGACGGAGAGATCTTAGTTGGGCGTGGCAGGTGCTAGAAGCGGGCTCTTCCCTCCAGGAATCCGCACGTACTCGGCGCCCCGCGACGCGACGGCCGAGGCGACGCGAGCGAAGGCAGAGGGCGAGCGGGCGCGCTTAGTACACGCGGTGCATCGGCGGCGCTCCGCGCTATGTGGGTCAACGAGCTTGCAACGTGACGCCACGCCACGCCTCTCGCTCACCTCCCATCACCCAACGCCCGCCACGCGCCGCAAAACACCTATCCGCCCGTTGCCCGTCTACGACCCATCTCTCGCTCATGACTCGCAAACCCGTTGCCTACACGACCGTTCAACCGCCCAACGTCCACCATCTTGTGTCCGACGATCGCCAATCGGTCTACGACCATCGCTTATCATCCATCGCCCATCGCCCACCGCACGCCATCAATCGGCCCAATGCCCATCTCTCGCTCGTACACTCCGATTTAAAGACAGTGGCACTTCAAGGCCACGAGCTGGAAGGAAATAATATTTAAGACGTAACAAAAATCCCAATCGGCAGATTTGTTTAGACTTGAATTTTTGGCATTGGCGCTCTCAAATGACAATATTCTCTCTTTCCAGCTTCTGACCTTGAAGTGCCACTATGTTTAAATTGGAGCATAGCCGGCCAACCTATTGCCTATACATCCGTAAAACCGCCCAACATCCACCAGCCTACTTCCTTCGCTCGCCAATCGCAAAGCGCATCGCTAATCGTTTATCGACAATCGTCCATCGCTGATTGCTAATCGTCTATCGCTTATCGCCTTTCGCCCATCGGCCATTGCTCAATGAACATCGTTTATCGTCCTTACCTCATCGACGCCATCACGTCTGAATGCCCCCACTGCCAAGAATAAAGCAACCGTTCTTAAGCCGTTTTCAAAGCGCGCTTCATCATGCATCTTTTGAATTGCCTGATAGAGCGGCTGCCCCACAGCAAGTCTCACTTGTATGACGACATCAGCCCAATAGGAATAGTCCGACTGATATGCAGTTCAGGCTACCTCAGTTACTCTTAGAATTAACAGAAACGTTTGTCAGAAAACGCTCTCCACTCCGCCAATATGCATTACAAGTTAGAAGTGTTGCGTCAGGAAAAATGTTGGTTTGTAACTAGTACGGACAATTCAAGGATCACTTTTAAAAAACTTGGATTAGTACAAAACTGTACAAATGTAGTGTCTTTGAGAGGGTGGATTATTATTTTTATTGATGATTCCCTTTTAATTTTCAAAAGTTCAATTTTAAATAGTTCTTATCGGAGAGCGCAAGTTGGTACGATTATTTTTAATTATTTGATACAATTGCAGTGATGTTTTTTTGGAAGTTTAAATTTACTCTAAAAACGCAAATAAAAATTAAGTTCGAAAGTAGTAACACTGGCATGAAATATGTCACTAGACTATAGACTCTCTCCACACCCTCTTGTAAAAATTCCTTTACCATTAATGAATGTTATTTCAATAACAGGTTTCACTAATTGCCGTTACATGTAACCGGAAACGTTAAATACACAACCCCACATTAGCTGGTACATGTTAATTATTCTAAAGCTTCCTACAGGTTGTGTATTACATTTTCGGCGTATCATGAGGAATATAACAGAAACGAATGCAAAAAAAGAAACAAGGAAAGCTGTTAAATCATTACGAGAGCTAGCACGTGCTACTTTGATGTCACTTCGGAACCGTTTAACCGTAGGAGTATAAGAAACAGATAAAGGAAACTTCACGCAGTAACAGAGGCACCACAAAAAATGTAGTGACCGATAAACTCATCCCCCACAAATCAACAAAAAAAAAACACCTGCCGCGCATCACCTCACAGGCTAATGCAACTTTCTCACTAGTTCAGACGCCGCCGAACAATGTTAATCAACCATCATTACCATACAATGAGGAGCCGAGAGAAACCAAAGAGCAACCAGCACCCGCCCAAGGCTCGCGTCTAGATTTCCGACCTACTCCATATTTCTTTTATCGATAGGCGCGCGCGCGCGCCGCGGCGGTAAGCGAGCGTGCAGCGGGCGGTGGAGGCGGAGGCGGAAGCGGTCCAGTGGGGCGATTTCTCGCCGCGCGAGCCGAACAAATGCCTCCTCCCCTCCCCTCCCGTTCCCCCGCCACAATTAACGTTCGCGTTCCTGCGAGCGTCCGACGCCCGCGGCCACGGCGTCAGCGCCCCAGGAAGGTCCGGTTGCTAGGCGCCGCTGATTCACGCGCGTACCGCGACAGACGCCCGCCGGAAACGGACCTGCTGGCTTGGGATGCGACATCAATGTCGCGACATCAATCGCGATGTCAGTGTTTCCGAAGCACCCATCTCTTTGTATGAAATCTTCGAAGTTTTTTACATTGATTTATGGACGCCGATGATCTGAATTTTGAGCAGCAAGTAATGATCGCAAAAGGAGGAGAAAAGGTTCTCAAAATGCATGTAAAAAAGTGATCATGAAACATATGTATTAAGGTTGAAACATGTTGCATGAACTCAGTTTCTAGAATATACGTATTGTTTTGAACAGAAATGTTCTTCTTTATCGACTCCGTAAGAGGAGATTCATAGTAATTTATCCAACACTGTAGTAGATAGAAAGCTGATGAACACGTGCCAGTACTTACTGAACTTATCTTTCCTACGGATCGCATAGTAGAACGAAATTCGCAGGCGCGTCAACCGAGCACTTGCGAGTGAACCTCGGTGCTCATGCAGGCCAGGCAACAGACCCCCTCTCCTTTCCCCTCGAAATCCATACCCGTTGCCAGTGCTCTTTTGGTACTGACGGCGACACGATGGCAAGGGTTAACATTTTTCTCAGGTCACATACAAGTGGATTTTCTTACACCCATTTACTAAACTGTCTATTACTAATTACTAAATTATTACCCTATTACTAAACTAATTTCACGGTTTCCCTGAGGCAGAACTTCAAATCCAGCGGTTGAAGCAACACTGTTGAAATTTAAATTATTTTACAACTGCATATTGACCATTGTACCCTGATTGGTACATCGGCATCACTGATACACACGCCTAGCTCGAGAGGTCTGGTACCTGTCGGAGATGAAACGCCTTATTGGCTTCTGATTGCTCCGCGTCGTTTAGAGTTCACATGCTCGCGCTACGTAGAGAACACAGCATAAATCTCAGCATTACAAATACTTGTTTCAAATTAAAGAATCGCTTCGAAAACTTCAACGAGATTCGAAAAACATTCTTCTCTACTTTGTGAGATATTTTATATAAATCTGAAGTCAATATTTTACTACAAATTGCATTATATTGAAACCAATGCATACCCCGGATATAAAAAAATATTGACAATACAGTATATTAGTTTATTTATTGTTAAGTGTTTGCTCCATTTTGAATTTTCATATAGCGTTTCCCAAGTAGGTTGGGAGCTTCCTCGGAGCCTCTCCATGTGCCCAAGAGAAGAGAGATCGTCAGGAATCTGTGGAACTATCCGCGTTCTTTGCCGGCTCCTTGGTGCTGTCGGCGTTTTTTGTTTCGGATTGTCCGCACCGCTTTACAATCTCCTCGCTCGTCATAACCACTCCAAGCTCCGCTAACGGTATGATGTAAAAGGGCTTGGAATTTAAGAGAAACGTAACTAATTCAATAATTTATGCGTTATATGAATATGGCATCTAGATATGTTCACTTGCTTTGGGGGTCGCTGAGTGTTAATAAGGCGCAGTTTTACGAAAATTTTGAATTCAATTATCAATTGGAAATGAAGTTAGTCTGTTAGTTCGTAACGGCGTTCAGGAATATTTTAAGAAATATTTATTCGAAATAAACAATGTCACTTTCATTTTATCATTGTTCAAGGACTTATTATTGAGATTCATTCACATTTTTGTGTGAACTTTAGTGATGTTCATTTTATATGATAAAATTAATTGTAGTTCCGATTTATTATAGTCTTAGCATAGAGCAATTCTTTTGTATTGTAGCTGTCGGGAAGCACGCCCTTTTCGCTAAACCTAGGTAATTATCTCTCTCTTTTCGAACAAGCAACAAGGCACACAATTGTATGCAAAATAACTCAAAAATTGATATAATACAATAATAAATATTCATGTAATGAAAGTGACGCTTACAAGAAATTTCAATGTACGTTAATGTACTCATTAACGCCAATTACAATACGAGTTGTTTCGCATTACGCAATTTTAGGATGCAAATTACAATTAATATCACAGATAAAATTCAAAATATGAAATGATCAAAGAATATATAAAGAAAAAAATGAAGTTCTGATTGATTTGAAATGTACACTTAAAGCTAGTTTTGATGATTAATATGAGATAGTAACAATAAAACAAGAGTATTTATCCTTTTATGTAGGATTTTTAGTATAATTTCGAAGATATTTACTAGGAGTATTCCACTTGTGAAACCCATAGTGTTTTAACTATACAATAAAAAATGCCCCAGTCAGGGCGGTATATCTCAAAAAGTTTATCACTTTTTTTATCCGATTTTTAATACTGCTCTTCCCTACTGGCCAATAAAAAACTGTCAGTCATCTTTCAGAGAAGGTGTTATGTATCGTTCGCTGTAATGATGTGTAATAAACTGCGTGTGTACTTTAATATAACCTTTTTGATTTTAACTTGTTTTCAGTTATTATCAATATTTGTCGCATTTTGGTACTCTATTGCACGTAAATTCATTCGTGAAATAGGGTATTAAATACGACTCGTGCGTCGGAAGTTCTCAGATTAATTCCCTCCTCGCTTTGCGAGTCGGAGTTTTATCGACAACTTCCAATGCACTTGAGATTAATTACGTTATTAATTTTCCATTCTAAGCGTGTATCTAGTCAATTCTCAGTCTATCGTAAATTAAGTAATATGACTGAGTGGAGTAGGGTTCATATCCTCCTTTCCCTACTTCGTAGAGTTGTGTTGAGAAAACTGAGCCACTTATCTACTGCAGTCAGTAGGGTATACAATGAGGTGATGCAAGAACAGTTGCACAGCAGAAAGATGAACTGATATTATAGCACGTAATATTACGTTACGTAAGACCGATTTGCGTGGCTCTGCAGAGTACATACTCCAAAGGGATGTGAGAACTGTCTGAGAACAACTGAAGGCAAATTTGATATATTTTCAATTGACTTGTGCTGATAGTGTAGATATCAATAATGAACAGAAAATTCTCATGGGAACGTAAGTAATTCAGGCATTCATGCTCTCGCATTACACGTAATGATCTCGGATTGTATTTAACGCAGCACAATTATTTTTTTGTAAAATGCAACGTTACCATATAAATTAGCATTGTCTTACCTACGTTACCATATAAATGAGTTCCCTGCCTTCAATATTGTGTCATATAATACAGGCTGCATCATTAAACTGTCTTGAGCTTGACCTTGCACTGGATTTCGAATCTTGAAATGCACAGTTACTGAAATGGTTTATTTGCTTACCACAGCTATACTTTACAGTTTTTCAGCCCCATATTTCCGTTGAACTGATAATTACTTTTACTTAAGTGACTCCATACTGCTTCATTTCTTCTCTCTTCTTTGTAATTATCTCTACTCAACGGAACACATGAACGTGTACCGACATTAGAATAATAATTACATTCCAATTATATACTCTCGTAAAAGACAAATGAAAAACGGACCAACAGTCCACCCACTCGTTAAATCAA
>BOPP01000117.1:1512370-1527280 GCA_017312745.1 Gryllus bimaculatus
GAGGTCCGTGCTGCATTGCAATGTTGAAGTCGGTTGTTTGTGCGGTGGTGCCGTCGTCATCGGAAATCGGTGCGCCCTCATGCGCTTTCGGATTCGACCTTGGCGCCGCCGACGCTGTTGACCTTGTGTGGGGAGGGTGAAGGAGGTTCGTAATGCATTTGATGTTGCCCCGTTTAGTAGCCCCTGGCCGTCCCCATTATCGAAAGTGTCAGCGGTGCACCCTTATCTATATCCGGGTTTGCCTGATGCCGCCGACGTTGTTTTGATCATGTGTCAGGGGGTCGAAGGAGGCTCTAATGCAGTTCAATTTCGTGCGTTTAGTTCCTTGGATGCCGGTATTGGTAGCCGCGATGCTAGGACGGACATGCCTTAAAGGGTTTCAGGTCCAAATCCACCCTTGGAAATGGATGTTTTCTTTGTGTGTTGTGGCATGGTTATGTGTTCTATTTGTCCGCCATCGTACTTGCCTAGCTGTTAAGAGGTTCCAAAAGCCTTTGGAGCGTCAAGTGGATGTGGATCGCGAAGGGCGTAAGGGCCACTGCGGTGTAAGGGCATAGGAGGCCAGTGCCCGCGGCCCAATGTGATAAAATCCTCGTCATCTGATATCGAATACTACGGACAAGGCGAGTTGCGGTTAGTTAGCCGACGAGATGTACACCCACGTTGTAAAAAACCCCGATGATGATGACGATGAGTTGCTTGTGCATTGCTACCACCGCCACAGCCATCGCCATCAAACGTGTCAGCGGAGCACCTTTTTGTGCTTCTCAATTCGCCGTTTGTGCTATTTTTTTACCAGTCTCCGCCGCGCACCTCCACGTGCTCCCAAATTGTTTTGACCTACTCGCTGAGGGAGGTCCGTGTAGCATTTCAATTCACAATTCACTAGGTTGAGATATTTGGCTTTTGTATTCACAACATGGCAACAAAATGGTTCCGTACGTAGACAAATATAGGAAAATGAAATGAATCCCAGAGACTTGAACAAATGTTCTCCCAAAGATTCTAGACAAAAGGAAATAACTAATAGAGCTGGTCAATCCGCTTAAGAAAGGGTCGATGTAAAGTCAATTAGCAACTCTTCACAGAAGCACAGCGAAGGGACATCAGCAGCTTTTTAATAAAGTGCAAATAACGAAGATGATTTTCAATCTGCAAAGATGACTGTCTGTCATGTAAATAATACATTAAATTATGTATTTTTAGGTGTTTAGGTTTGTAATATAATTTTATAATTTGACTAGCCAATTAATGCTAATAATATTATCAATTTACGGTCGGATAAAAATGTACACATTTCTTCAACTACAAAGAGTCATACAAATCCATTTTTAATGATACACTTTATCAAACATTCTCCAAGGATTTCTACTCTTGGATTTCTACGCTGTAAATTATGCGTCTTTGGCGACCGTTTGTGTCAACGCGTTTCTAATTGTTTGCATTTTTGGTTGATTCATGCAATAGATTTTGTTTTATTAGCATGGCTATTAAATTTATTTTATAATCATAGCTACCTTTAAAACGATACATACGAAAATATCAGACAACAAAAACATGATGTAGAGTATAAAAGCAGCTCAATATCATGGTAGAATTTTCAAATAGAAATTACCATTTGAGCGGCTATTTTCAAAACGACTTATTACGAATAAAAGTCATTCGAACGGTAACAGACTCAAAAGTAGGATAGAAAATGTTTGGAAATATGTTGTGTTCATAGCAAATTAACGTGTGAAGGAGAGATTTAATATTGAATCATTCCTTTTGTAAATAAGAAGTAGACTTTTTTCCTGATCATGTTTTATTACTTAAAGAGTTCGTTACCTCAAAGATGTAGAGAGAGAAATATTTTAGAATCTAGAAACATTACAGTCATCAGCGATTCTGAAATTGAATTGAATTGTTAAAATTTCTCGACCAGAATGTGACCAATATAATTATGGTGCCACATGACGGAACATTTTTGCAAATCGTGAAAAATTGGCAGAGAATAAATAAAAATATAAATATTTACAATTAACAATACGTAAATATATTATTTGTAGTAAATTATTAAAAGCTTTTCTGCAATTGTCTAACAGTGGGCCTTCCGGTCAAACGAATAATATGGAGCTTTCAGTGTTTATGCGAAAGAAACTGCTCACCTGGTCATCGAAATTTGACCTAGTATGAATGGCATTCCATGGCCGGTAGTAGATCAATTTCACCTTTTCATGTATAGATGAGATAGGCCAATTCTCTGAATGCGCGTAGAGGTGAGAGCTCCACAACGCAGAGCATGCACAAATGTGTTCGAGAGAAAAAAAAGAATAAATTCTGCGAGGAATCATGGCTGATAGTTTCGGATTAAAAGAAGAATGGGAGAGGATAGTTAGCGAGCCGATGCAACCGCCCTCTTGACTTGCCTTTCAAGAATTCTTCATCGTTAGGAGTCACAAAAACTGTTCATTGTAAATCTATAAAATGAGTTTTTGAAGGTCCATTACAAACTATATTACTCGTTGTAATGTTTACTAAAATGTACGAAGAACCTTAAATTAAGAAACAAACGTTATGTACATATTATTGGCTTAATAACATTTCAATCGAGAGCCGATCACTATCAGAACTGAAAAATACAAACAAAATAATTTATTTGCGAAAATTGTTGGTACGTTAGGGATTATGCGAGATCCTTAAGAAAACTATATCGTAAAACCTAGCAGCGCCTGGATGGAAAACAAAATTGTGCTGTTTTATGCCCAGACGCAGCAAAATAAGTACGATTTAGTTTTTTACACATTTTTGACGTACAAACAAATTTTGTAATTCAATTCTTTTGTATATAAATACAATCGCTACATTGAAAAGAACTTAAGCCAATAAAATACAGACAAAAATATAGACAAAACTAGTTTCATGATTTAAAATAAGGTTTCATCGTCCCCAGCAATATATTAATAATGTATTAAGGAAATCTTGCAATGGCACTTCGTAGCAGGTAACAGTTTCGATCAACTGTAAACCAACCAGTATTCGAATAACTGAAAAGGTGCAAACAACCGTTTACGTATTTTTAACATCAGTTTTTAAGCAAATTTGTAGTCACAGAGTAAAAGTTCTTTAGTCATTTTTTGGCAAAATTGGGTTAAGTACTAAAACTACAAGTAAAGTGTTTATATTTCATTTTAGTAAAGCAACCCAATTCGAATGTTGCCTCCTTAACGACAAAAAATCGTTGGGAAATGTAGCTCGTCAAACCCTTGTTTTATCCAATCTAAGATTTTTGACTTAAGAACTTTTACCCCGTGAGCACAGAAATAATGGTGATTATGAAACTGTTGTGTTTGTCTAGCTATGCAATCAATATTGACCACTGCGCCTTCGGAAGTGCCCGCACCGTTACGTACTTCCAGGTTCGCTGTCGGTGCTTGCGTTTTGATCCTGTGCCAGAAAAGCGATGCATGCAGCATTAGAATTTGCTGGGTAGAGAATTGGCAATACCTGCTCGAGTTTCTAAGTTAACTGTGTGACCTTTTGGAAGAGATGAGCATACATATTTAACCTCCTCCCATTTACTGAGTCTCCACGACATGGCCTATAAATTTTCTCTAGCTCCTTTGAAGTCGTCGAGATGGATAATATTTGAATAATCTAATTTCTCTATTGGTTACAATACTGTTAACTTACCGTTGCACTCTGCCCGGACATTGTCTTATTATTTGTAATTTTAAAAGGCGATACATATTAATTTTGACTTTCATTTCTCCCCCAGGGGCTGCTACTACTCTAATTTAACTCGAATTACTTCATTGCGGAGTTGATTCTGAGTCAATTCGTGGCTGACATGTTAGAACTATTTCCTGATTGGAATGGAGAAAAATGTTTTGTTAAGCAGTAAGAGAATCGTGAAAACCATTTTTTTGCTTATAATGGCGATATTAAACTAAATTCTTTAATTCATATGTGAAGTCAATGGAGTTTTATATGCAAGTAAGGCGAGATTTTTAATGTCAATTTCAAATATTATAATATTACTGTTTAGATAATACAACAAAACAAATTTTTGAAACAAAAAGTGTAACAGAATTTTTAGTAACTTATCAAATGGTAAGAGAATAAAAATATGTTTACATTCTTTCTGATCCATAAATTCTGTTAACAAACTTGGGAAATTTTCAATGCAATATTTAACGCATTTAACCCAAAGTATGAAGAAAAATTCGGTCCTTCTTGAACCGAAAAATTCTCAATAAATAAAAGTAGCTAGAAACAAAAAGGAAATTAAATGACGTCTGAGTTCTAAGTAAAGGATTTATTTTCGTGGATTTTTCTCCACAACTAACAAGTTTATTTTTACACAATGTATAGTATTATTCCTTTCAGAGAATTTCCGCCAATCAACCCCTTTAAAAGTCGGTACACCAGAACTAATAAAAGAAAATTAAGTCTACAGAGTAATTTGTCTCCCCGGAAATCTCAGCATAAACTTCGCGGAAAATGGCACTGCAAGATATTAATCTTGTTTCAAAAACCTGCAACCTCAATGTACCTCCTCATGAACTTTGGCGTTCATTAAGTACGCCGTCATTAAGGGAAAAAAATATTCGACATTAACATTTGCCTGAATGTTTCAAAAGAAATACAGAGAAATGAAAAAAATTAATGAAGTAATTAGATATTTTAATTTTGTTATTTACCTTAACAAACAGAGCTTAGTCGTACATGTTTTTCCATTTAGAGAGAAAATTCCTTACCATCCGGGAAATACCACAAAAGAATAACTACATAACAGTTTACCTGCAACGGAACAGTTTACCTGCAGCAGTTTTCAAATCTTTTCCTCTCAGTGTCCGAAGTTTTAGAAACAAATTAGAAAAATATATTAAATAAGTATGTGCTGTTGTAAGTGACGGTGAAGTGCTGTGAAGTGCCTGGTCAGGGTGTAATTCAAAGGTAATCCAAAAGCAACAAAAATGTAGTGTACAAGTGAGGTGAAGTGAAGTGAAGTGCGGTGAACGTGATCAATGCTCTTTTCAATGCTGCTTTTCGTGCTTGTACTGCTTGTAACGGTATTATTATTATATTTATTATTATTATAGATTATTATTTATTATTATTGTTATCATTATTAGTATATTTATTAATGTAAAGTGTTTGTAATTTTTGCAATTATTGCCATTAACTGCCACCGTGTCATACCCAATTGCAGTTCTAATAAATGTATGTATGTATAATTACTAATGCAGAGACGCGCCCAGAAGTTTTCTGTGTGAGAGGGGTTTGATTTATTGTTAATATTTACAACGTTTGCCATTGGTATATTTGATAGCTTTCATTAGTACAGAAAGAGCACTAATGAAACTAGTAAAGAGTATACTTTTGAATATGTATCATTCGCTTCACAGGTGGGGACAAAATTTCCATGAACTCTCTTATTGGGTATGGCATTTTACTAATGGTAGGTAGCATAAAAAATTTAAAAAATATTGAGTCACACATTAAAACACTAATGAATCAATCCTACACATTGTTTACGATTATGCTATGTGTCAGTTTGAGCCTTTGTCAACATCCACGTACTCGCAGTACTACTTCTAGAGGGAGAGTGGAATGAAATCGAAAAATTGCTGCTATGACAGATTCTAAGGATTCGAGTGGGAATAAGCATAGGGGTGGGAAAATTGCATTCAGTAGTTAGAAGATCATCGTTTACGGTACTGCGCTTGCATCCGCCCAGAATCGACATTACAGGTCTACTACTATTAGTCCATTATTGCTTTGTTTTGCCTCTGTCTCTGCAGCGACTCTGGCCGGGACAGCCTTGGGTTCAAGTCCCAAGATTGGAGGATTTTCGACCCCGATTACAAATCCAGGTCGAATTCAGCTGCTATCTGGAGGAGAATTTTACCTGCGGGCTGCACTAATCGCTACTTTCTCGTGGTTTCTCCGATAATTACTAGGCAAATGCTGAACCAGTTCCCTAAAAAATGGGATACGGACTAGGCGCGATGCTTCCTTCCTCTTCCTTGTTATATTATCTCCCCTTACTTTCACCCACTTATACTTACATACACTACACTACCACCACACAAGTCGGGAGTCGAGTCCGGAGAATAGAGCTTGCATCAGCTGGGGCGGTTCTCCACTGGGGGAGATACTCGGAAGTGGAAGTTCCTCACAAGCCGACGTCTAGTTCGGCGCCGGATCCAGAGCCAACTCTTTGGTTTGGTAGATACGCGTTATGACGCAGTCAAAGAGATTTTGTGTAGTTATTGCGATTCCTCTGCAGAATATTCCGATCGTGGCCGTTTAATGCAGGCCTGCTCAAACACTGGCTCTGACCACCGCTCAGGGCAATTGCGGGCACACGGATTGTAACGGGGGTCACGTGCATTACTTCAGGTCAATTCTGGGAAGACTAGATTTGTTTGGACGGAGGGGTACCGGCACCGTCCTTCAACGTAATGCGCATGTCTCAAACTGTTCTATCTTTTCGATAAATAATGACTCTATCTTGTTTTCATACTACTAATTATCGGATAACGCACGTCAAATTAGTGTTTCTAGACGAAAAATAATTACTATTTCTTCTTCTTTTTTTTGCAATATTTTCTACATAATCTCCTTTAGCTTGCTCTCAGAGACATAGGTGCATCGAATGCTCTTCGAACCATAATACAAGTGATACCTTTGCGATTTCCACGGAGCTTTTAGGAGGGGAAAGGAGAGGGGAGAGAAGACATGAAAAAACTCAAAGACATCCCGAGTATTTTTCGGCCAACAATGCCCTGAATCCAGCTCCTTGGCCGCCTGACTTAAAGAGCTCATATTTCCCAGTAATCAATGGCGCGGGGTCTGCAAGCAGTGGGCAGCCTGCGGGCCGCCGCGCCTTATGGGGCGAGAGGAAGAACCAGTCCGGTTCGACCCCCTGGGGGTTCCGCGAAGCGTCCACGAGCCCCGCTTTCTCCAGGAGGAGGGGCACAGTGGATGGGGAGAACACTGGAGGGGGAGAGGCTCCGAGCGACAGACCGGTGCTGCATTCCGGCGGCGGAGACGCGAAACTCGTGCTCCTGCCCAGCTGCATGTTCTGAGACGCTCCGAGAATGTTCAACGAGAGATTCAGGTTGTTTCTTGCTCGACTGGACTGCAATGTACTTGTATGACTTCTCGTTTGTGGAGATCTTGTCCGTTCCTGTCGAAGTGTTTTTTTGTCTTACAGACGACATCCGTTTTCATTAGAGCAGTATTGATGAGGTTCATATGTAGAGGACACATGCAGTCTTTATGAAAAAATAAAGTAGTATATAGTGACTCGACATTTCGTTTCAAAATTCAAATACGCCCGCTTGACTTTCTTCAATAGCGAAAGGCGAAAAATGAAATTTTATTTAAAAATGAGAAAACATAATTCAATATTTTTGTTCATAAATGAATATTATTTTTCATTATGCATTAAAAAAATATTCAATGCGCAAAATGCAAAACAGCTTTACCAAATTAAAGAGTGACACTACAGAAAGGGAGTATCTTCTGTAGGTAAAAGCTAACACCTAAGTACAAGTTATACGTTCTAGTGTTTAAGTTAAAAACGTTCTAGTTGATGTGTGTCTATGCACAATCTGCATACGTTATTAGATACATAGCAGATATGCGCCAGTGACAAGAAGTGAAGGACGTGCAATTCTTAGATGATTTCGAAATTCACTTTTGTGGGAGGATTAAAATTGAAAAAAATCTTAACAAAAATGTCGAAGGCAAATTTTACGTTTACGGTTAAAACGTGTTATGAATAGTTTGAATTTCAATTTTTAGAAGCTTAACTCACTTCTTCTGATCTATTTTTTCTAAATCCAAACAGAGCAGTGAGCGAAGTGAACTCTTCCCGTCATATAATTATGAGAAATGTGTACTGAGAAATTTCTCAGTACGTATATAAGTCTGAGATACGAAAGTATGATTGCATGATTGCAAGACATGAAACTTAGGATAATCACACGGACGTCTCGAAATGAAGCTCCAAGAACCCATTCTCTATTCTAATATATTTTTCTCTCTTCGCACAACTAAGATCTAAGCGCAATGAAGTTGTGGTTCTGATTAGAATTACATTGCAATATGCTTAACTCTTCTTCAGAAGATATTGAACAATTTGTGTATGTAATAGATTCATATTTACTAGACTAAAGGAACATCGGCCAGTGAAGAAATGTCACTTGGTAAATGTTTTTAGAGAAGCCCTCAAAGCATTAATTATCTACGATTGGAAGTATTATTCGTTGATAAGAAATTGAAAATATTCGGAGAACTGAAAAACAGTAGCTACAAATATTGGATAAAAATTAAGAAATAACTTAATAGTGTATAATTAGGAATATAAAATTCTTTAACTCTTCGTTAGGCGCGTCATTTTACGGAACACAGTTTCTCGCGCTGGACTGATTGTTCCCATAGCATTTACCTCCTATAGATCTATTGAAGGAAATGTATTATTTACGTCGTCAGAAGAAGTGTTAGGAAAATATTTAATGAGAAATTAATTTCAGAATATATTATATATTTTAAAAATTGTTTAATTAATTTAATATTGTTAATTATGTTGTAGATCAAGAAAACGGAATATCACTTAAAATCAATACAAACCAAGAAGTTAAAATTTTTTCTGTGTCTTGTTCTTTGTCATTTGCATTGTTTACAAGTAAGGCGGTTTGCCAATAATTTTTGCATGTTTGAATAAACATAAAGTAACAAACTTTTGCAAACATATTTTGGGCGACAATGTTTTTGGTTCCTTATAGAAGGACTTATTATCTTTTCGTCTGTGTACTTCATGGTCCGAAGGAATTGTATTTTGATTTTCTGATTTGTTGAATCTCTCCTGAAAGCCCGGTATTAGTGAAATGTCTTTGTAACTCCCGGAATAAAGAACATCGATGAAAGTTCTTTATGGAGATACTTTCGTTCGTGCGAGTATTTTCACAATTTTGTAAACATATTACTCTTAATTTATTGCAGCAATAGTTTGAAGATAATAGAAAATTACTATCGGTCTCATGTAAATAAGCCATTGTTATTTCTAATAAAGTATATTGGATTATAAGTCCATATACCACTTTTGCAGACCTGAGGAAGAATTAGTGCCTTTATGGTTCTCAGATGTCGGATATTTCATGTTTCTCACAAAAAGGAGAACATTCTGAAACACTGCTTCACTATTTACGACAAACTACTGGAACCCACAATGTTTTGGTTTTGCAATGTTTTACACATCATATACTACTGGCCACGTGATTGTTAATCACGTTTTACGCTATTCTATGCAGAAATTTTAATATATAAAAGCCTTCCCCACAAGTATGGGTTTGTTCTAAGTCCTGCTTCAGACATGGTTGTTAAGAATCCTATTGTTATAACATTCCCCCTCAAAATTGGCTTTGCGTTGGCTGACACTATCTTAGAGAAATTTTATTTACTTTTTGAAGACATACGAAATAATTCCGACCGATATTTCACAAACGTGGGAGCAGAATATTTGTACGCGGTGAAGACACACTGAATCCTTGACTGTGCGTAGGGTTGCGTAGGGTTCAGGGGCGTTTAATTCGTCATAAACCAATAAATCATTATCAACAACACTCTCGCATGTCCGCTTTAATTCAAACCACCCTTTAAACACTTCCATTACTAATAAGAGCAAAGTGTGAACAGTTTAACGAAATCGGTTGAATAGTTTTAGAATCTACGTGCGACCCCCAAACGCACATTCCCTTTTATTTTTACACAGAACTGCAAACAAATCAGATTCAATGCAACATCTGGCATGCGTGTCCACAGATGTCTCTGAGGCGCGTGCACCTGCAGCTGATGCTGCTGGGCGCGGCGTTGGCGTCCGCCGCGGCGCTGGCGGGACCAGAGTACCCTCGCTACAAGCTGCGCGGGCCACCGCCGCCGCCGCCGTCGCCCTACCTCCCCTACAAGACCAAGTTCGGGCGCCCTCCAGGGCCCGGTGGCCTCCGCGGGCCGCCCCTCTCGCCGCACCACGGGGGCGGGCTGCTGCCGCACAACCACGTGCACCCGCACCTGCACTCCCACCACGGCCCACGCGCGCCGCGCGCAGGGGCCCGCCGCGCTGCGCGGCGCGCCCCCGCCTCTCAAGACGTGGGCGGTGGCGGCGGGCGGCGCGGCGGAGGGTGGCGGGCGTGGGCAAGGTGAGCAGCGGCGCCATCCCGCTCTCGAATCCGCGGGCCGCCGCCTCCCCGTGGGACGCTTCCGCGGCAAAACCACGCCAAGGCAGAAGTTCAGCCCCTCCCCGCTCGCGGACGCTACGAAGTACCGAGGTGTCGTTATGCCAGATTCGTTCGTTTATTTACTTTTTTATTTTATTTTAATTTTATTTTATTTTATTTTTTTTATTTTATTTTATTTTATTTTATTTTATTTTATTTTAATTTTTATTTTTATTTTATTTTATTTTATTTTATTTTATTTTATTTTCAATTTTATTTTATTTTATTTTATTTTTATTTTATTTTATTTTTATTTTATTTATTTTATTTTATTTTATTTTATTTTATTTTATTTTATTTTAAATTTTATTTTATTTTATTTTATTTTATTTTATTTTTTTATTTTATTTTATTTTATTATTTTATTATTATTTTTATTTTATTCTATTTTATTTTTTTATTTTATTTTATTTATTTTATTTTATTTTATTTTATTTTATTTTATTTATTTTATATTCTATTTATTTTCTTATTTTATTTTATTTATTTTTTATTTATTATTTATTTTAATCACTTATATTGCAAGTTATTTAGAAAAAAAACACCCTTGACGTATCGTTATTGGCAGGAGATGCTTGGTTTGGGAGTCCTTTCATACAAAGTTAACTCTTGATGTAAACAAATGCACGTTTTAAATATCATCTTGTTGGTCGCTTAGATTTGCTGTGGTGTGTGTGTGTGTGTGTTGGGTGTGTGATGTAAAATTCTCGTATACAAGAAGTAGTTATTTTTCAGTGTTCATAAATAAAATATTATATATTTTTGGTGCAGTCGAAAAGATTTCTCAAACTCCCCACTAAACCTGTACTGATTTGTCATTTACACGAGTTACGTAGGACATTTAGTCTCTCATGTACGTAACCAATTATGGGGGCTGTGTTGTCCCAGGGTATGCTCCTCCACTAAACACTCTTCCTACTGCCTTAATCTCACTATCATCATCAAACAACCGAATTATGAATGAAATTGTGTAACTACTTCGGTACAAATGTGATATTTGTAACTTCGTATATGAATGCCACAGAATTGTCGGTTGTTTTTTCTCTTTAGATCCCCTCCCGCATATACAGTACTCTTAACTTGTTACATTATCTGAGCCCACCTGTAGAAATATAAAAACGTATTAACATAGAAGTTTGATATATAAATTATTAGAGTAAAATATAGGAGTATGTTGACACGAATTACTGAGAACCGAATAAGACCACTGTATGAGCATTTGCGGCCCATCGGTCCGAATAAGAAGAAACGTGAACTCATAACCATCAACACAGAGATGCACTCATAACATCGAACGCTAAACTTTCCTAGGCAGACATTATACTCAAGAATTTTCATGACCAACTTTTATTTTGTGCTTTCCTCGACCAGTTTTTCTCACTCCTCTTTTTCTCAATTTTCAGCCTGATGTTTAATGCAGTTGCATGTTTATCGAGTAGATTTTCTCCATTAATCCCTCGGCTTCTGTAAATCCCTCTTCCGTTCTCTCCGGCCTTCAGCATCTGTGTCGCCGTTCTTTTTCGCCCTTCCACGGTGTTGGCATTTGGAAAATCGGTGACGTTTTACTGCACAAAGATTCATACGTAGTAAAAAAAATGTCCTAATGTTTTTGAGAATAACAAGAGAAATTGTACCGAATGATTTTGAATTTATATTTTTGTTGCCTTTTAAACGGCTTAATTCGCTGTTTTGAACATGTTTTCTTGCATAAAGTACGGTGCACGAGGATCCATTAAATTTATGTTACTGATAACGGGTGTAAAATGAAATAGCGCGCGCGTCTCCCGGGCGCATTATTTTTGAGAATTTCCATTGCATGAAGTTGCGGAATCCAAACATCGGCGTCTCCTGAATTTTTTCTGGTCTTAAAAAGGGCAGAACCTCTCCTTTGTTCGTTGTGAAGTGTTATCCCAAATGTACATCAAACTATTGCAAACACTTGTTATAAGCAATGGCTTTTGTTGGCCTGCATGGCAGCTTTAAACACATGCTAATGTTTCCCTCGTCTGGTACTATGGCAGCGCCGAATATGTGCAAGGCGGCCCAGGAGCACTGCAGTTTTGTATCAAAATTATCTCTCCTCCGTCTGTCTGATTACAGACCATATTAGATTCTCAGGTTGTAAAGTTGACGCATCATATTCTCTAATACTATAAAATATTAACGAGCTGGAACCTGGATTCAATCGTGACTTCTATGAGATCTCGCAATGCTGATAAATGGTTGATATTCTAACATTAACACTTTAAGTTTTTAGCAAATCGATTTTTGATTCTAGCTGCAAGCATCTATGACATCTCAAAGCATTGCTTGATGGTGGAAAAATTATTTGCTCCATTCAGCAACATAAAAAAATTTTTTGAAGAGTCTTCAACCTCCTCTGAAAACTTTTCAGACAAGAGCATCCGCTCAATCACCCATTCAGGACTCGCTTTCTTTAATGACACGGTTCATTATCGTTCGGAAGATCATAGGTGAACTCGTAAAAAAAGAGGGTCTTAATTTTCTAGGAAAATTCCCGCTTCACGTGGAAGGTGAGGCCTGGAGAGTGAGCGGAAATTTTCTAGAAATTTTGCCTACTGATTTTGCCAAAGCCCCCAGAGGGAAATCCTGAGCAAGTTTAAAATTGGCACTAGTAGATTTCGTGCGAGGTACAATGTCTTTTAGTCAGTATAATGATCTCTTAACAAGATTAAAAATGAAAGTTTCATTGCTGAAATTTAAATAAATTTTTGAATCTTATTGATAAGAAATAATTGAAAATAATTGGTTATGGAAATATAATGTTTAATTTTGGTATTTATATTAAAGATGAATACTAGAACAATTTTACCTCCTATAGATCTAACAGTATTTTAATAAATTATGGGCTTTACTGATATCTTTTTTAGTACGCAAATTTTTTGAATTCTTAGTAAATATTATTAGTATAATTTATTAACATATTTTGTTATATATAGTATAATTACTATATCGTATATATTTATTAGTAATCATTACATATTTTGTTATATTTATAAGTAGTTTATTACTCACCTATTATCTTAGTTCGATTAGTATACACAATACGACCCCTCATCTTCTGTTTAGGTATATAATTATCGGTCCTATAACTAATTCAGACTCGCTGTGTTATAACACTTGTTGGCGTTCTTTACAAAAAAATTGGGGGGCCCCCCTAAGCATCAGCACTCTTGGCATTTTCGTTGAAGTGGGGGAGAGCGGCGGATTCTTAAGCATTGGATAACGACACCACGTGTGGCACAAGACTTTCAATTCCGTAAGCAAGTCTGTAGTAGATGTTCACCGCAGCTAAGGGGTCAGAATCTTTTCAGTTGTGCAAAAGCGATCGCAGTTGTGCATCAGCAAGATATGTGAGACGTCATTGGTGTTCATAGCCAATGACGTATACATTAGTGCAATTGAGTGTACTACTTTATACTTTTCAAAATTTTGCTTCGCATATACAGATGAAACGTTACCAAGTTGAAAGCACAAACAAATATATGAAAATGAAATGCTCAAGCTCTCTCTGGAAAAGACGTTGAACTCAACTATTCAATATCATTTGTACTCAACATCAAATGACAAGAATGTCATTGGACGCATGAACTAACTGAAATATAATGTGATGAATAAACGTGGTACATAACTATATTTTGAATAGGTGGATTTAAACGGAAATAAGTCCCTTGGTTCATGTTTTGAGAAAAGACAAAACTTCATAACATCCACAGCTTGGGATCTGAAACAGTTTATGTGCTACAGCAAAATTGTCTGAAATATTGATTGCGGGTTGGGGCTTACACACGTAACTTCAAATTTCTTTCTGGTGCACAATGTACAGAACATTTTTGTACCTGGGCTTATTTTTTTATAAATAATTATATTTTTTCAACATATTTTTTTTAAATTTCTTTATTTTTTGACTTACGAAAATATAATCATATTATACACCTGCAATGCGGTGAATTAACATTTTGTGGCACTATTGGACAAGAAAAATCCTTACTAAAATTAATCATCACTCTCATGCATTATTTTTCTCCTTCAGTATGTGGCTATGTATACCTTCCTGATAGAAGTGGTATATTTATGTGGAATGTAGTCTCTACTGATTTTTTTAACATCAGTTATTTTTTCTGTTGATAAGACCAGCTGAGCCATACATCTACGTTTTGAAAGGCACTCACGTGTCGCAAGGTACTATCAAAGTGTTTCTCCTATCATACATTTGATTTCTGCTTACTTATTGGAAGCGTAAACCCAGGTCTCACCGAATACCACTATAGGGAATGTAATTCCGCCTCCTCCCCTACCCTTGTTCAGAAACCAATCATAACCCCAAGAGGCAACGGGAGGAAACACAGGAGAGTAGTACTGGAGGAGCAATTTAGCCGTCGGTCAAAACTTTGGCTAGCGCTGGTAGTTGGCAATTGGTGAACCTGGGGGGTTTTAACGCGCTCGTTTTCCAAGCCACGTATTGAGATATTATCGGCATGAAGAGCAGATCAAAAGGCATTATCGGAAATTAGAGCGCCGTGTGGTTGGATTTGAGTCTAGGCCCTTGGGATTGACCCAGGTATCAGAGGAGACGCAAGGAAGTTGCTACGGCCTAGCCGCACGTGGTGGAAGGAGCCGC